>VTFQ01000003.1:58777431-59109931 GCA_036281575.1 Ancherythroculter nigrocauda
ACTGGTAGTGTATAAAGAAAAGTGTATGTTCATTTCTCGAAATAATTCGTACAAACAGCACAACATATTTTTGTAGGATTACCTGCAAAAACCTGGAATTTGCTCAGAATCCTTAGTTAATCTCTCAAAAGCAAGTATTTATGTCAATGAACATCCCAGTGCTGTCAGAACGACAAGTCCTTGTGTCATTGTTCTCGAAGAAGATAGTCAAAATGCTTAGCCATGTAGTCAATATAACAGTGATGAATATTTCAGATGTAAACTATGGCTATGGTTTTTATGACAGTGAACAAATTACTGTAAAATGTCCTTGTGATAAATAAAAAAGACAAGACTATATATATATATATACATATATATACATATATATATATATATATATATATATATATATATATATATATTGCTGAAATACATACCTGTTATGTCTACAAAATGCTTCAATGATTGAGGAAAAGATTTTTCTCCAAACATTCGGCTGCACATTTTGACCCGCATAAGCCATTGTAAAGTCATGATTGAGAACATAGCTCACAATAGTGGGGCCTAATAGTGGGCCTCATTTCACCACAAACGTGCCTACGCCCTTTGCCTTATCTACCTCTTCCTCTGTTTTGCCTCCCTACCCTTCTACCACACATCCTTACTCTTCTTCTACCACATATCCTTACTCTTCTTCTTCTTCCCAGCTGTTGACCCTGTTCTTCCATTATCAGAAATTGAAACTCTTGTGTTGTACTCTGCCTATATATGCTTTCCAGTTGAAGATTCATGAAATGCATCTTTGGGCTGCTTTAGAGAACTGGTTGTGTCATTGGTTGATCTAATGCTTTACATTTCCCTGAATATATTAGTGAAATTCAGGATTCACCTGCAAAATTCATCAATTCAGGACACATTTACAAAAGTCTAATAGAAATGTATAGATGATATACTTGACATTATGATAACTAGGTCAGCCATTTTGCATTTAATGACTTGTGCGATGAACTAATGACATTTTGAGGGGTAAGATTATTCAACAGAGAACCATATAACACATTTTGAGCAACATGACATTAGCAATTGATAATGTAGGAAATAGCACATAACTGTACATAATTAATTGCTTGAATGTACTAAAGCGTTTGCAATTTGTTCAAAAGAATGAGAAACTGCTTTTATGATGTGCAAAAGTGACTAGATGATGTGGTGGTTGAACAAGTAGTTTTGAGAATTTCATTTTTGATTTGAGAAATGTGCCAAAGCGACTGAGAAAAACTGTAATGGCAGAGAAACAAAAATCATGGATCTTTTTTTCAAACATAATAGCCATCTCTCCATAAGCACTTTCATTCATCTCAATGGAAGTTGTTTAGCCGACCATCTTTGCTTAAGGGAAAACAGTTGTGCAGATGAAACACATACAGTGGAGCTGTAGAGGAATTATTACTGAATCACTGAGGGGAAAAAACATTTTGGCTTCCATTCTACTCATTAACTCTCATTCTAACCAGCCGAACACTGACCCTTATTTTGGAAGTAATCACTATTTTTGCAATTCTGTTTGTCCCTGAAATTACATGTTTTGCCTTTAATGGAACTTCCCATCATCCCATTGATTTTGTTCAGGGTTCCAATAGTCCTGGATCAAAACCACTTGCATTTGGATGACATGAGAGGGACAAAAACACATATTTGCAATTACTGTAGACAGCCTAACTTGTCTTCTTTTCTTTTAGTATATTCTTTTAATAGTAGTGACACCCCTTGCAATTTTCAACCGCCTTTTTTTCTGTAATTGAGCAGTATTATCATTAGACTAAAATTTTAGACACCTCAATGATTGTATGAGGCATGGAGGCAGAAGGATGATTCGTCTTTATTTTTTCCGCCCCCCCTATATAGACGCAGCTGAGGTGTCGTGACAGAAGCCCAGAAGGCGGGATGGGAGCTTGTTCCCATGACACTTCTGGTTCAGCGAGTGGCGTCTTCGTCCCTGTAAGCACACAAGGTGCGGGTCTCGATGTTCTTGAGGAACAACACTGTAATGGGAGCTTGAAGAAACAGCCCATGTCTGGCTCAGGAGACGACTGCGACGGCCAGCGCTACAGTGCAGACCCGACTGTCTTTTTTGGAGAGAGGGGTCCAAAGACCACAGATGAAGATGGTTACATGAGCCCAATGAACAAGTCAGCCTCAGGTAAAACCAAATGAAATATTTGATGTCTTTTTGAAGAGTTGCATTCAAAATCCACTTGGCTCAAAAGCATGAGGGGGTATGTGCACGGCGCTTCTGGGTATACATGAATTAGTTTGGTGTAAATCACCTCTGAAAGTCTTTTATTACACATTCTCTGGTCGATAATAGCGCAGTCGTTCCATTTCAACCTAAGATAGTTTAAAATAAAAGGGTGTCTGGAGTAAAACATTAATCCAGTGTGGTGGGTTGAGTAGGATGATGAATCAATAGATTCTGAGTTCCTCCATTACAAATTTTGGCAGCAGTTAATGGTCTCATCCTTCACCTCAGAGGCCTCAAACTGAAGAGTGCCAATGAATTGTGGGTGGTTAACAACGAGTACTTTGTTTTTTATTGTTTTTATGCTAGTATCAGTAGTTAAACTACAGCCAGGAGGCTATATGTTACTAACACAAAGAAACTAATTATAGCTTAAGTTATTTAAGAAGAAGACAGTATTACTGTTCAAAATTTTGGGGTCAATAAGACTTTTTTTTTTTTTTAAGCCTTTATTCTGAAAAAGATGTTCACATGCTCCACATCTGTTTGAATATTCCTGTGTACATGTGATCAGCATATTCAGAATAAACTAAAACTGATGTTCTCTTCTGGAAATACTAGAGACGCTCACTCATTTATTATGCTGCATATTTATCATGCGAACAGTAATTTAATCAGCTCATTCATTCTCATTCATTTCCTCAACAATAACACACAAGAACGCAATGAATTGTAAAATGTAGGTCATGAGACTCATACAGATGTAGGCCACAGCATTCCTTTTAATGTTTGTAAAATGTTTCGAGTCTCCTCTTGTCTCTAAAAATGTTTTTCTTCAATAGTTCTGTATCTAATATCACTCAACATTGTCTTTGTTTGTGCATGCACTGTGTTGCAAGTTACTCAGTTAAAGGTGATTTATGTTGAATTAGGTGTTTTACAAACCCGATTCCAAAAAAGTTGGGACACTGTACAAATTGTGAATAAAAACAGAATGCAATGATGTGGAAGTTACAAATTTCAATATTTTTGTTGTCCCATTCTTGTCTAATACAGGCTTCTAGTTGCTCAACTGTCTTAGGTCTTCTTTGTCGCATCTTCCTCTTTATGATGCGCCAAATGTTTTCTATGGGTGGAAGATCTGGACTGCAGGCTGGCCATTTCAGTACCCGGATCCTTCTTCTATGCAGCCATGATGTTGTAATTGATGCAGTATGTGGTCTGGCATTGTCATGTTGGAAAATGCAAGGTCTTCCCTGAAAGAGACGACATCTGGATGGGAGCATATGTTGTTCTAGAACTTGGATATACCTTTCAGCATTGATGGTGCCTTTCCAGATGTGTAAGCTGCCCATGCCACACGCACTCATGCAACCCCATACCATCAGAGATGCAGGCTTCTGAACTGAGCGCCGATAACAACTTGGGTTGTCCTTGTCCTCTTTAGTCCGGATGACATGGCGTCCCAGTTTTCAAAAAAGAACTTCAAATTTTGATTCGTCTGACCACAGAACAGTTTTCCACTTTGCCACAGTCCATTTTAAATGACCCTTGGCCCAGAGAAACGCCTGCGCTTCTGGATCATGTTTAGATATGGCTTCTTTTTTGACCTATAGAGTTTTAGCCGGCAATGGTGGATTGTGTTCACAGACAGTGTTTTCTGGAAGTATTCCTGAGCCCATGGTGTGATTTCCATTACAGTAGCATTCCTGTATGTGATGCAGTGCCGTCTAAGGGCCCGAAGATCACGGGCATCCAGTGTGGTTTTCCGGCCTTGACCCTTACGCACAGAGATTGTTCCAGATTCTCTGAATCTTTGGATGATATTATGCACTGTAGATGATGAGAACTTCAAACTCTTTGCAATTTTTCTCTGAGAAACTCCTTTCTTATATTGCTCCACTATTTTTCGCCGCAGCATTGGGGGAATTGGTGATCCTCTGCCCATCTTGACTTCTGAGAGACACTGCCACTCTGAGAGGCTCTTTTTATACCCAATCATGTTGCCAATTGACCTAATAAGTTGCAAATTGGTCCTCCAGCTGTTCCTTATATGTACATTTAACTTTTCCGGCCTCTTATTGCTACCTGTCCCAACTTTTTTGGAATGTGTAGCTCTCATGAAATACAAAATGAGCCAATATTTGGCATGACATTTCAAAATGTCTCACTTTCAACATTTGATATGTTATCTATATTCTATTGTGAATAAAATATAAGTTTATGAGATTTGTAAATTATTGCATTCCTTCTTTATTCACAATTTGTGCAGTGTCCCAACTTTTTTGGAATCGGGTTTGTAATGACCCAAGATGCGTAATTAAAAATATTAATAAATACTATAATAGTATATAATAATACTAAAATAACACTGGTTTTCAGGGCTTGATATGACATTTTTGGCTTACCAGCCACTGTGGCTAGTGGTTTTCCTCTCAGCATTTTCACTGGACACAATTTTGACATCAGTACCATGGGGAAAAACTGCCATGCAGATATTTTTAATATTATCTCATAATTTGGAAGCAGGTACATTAGGCTGCTGTCACTTTAAGACTTCACTTACGTGAATACTCACCAAGACCAGCATTTTGACATTATTTTGTGTGTATTTGACTGTTTAAGCGCAAAAGCAGTAAAAAATAACTCAATTTAGTACTGAGAGGTGGCTTTATGTGGCGCACTTTGGGTGTGAGAACAAAATCTGTGGGAATCTAGACCAAATGAAACACATGAGCGAGGGGAGGTGGGTTTGTGTGTCAACTCGCTGTCTGAGAGATGAGAGAGAGAGAAAGACACGTGTATCGTGTATGTATTCTGCTGAAAATGAGTATTAGAAGTGTTTCAGATATTTCAGTATGGATATGTTTGAAAAAATCGATATTTTTGACACTACGTTGCACTTAGTTCATTATTTCAGATGCCTTTTTAAAAGACTACAATTGAAAAATGTATATATTATATTTAAAATCCAACCCACCAAAGTGGCTAGTAGGAGTGACTGCGTTACACGCCACTGCTGAAATCCACCCGCATTTGGTGTCAAATCCTGCTGAATGGAGTATTTTATCATGCTTTTTACATATTATCTTTTGTATCTACAGACCATCTCAGTCCTGTCGAGGAGAATCCTTTTGTAAACCAGCGGAAAAATGGAAATATTAATGCACTGGACAACCCGGGTTACCACAGCACTCCTGATAGGAAACCCAAAGGTGAGGATGAGTATATCAACGAACCCCTTTACCTCAACACATACAACAACACTAGTGGGATGAACCAGGAGATTATGAGAAAAAATGGAGCTTCCATCCCACTACAGATGACTACAGCAGCCAGCACAGCAAGCAGCCACGTTATCCTCTCCACACAAACTGGGAAAGCCCACCACCACGGCCAGGGAACACATGTTCATTTCGCCGTTCCACCTGTTCAGCCCCCCCAAACAAGATCAATGAGCCAAAATGGCCAGCATTCCCAGCCCCCCTACGGTGCTGAATCCAATTCCTCCAGCATGTCTGGCAATCCTTCCTTATTAACCCAAATCTCCATCGTCAGCCAACAGATCCCACCTTGTCTGGCAAGTCAGTCCGGCTCTTCTACCCATCCGGCTCAAGTGGTGAAATCTGCAGTCACAAGTAAAAGTATATCCGGCCTTCCCGGCCACCTTGTCTACCCAGGTAACATGCTTCAAACGGGTCATACTGGGACTGTAATGGTCGACAGGAAGTCGAAGAAGAATTTTGATAATCCTGACTACTGGCAACATAGTCTACCGCCCAAGGTGACCCAACAAAACCCTCAAGACCCAACGCAAGTGTGCAAAAGCAAACATCTCTATAGGCACAGCATCCGAAGTCGCATCGCCGTGGCTGACAACCCTGAGTATCTTTCCGAGTTAAACAAGAGAGCGGTTCTGCCACCTCCACCGTACCGCCACAGGAATACAGTGGTGTAACATCACAGTTGTTTTAGTTAGCCAGATTCTTCTACCAGCACCATATGTTAAACTGGAATTACTGAAGTACAGGAAAACTCCCAACTTCAGTGTTTCTGCCAGAGGAATTCAGGAAGGAGACTTATTGGACTTTAAAAGGAAAACCGACCAAGCAAAGTGCCTCGAAACTATTCCAAAAGCTATTCCATCTTTTCTATTCCAACAAATCAGAATGTAACCAGATGAATATCCCTTAAAGGGATAGTTCACCAAAAATTTAAATTGTCATCATTTACTCACTCTCTTGTCGCTCCAAACTCAAAGACTGTTGGAGATTTCTGTCCCTCCAAGTCCATTACACTTTAAACAAATAAACAAACAAAAAAACAAAAACTCTAATTTGTTACAACGAAATGTATTAGTTTCTCAAATTATATTTATGGTTTGTTTCAAACTGTAAATTTTAATTTAATATTAATCAAAAACATTAATTTTCCCAAAGTCAAAAACTTACATTCATACCAACTGAAACTGTTATTTATTATGAAGACCACTTAATGAATATATGAATCAGTTTATTTTTAGACACAAGCCAAAATGTTACTTAATGTAGGTCTATATATTAATTTTACCATAAACAAAAGCTTAATCACTAAGGATAAAACTAAAACATGTTAATGATTAATTTAGTTTTCTTGCTATAAATAAAGCAACTTTGAAA
This sequence comes from Ancherythroculter nigrocauda, assembly GCA_036281575.1. Classification (NCBI taxonomy): domain Eukaryota; kingdom Metazoa; phylum Chordata; class Actinopteri; order Cypriniformes; family Xenocyprididae; genus Ancherythroculter; species Ancherythroculter nigrocauda. The sequence goes on from VTFQ01000003.1 coordinate 58,784,311, forward strand.
GACTTTAATGTCTAGTGTAAAGTCTTTTTTAAAATATGCATCATCTTTTCCGTTATGTACACAGAAAATAAAAAAATAAATAAATAATAATAAAATTAAAACCCACAATAATATATGCAGTCAGTAAATGTGTTCTGCACATCAACACTCTGGTGTCAAGCAAAAATACTATTTAAACAAAATTGTTTCTTTTAATTTTTTGAATGGGAAGTGTTATTTGATTTTAGCTAAACTGAACAAAACCTTGATTTTCAATTTGACCAACATAAAAATGCATTTTAAATGAATTACATGGTTGTTTCACTTCCATAAACTTCATAAAGCGTACATAAAAAGTTCATAATGACATAAATATATAATAAATAAATAAATATAAAATTAAATAAATCCATATAAATCGAACAGAAGCTCAAATGTGCTTGCTTGTCGTACGAGAACCATTGAGGCTCCATTTACCATGTTTGTTGTGCTCTATGTATGTGCACTGATTATTGTTTATATGTGAATAAAAGCCTAAATTAAATAATCCAATAATGCAATTATGTTTCTTAGAAGATTGGATTGAACCACTTGGTTGAAGAATCAAAGTTTTGTTGTAATGTACTTTTAATGGAGGGATAGAAATCTCTCAGATTTCATAAAAAAAAAAAAAAATTTGTGTTTCGAAGATGAATGAAAGTCTTATTAGTTTGTGTAACAGGTGTAGGCTGTGCATGTAAACCTCACTCCCCTGAACTCTCAAGATTGAGACTGCAGTCTTTAGCCCTTGTTAGAGCGCCCGACTCCCATACCTGCGACCCGGGTTCGAGTCCCGCATAGAGTGGGTGGTTTAAACAGGAGGGGTTACATTGGTGCCATGACTCGGACGGGAGTGAGGTTCAGGTGGGTGAGTGTAACAGACATAGTAAAAGCTGTGCGTGTAAACCTCACTCCCCTGAACTCAAGAGGCGCTTTAGTGACTAACGCTAGAGATTGCAGTCAGACGGGAGGGTTTACATTTGGAATGACATGAGAGTGTGTAACGATGACAGAATTTACATTTTGGGTGAACTATCCCTTTAATTTTCACCTCTGACTGATTCTCCTACAGTTAGGAAGTTCGTAGTGACTTAATGGAAACTGGTGTCCAACTTGACAAAATGGTAGAGTACCCGATGGTAAGGAAAAACACTTGCTCCTGTGGTTTTAGGGAAGGAAACGGACACTTTATTTCTGGTGTCATAAACCAACTGTCTTTTTGACCACTTTCTGGTCATCATGTATTGTTGCTGTTGATGCCGTAAGCTACTTTCTCTTCTGTTTTCAACTGATGGACACGGATTTAGGAGCGCCTACAAGAGAATTGGGGTAACTCTTATATGTGAATGAGACAACGTTGTGGATCGTAAAATGGTGCATTCTCTTTTACCGTAGTGGATTTATCAATGGACTACACTGGTTGGATACTGTTTATTTTCAGTCATTTTCTTCTTCATGTTTTTTAAAAATCTTACCCATTTCCCCCAATTTTGTACTCATATATATAGGAACTAACAAATCTGATACAGGCAGAGAAAGAGCACATGTGGCAGCCATACCGCTTTTTGAGCTAACGGGAAATAAGTGCCTTCCTCAGCGGCACAAAAGCATCGATGGACATGCCCATGAAGTGATTCAATCTTCAATCGCTGTACATATGTGAAACAGATTTGAATATTCACTACTGAGCCATCCATGTGCAAATAGACTCACTGGGAACCATGTATTGAAAATATGTTGTTGTATTTAATTCATCAGTTAATGAATTTAACGGCACGATTGATATATTCTAGAAGGCAATATTACAGATAATGGAGGGCACGATACAAATTCAAATAAACTACTGTTCTCCAATGGAGAATTTTTTTTTTTTTAAATGTACTGTGACAGAAAATACTTTTGTCTGAAATGTATCCTGCTCTCAGTGAGAGTGTGACCGTATTGTGGCCAGGGAGAAACTCTTCATATGTTTTATAAACTGTAATGGACATTTGTCATTATTTATGTCAGAGTGTCATATAGCAAATAAGACGTTGTGACTGTGCAAATTTGGTCCTAAACGTACCATGCTGATATTATGAGAATTTGATTTGCTTTTGAACAGCCATTGGAGATGTAGCTAGATTTGTTTTGTTCTTTTTTTCCTTTGCCTTGTTTTTTTGTTTGTTTTGGGGCTATTCCAAGAGATGCATCTCATCCCTGTTGTAATTCTATTTGATGGAATGACACAATAAAGGTCTTGTTTGAAATTTTGAACATGTTTGTAAGTTTCCTAAGTCTGAGATGAGGCTCTTTTGTTGTTCATGGTACAAGCACCACTTGTTTCATCACACTTTTCAGGTGTAATCGATCAACATGTCTGAACTTACCCTTACAAACAAGTACTGTGATGACATCATATTGGATATTGCCAACCGCCAGTAAGTGAGATTCTTTGTTGTTTCAGATACTCTTTTCTTTTTGTTTTATTTTGAAGGTACTATTGTTTGAAGTTGAAGTTACTATATATATATATATATATATATATATATATATATATATATATATATATAGTAAACTGGAGATGAAAAAGGACACATTTTAATTAAAACCCATAATTCATCCCTATATATATATATATATATATATATATATATATATATATATATATATATATAATATATATATATTAGTCATTTAGTAGGTCTGGGATGATACACCTATCTCCTGATTCATGATATGTATTGTGATTTGTTTGCTTTAGACCATAGACCAATGCGATAAGAACAAATCAAATGCAGTGGCAATTAAATGCTATTTACACCAAGTGAAAACAGCATTTTCTTAGCAATATGCTATCTACACTTGACAAAATAGTGATAGATTCTATTTACAGCATGTAAAAGTATCAGTTCTTTGCAATAAGAGTAAATGGTAATTAAATGCTAACTATACTTTATATTGACTATTTGCACCTCAATATTTTTGTACATTAACAGGATGTACAGCAATAATATCATAGATTGTAAATGATTATATTTATTAAAATTATTTAATGGATGCTGCCTTATTGGGAGAATAAAAACCTTCCCAACACCTTCACATAACCCTACCCAATAAATAATTTTAATATTATTAAACACTCGTTAGGATGTTTATTTCCACTTTTATAGAACATTATTTTAATTTTTATTGAAAATAAATGCATTTCTGGGGCTCGTTTCAATAAGGAGGTTCAACCAACTCTGAGTTAAAACTTGAGATGCATGGGAAACTCTTAGATTTTTGTTTTCAGAGCAGCTGAATTGAGTTAGTTCAGTCAACTCTAAGTAGGTTGACTCTGAGTTAAGCATGCACTATGAAAAGCCATGATCTATGAAGCTCTGATATTACGATTCACCATGGCAACAGCACCCAAAAACCATCCGCATGTTTCCGAGTCAATACAAGTTTAATTCTTATCACTGTTACAATATCAGAGGTGAAAAGTGGCAGAAAGGTAAGTTATTGAACTACTATTCATTTTCACTGTATCTACATGCAAAAAGAAAAAAAAAAGAATAATTTAAGTGCATTTTTCACACAAACAGTAAGCAAAGCAGCGTGTGCTTACCGTTTTGAATATCATTCATGCTGATCACTTTCTATATTTGACATGGCTCACGTTAATATCAAGCATTTTTTTCTTTGTCCTTTGTTGTTTGATTATTATTAATGACAGACTGCAGCAGGTTTATTAGGCTGCTGTCACTTTAAGAGCTGCACAGATCAAATATACTGATACACTTGCGTTTTATTTCTTAACTGTTTATGTTCACTTAAGATTTAAGATTTATGTTCACCTAACAGACTATGTTTACTAGGATACACACCGAGACCTGCATTTTTTGCCTTAATTTGGTGTGAATATGTCCGTTCAAGTGCAAGAAGATGTGAAAGAGAGCTCAATTCAGCATTCACACACTTTCTGAGAAGTGGCTTTCTGGGCGCGTGCTTCAGATGTGTGCGCGCATTAAACTTCTCACACTTTTGAATTGAGTTCTCTTTCTTCTTGCGTTTGAATAGATTCTTGCACTTTAAATTGGCAAGACTTTGTAAGGATGGATTTTACCAAGACTGAATTCAAGATTCCTATCCTGTAATAAAACAATAAAACTCTCTAATCTCAAGTGAGGATCTGCGAGAAAGGGCACAGGACGACGCCTGGCTCAGCCTCCTCTCTTCCCCCTCATGCTGAGTTCCTGACTCTTAACAACTTCTCCTTCCCCTCAGGCCATGCAAACCTCACAAATCTACTATCTTAGTTGTTTTAAATGACATCAATGTAAATACTTCAGGTGCGATTGGTAAGATGGTTTCACTCCCACATCAATAGAACAAACAAGAATAAAGAGAACAAAACCTGTTCTCCTGGTGTGGGAGACGCCCCAATAAAGATCTTGATTAACCATTTGTTTGATCCCCAAAACCAGGCGTGTGACCCTTTGGGGCACGAGAAAGGGTCCAACAAAAGCTGCATAAATATTTGGGTGCTAAATGTTTACTGTCCTTTTGTTAAGACATGGGTATTTAAAGGGATTTGGCAAACCACTCAAGGAAGCATCTGTAATCAGACTTCCCACACCGTTGCTGTGTGTCTCTCTACTTGCCAGGTATGCTGACTCTTTGAAATTGCTTTTTATTATGTTTTAAAATTGTGTTTTGTATTTTCTACTGATCAAGTTGTGTTATGTATTCTTTTTAATTCTTTTAATTGATGTTTAATCCTGCCTGGCAAAATAAATGTTAAATGTTGATTTATTTTGGACTCTCCTGAAATCATTGTTACCAGTAAATTATGGGAGGCTAATGCTACCTTAAATCTGTGTCCAGGGTAAAACAAACTGAAGGCGCACGAATGAAGGAGCAGTAGGCACTTCATCTGAAGACCTTTTGATTTCTGTTTTCCACCTGATTTAGCAAGGTATATGGAAGTGACTAAATTAAAATACACTTTGGTTTTGAGTGAGCAGTAGGCAACCAACTAAAGGTATTAGTTAACTCAGTATACCCTCTGATGAAAATCAGACTGGCGAGTTTATGATCGTGAGTTACCGTAATCCGGGGCAAGTATCTCTGTGCGGCACGGGGTCCCTAATGAAAGAACAAGCTCCACAGTACAAAACGGTACCATATTAAAGACTTGACTATGTATGGATTTGTGTGTGTGTGTGTGTGTGTGTGTGTGTGTGTGTGTAGAAATGATTGTAAATTACAAATGAACTTTTTTTTATCATCACATGACCAGTGTTGGTGGATTACTTTTCCATTCCATGGCAATTCTGCGGTGTTATGGAGAAACCCTGGAGCACCCTGACATCAATGGTACAGAATATAGAAAATAAGAATACTTTAATATTCCTATTTAACTTCAATTTATTTTATTTCCATTAGTTGCCAAGGCAACATTTCTAATTTTCAAACAATCTTTTTACACTAAAATGACATGCAGCACACTAGGGCATGAGAGCCAATAGTTCATTTTATAGATTTTTCCCTTTAGCGCAAAAGAGAACTATTGTGAGCGAGGACGAGTATTTTAGTTCACTGATCTGTGTTCCAGCCAGACAGAGGAAGTAAATGAATCAAACAAACTGTCAGCACATGGAGGTTTACCACAACCAATATTCCCCTCAGAGTAAAAATGCCTGTGGATGTTTTTGTGTCCTCTCCATCTCAGCATCACAAAAATGTATTCATAGTTTTAACCAAAATACCACAGTGTTTAGCCTGCTAGGACAAATGTTCCTTTTAATATTGCTCATATCGCTCAGTGTCTGTAACTCATCCTGCGCTCCAGTGATGTATGTTTATTAGACAGGATCAGTTAGTGAGACATTCCTGTCTTGCTCGGTATATTGTGTATGATGATTTTCATGCGCCGCACCGGCTGAGCCTCTTTGTCCTTTTAAATGTCTCCTTTTGTGTTGGTGACCTGTAATAAATGAGCGTGTGTTTAAAAGTGGCAGCTGTGTGAAGTGATTAGGGAGAGAGGGAATTCCAGAGGAGAGAAACGGAGGATGAGAACACAGTATCACCAAAGCTGTGGCTCTTGTCCAAACCTTAATGAGCTCCCTACCTAGATGGCATGATTTGGCATCACATGCTTGCTTCTCAAAATTATGCTAACTAATAAAATTACCATGTTTCTGAAGGAGAATTTCATTGCATTAAGGATAAGGCAATTCTAGAATGCATTGCAACAAGTTTTTGAGCTTTTTAATCCAAGATGGCAGATGCTGAAAACACTAACTAACTAAATAAATAAATAAATGAATAAAAATTCACTGTGTTTTCATGATTTCTTGTATATGTAATAGCATCGTATTTTGGACAAATACAGTGCTAGTATAACATGTTACAGTGTTATTTTAGAATTATTTATATGCTTTTATAGTATTATATTAAAATTGCTTTTATTTTTTGATTTTCAGTATTAATGTTATTATAGTTTGCTTTTGTAAACGTATGTGCCGTTGTCATTATATATATATATATATATATATATATATATATATATATATATATATATATATATATATATATATATATATATATATATATATATATATATATCTTCAAATTTAATTTATTCAGTGTTGTTTTAAATTAAATATTTTTAATAAAATATTTTCCTTTTTGTAATTTTTGCAGTACCATTACACATGTATATAATAATAAATTGGCACAATGATGACAGATGTTCATTTTTGGGTGAAATTACTACTGATCTTACCACTAACAGATTAAACTGTTGTGTGCTTCTTGTTAAATGCATTGCTTTTGTGCTTAATATTTAAAATTGTAAAATGTTGAATTATCACACTCTTATTAGGGCTTATTAGGCAGAGCCGTGTGTGTGTTTGTCTGTAAAAGTGTGCACTCCATGTAGGTGACGGTGAGAGCACAGCCGTCACTTTGCAGCAGAAATATCTCTGCTGTTTCCCTGAGTTTAAAGGCACATAAAACTCTCTGTGAGGAGGTGGGGGTGATGATGTGTGACCTTGGATTACTGGCTCTTCAAAAGGATGTTCTGAGAAACCATCATGACTGTGCTTTATGCCCTCAGTAGGGAGTTTGATGTGCTGTTCACTTACAATAGTAAGAAATTGGATTAGAGGGGAGAGCAGACGGAAATGTGTTTTAGTGAAGGAGGAGTAAAGAGTTAGACAAGCGTGCAGAGTAAAGGCTCTGTGCAAGCACAAAAGAAGATGTTTTTGCTCTACTTTTATGCTAATTAGTGTTCATTTTGCTTTAAAATCCATTTTTGCTAAAAGCCAGGTTTAAATCCAAATACAATTCAGAGCACCAGTGTGAACAACAACTCTGGATCTGTTTTAGGCCCCATTTACACTTGGTGTTAAAGGGATAGTTCACCCAAAAATGAAAATTTGCTGTTTTTTTACTCATGCCTCAGGCCATCCAAGATGCAGGTGACTTTTTTTCAGATTCTTTGTTCAGATTCTTGCATAGACCGATTGTTTCGGTGCTTAAGACCTCAATATATTGTCGTAGCCATGAGTATTTATTTTGTTTTGTCTGCATGTATTTTTTTGGAATCTCAAAGTGACGGCACCCATTGACTTCCATTGACTTCCATTATATGAATCTTCTTTACTGTTCTACTGAAGAAAAAAAAAAAAAAAAACTGATGGTGATTAAATTAACAGCAAATTTTCATTCTTGGGTGAACTATCCCTTTAAGATGCGCTAGATACACACAATGCTAAATACAAGTGTGAATGGGGTCCAAAACATTTAGGGCCCTATTTTAACAATCTAAACGCAAAGTGTAAAGCGCACGGCGCAGGTGCATTCAGGGCGTGTCCAAATCCACTTTTGCTATTTTAACGACAGAAAAACGGTCCGTGCGCCGGGGCGCATTTTTGAAATGGGTTGTCCCTATTCTCTTAATGAGTAATGGGCGTAACGTTCAATAAACCAATCAGAGTGTCATCTCCCATTCCCTTTAAGAGCGAGATGCGCTCGCGCCATGGCGGATTGCTATTTACATGGCGGAATTTGTTGGCGGGAAAGCTGAACGCTTTTCAAGTGAAGAAACCGATCTGCTCGTGCGCGAAGTTAAACGTTTAGTTAGAAGTTAAACGAAGTTACATTTTTATATTTATGTAGCCTACACAATAATATTCTTTTACACTGTAATCCTTTTGTTTTTAATATTTGGCATGTTTGTGTGATGCGCATCCCTGTGTGTAATAAGCAAAGTCATCGCGCACTGTGGACGCGCCCAGAGGCGCAGTTTCTACCAACGTGCTCTAACAAAAATGCGCCTTGCGTCGCATTGCGCCGGGTGTATTATAGGGCCCTTAATGTTTGTCCATTTTCAACACCACCTGAAGGTGGTTGGAAATGCACGTGACATTGCATTCATACTGCGAACACTCATGGAGTCAAACAGCAGCAAAGGACTGCCTATTTACCTGTCAATCAAGCACTGAGCTAAAACAAGGGTTTAAACTTTTCCATCATGTCCATCTTTAAATAACTGTCTAATTTAAAGGTGCAGTGTGTACATTCTAGTGGTGATGTTGCGAATTGCAACCAACTTAATAAACCAGACGACTACTACTACTACTTCTTCATTGTGTGTATTCAATGTAGTGACGATGCAAGCTGCCTCTGAAAACACCAGTGAAGAAGAAGAACAACAACAACATAGTAATGAAACGCAATCTGTAGAGCAGTTTGTCCATTTAGGGCTACTGTAGAAACATGTTGTATGTAGATAGAAATGGCTCAATCTAAGGTAATAAAAACATAACGGTTCATTATATAAGGTCTTTATACACCACTGAAAACATAGTTATGTATATTATATTGCATTTCTGTCTAGGGGTGGGACAAAATATCGATATGGCGATATATCGTCGTCCTTCTCTGTGCGATACGAGAATCGTATCGCTGCGCCAAATATCGATATTTTAATTAAAAAAATAAAACGTTATAAATAGATTTCTTTGCTCAAAGCGTCACTACTTCAAGGCGGCGCTCAACACATGAATGAGGGAAATGTGAACTTAAGTTAACTAGCCTAAGAAAGAGAGGTTATTAACAGGATGTTCTTCATTGAGCGCTTAGATATACACGGGAGCGTTTGAAAGCATATATTAGGGATCCTCTGATAGACGCCTGCTTTCGAACGCTCCCGTGTATATCTAAGCGCTTGAATAACGTCAAAGGGTCTGTTTGCACCTGGTCACTTCATGCATTTTCTCTGATCGGATAGCTATCCGATCATGAAAAGACCAGGTCTAAATGCCTAAATGCCTAAAAAACGAATTTGAGACGGATTTAAATCCGATCGCTCAAACCACTTCAGGAGATGGTCTGGGACGCATTCCAGTCAAAACTGTCTATGCATCAATCTAAATACATCTGGTTGTTGAAACTACATATGTAAATTTTACTTCTCCCAAAAATACTAAAACTGAAACATGTGAGAGTCAGATATGAAAACGCTACTGCATCACACATCGCCGCAGATCTCTTCAGCAAGCTGACGCGCAAACTGCCGCATATGAAAGTGAAAGTAAGTCGCAGACGCGTAACACACAATTATCTTCATTAAAAGTAATGAGACCTTACCAGTGCTGTTGCAGCTCTCTCCTATTGCAGTCTCTGATTTTGAAATTAACTGAAATTAACTCATATTTCTTGCTTTCGGTGACGTGAACTCTATTAAATGTACATATAAGATCGGATTTATCCGTTAACCTGCACTTAACCTTTTCACGTGCATTTTGTTTTCATATTAAGACCAATATCGCGATGTATCATTATAGGATTGTCTAGCGATATATCGATTATCGCAGAATCGCTGACTCGCGATATTATCGTTATCGTGAGCCATTTATCGTGATCGTATCGTATCGTGAGGTACCCTCCGATTCCCACCCCTATTTCTGTCAATAGATACTCCTGAATATTACACACTGGACCTTTAAGTAACTGAAGAAGCACTCATACACACTCACTTAGTGATGCAAACTTTAAACATGATGCTGAGATTTGCATCACCATGTTTGATGTAGTCGATCAGTGTTTTTAGATTCAGTCTTCATCATTAGTCATTGTGTCCCTTTTGAAGATTATACTGCAGGGTAGTTCTTTAATACCAGCTAATTTGAGAATATGTGTGCTGGGTGAAAGGTTCGCATAAAATAAATTACAGCACCAAGTGAAATTACTCTAAACACTTAAAATAAGGGAACTAAACCTTGTATTGTGAACATTCAATGACATTCAAGCTGTCGGCCAGTGCTTTGGAGAACTTGTACGTGTCCTCACACACACTCACCTGCAAACACAGTTATGCTCCCCTGTGTCTTCCTTTAGCACCACCCACCGTGATGAAACACTTTCCTCCTGGCAAGGTGAAACTGTGCTGAAGCTGTATTATTAATGAGAGACAGTGAGAGACTCCAGCAGTCAGGTCCAGGAAGTGTTTGAAGCGAGGTGTTTGTGTGCTCGTGTGTGGTGTAGTTATACCCTACCCACAATGATTGTAATATCCAAAATCCTACATTTTTTGGTCAGCTTATATCATACTAAGTGATGTTTTTTTGAAAATGTAAACATGCAGAACATTTTATGTAATGTTTTTGTTTTTAGGGTTTGGGGATAGAATATACAGTATAAAAATCATTATGTCTTTGGAAAGTCCCCATAAAAAATGAAAACCCAGTGTGTGTGTGTGTGTGTGTGTGTGTGAGAGAGAGAGAGAGTGTGTCCAGTCAGTGCTGGTTATCCCTGGTGTGCAGCGGCCACAACAACATTTCCAAACACAGTCAGACCAATTAATCAGATTCACTCTCAGTGGATCTCTCTCTCTCTCTCTCTCTGTGTGTGTGTGTGTGAGAGAGAGAGAGATACTGCCACACATCTCATCCTCTGAGACTCTTACCAGCAATAGAGACACATTGAAGGTCTTGTGCATGACAACAACACCAGAACCGGATTTGAGTTCTGTTTAAAGAATCACAGTCAGATCCAAAAGTGAACAACAAAACAACTGGTTTTGTATTCAGTTTATGTAACTGGTTTATGTACTGTCCCTGGCCATTTAAGTGTCAATCGGATCTCCACGTAGTTGATTCTTTGGGAACCTGGGCCACTACAATATTATTTTAAATATAAATATAAATATCTTCATCTTTGTCTTTCCTAATATTAATGATTATTATCGTTGTTATTATTATGTGTATTAAAGTAATAATAATAATAATAATAATAATAATAATAACAACAATAATAATGTGAATAATTATTTTTTTTATTTATTTTTATTGTTTATTTTTATTTATTAGATTTTTAATGTTTTTAAAAGAAGTTTCGTCTGCTCACCAAGCCAAGGCTACATTTATTTAATTAAAAATACAGTAAAAAACAGTAATATTGTGAAATATTATTACAATTTAAAATAACTCATTACTCCAGTCTTCAGTGTCACATGATCCTTCAGAAATCATTCTAATATGCTGATTTGCTGCTCAATAAACAGTGGCAGTAAAGACATTTATAATGTTACAAAAGATTAGATTTCAGATAAACACTGTTCTTTTGAACTTTCTATTCATCAAATAATCCTGAAAAAAAATATTGTACACAAATATTTTGTACAATTGTACACATGAAATGTTTCTTGAGCAGCAGATCAGCATATTAGAATGATTTCTGAAGGATCATGTGACACTGAAGACTGGAGTAATGATGCTGAAAATTCAGCTTTACATCACAGGAATAAATTACTTTGTGAAATATATTCAAATAGAAATAGAATATTACTATATATATATATATATATATATATATATATATATATATATATATATATATATATATATATATATATATATACATTATTTATTTTACAATGAATGATTATTGTTGTGGCTCAGGATTTATTTTACAATGAATGATTTTATATATATATATATATATATATATATATATATATATATATATATATATATATATATATATATATATATATATATATATATAGTTGATAATTTATTATTATTAATAATAATAATTATTATTGATTATTATTAATTCATATTTATAATTAAAATACAGTAGTGACCTAGATTCTAAAAACACTAATAATAATAATTAATCATTAATAATGCATTGAATATTTATGTATATGTTATACATTTATATGTTATACATAAAAATGCCATATGTCATAATTGCTTCACACTAACAAAGCAGTGAAACTTGGTATGGCTTTTTTATGTACTTCTTTTTCTTTCCTTTAAAATATGTGTGTCTTCTCATTAATGTGTAGATCAACATGTCGTCAGTGCAGAAACTGATTTGAAGAGAAATGAAAGGCAGATGACCACCACTTCAGCACTATGCTGACAAGTCATTCCTCAATAGAATGAATAGATCATATATAAATATTTGATATGCTGTTTTGACACTATAAAACTCAAATTTTGTCTTACGTAATGACATTAGGATGATAGGAATTAGTTTATTAACTAGTCATGACAAGTCATGGGAGCAGGGATTGGTGAAGGGCTAGAGATGAATAGAGCGATGTCCACACAGCTCTGATCACTAATTCATTCTGGTGCTGAGAAGAACTGGCATGAACAGACATCAGGTGCGTCCTCTCTGGAACACAGCAGAGAAACCACGAGAAACCCTGATTTTATTAAGTTAATGCCTGTGGTGACCTGAGCTGTGACACAGCAAATCATCACCATCTGCAGAGAAACGGAATCTTGTTTAGAATGTTAGAATGAAATAGAATGTTACCAGCATTCAACTGCTGCGAATTCATTTATGCCTAAAACAACAATTAAATCTGCAAGTCGCTGTTATTGTTTAATGGAATTTAGATTATTAAAATATGAAGCAGCACAACTGTGATAATAATAAGAAATGTTTCTTTATATAATAAAATATAAAACAGCTATCTTAAATTGTAAAAATATGTCACAATTATTACCATTTTTATTGTATTTTTAATCAACTAAATGCAGCCTTAATTGATATTAATATGAAAAATATCAAAAATCAAGGCTTTAATTTATGTAAATCTACTGCAAGCAATGTTTTAAGGCCTCCAGAACTTGATATTTTGTTCATATGAATATGTACAGTTCTACATGGAAGGTTTGCACAAATTAAACAGAATTCATTCTCAAATCCAGCCATGCATACATGCCTTGCTACTTTCATTGTTTTCTCTTCTCAGACTGACATTGCTCCTTCTTTCTGTTCTTACATTCATTCTTACAGCTTTTGAATTTCAGCTTAATTAAGAACATAATGACATTCTCTGTTGTGCTGCAGCCGCCGCTGTGACAGCTCTGATTTGCCCAGATTTTGAGGATCCTAAACCCCAGTCAATTAACGCAAATCCAGTTGAACAATAAATATTAAAGCGATTAATGGTTTTGAAGGCAGGCTGGTGTCTCACATGCTGGTTTCTGTCACATGTGGCGTCTGATCTGCCTCCTGTGATCTTAGTAGAGTCTCAGTCTTAAATGAAGTCTGTCAGCTGACCCTCCTACTTGATGTGATGTTCAGTGCATCTGTTGCCGTCAATCCAGTTAATCGAACACTAATTAGCAGTATTTGCTAAGCGAGTATGTTGCTTATACTTAGGGTTAGGGCATTAAAAAAAAAAAAAAAAAAAAAAAAAAAAACTCTAATCAATAATACAAGCACACCCTTGAGAATTCCCTTGTAAATAAATGGAGAGAATGAGCCACATCTAGATATCATCTAGACATCTTTACTTAGACCAGTAATTAACCCCCCAGTAATCACCTAGCTTATGTCTGTTCACACAAGGGTGATAACTATAAAGATATAACTCTAAGAATAGCAGAGTTCACACCACAACAATAACGATAACAGCACAGAGAAACAATATCATTGGAATCACTTTCCGAAAGATTTGTTTTTTCCCCAGCTGATGATTAACATCCAAATCATTGACATCCAATCAAAAACCAACCTGCTTTAAAGAACTTGATAATTTAAAGCAACAGGCGACAAAACTGCAGCATGCTTATAATAAACAGAATGATATTGTCCACTGGTGTGGATGCTAATTTAGCTATTATTAGCGTTATCTTTATAGTTATCGTTCTTGGTGTGAATGGGCCTTTACACTTTATTTTGATGGTCCACTTTAGACACTGTACTAACTAAAAGAAACTTTGCAACTACATGTCATCTAGCTCATTAGATATTAGTAGACTGTACTAGACTGTTAGTAGACTACTAGGTTATGGTTACAGTCAAATAAGTTGGCATGTAGTTGCAAAGTTACTTATAGTCAGTAGAAAGTCTGTTGGGGAGCATCAAAATAAAGTTAGCAGATATTAAAGTCTCCATGAAATCAAAATTGAAGTTTTTTGGCTTTTAGTATGAATATGTTGGCCTTAAGGTTATCTCCCAGGTGAAAAAAAGTACATTTCTATAATATACTTAGTGTTCTATTTTCGTGCACTAATTTTGTACTTAATATACTAAAAATTCTTCTTCAGTACTTCTTAAGATCATCTTAAGAACATCTAAGTGCACTCAACTGTGCTATTTTGAGACAGTATGAAATATGAACTAAAATGTGCTTTTATCTCTGTATTTAAAAAATGTATTTAGATACCACTTATAGTGCATTTGAACCCATAGTGTACTACACGTGGTAGCTAAATATATATTTTTAAATACAGATATAGTATATTAAAAGCACATTTTAGTTAATATTTCATACTGTCTCAAAATAGCACAGTTGAGTACACTTAGATGTTCTTAAGATGATCTTAAGAAGTACTAAAGAATATTTTTTTCTATATTAAGTACAAAATTAGTATGCAAAAATAGAGCACTTTAGGTACATTATAGAAGTGTACTTTTTTCACCTGGGCTGTATGCTAGTGTGCTCCAAAACAATGACAAAATTTGTATTTAGAAAATATAAGCATTTAAAACTTAGTCTCTCACTTCCGCCAATATGCATCAACGATTTTGAAGACATCAATCTGCATTTCAGCTTCTCATCAGATCTTCTGTCCAATCAAATACTCTCTAAAATCTGAAGCCCCACCACCTACACTATAAATAGATGCTGAAGCTGCGGCTGAAATCGGTCACATTTACTATTTTCTACATGGTGAATGGCACATAGTGCACTATTGGGGATAGGGAACGATTCAGATAGTGTAAATATGCTTTCCATTGGGTTGAATGAAGTCTGGTTTCACGTTAGTGTCACACGAACCGCCGCAGCGTGAGCACAGTCTGCTCCAGTCCAGAGACACAAAAGCACAGAGTGGATCATATGTGTGAGTCAATAACGTATCAGACCCATTTGAATTCTGCACAAAATGCTTTATTTTAAAGCGATATGGAGGAGAAACGGTTAGAGAATAAAAAACTGAGGCTTTACCAAGCTCAACAGCTCTGGCCAAGCTGTGTTATAAACAAAATGCTACTGGCTATTTTAAAAAGGGGAGGAGCTGTTCGATATGTCCCGCCCTGTCTTCCAATTTCTGTGGAAATTAAGTCAACACATTGAATAATGCTGCACATTTCCAGGCACTTCAGTGGGCCTTTAAGAAGTCTACTAATACTCTAATGACTGCTAGATGTCATGCAGTTGCAAAGTTACTTAGAATGTCTAAAGTGGACCATCAAGACAAATCTTGAGGTCCTTGGGCAAAGTGCATTGTGAAATCTTTTTAGGAGCAGATTGACGCATATTTTTGATTGACTGATATCCAAGTATAATACACATTTCAGATACATTGTACATTCGATGTACATATGCAAACTTTTTCTTAGAACATGATGGCTGAGCAAAATATGCAGGGATCTTACAAAAGCAATTTTTCCCCTTTGTTTACATTTCATTAGGGTTTACTTAGATTTATAAAACTAATTGATTCACTAGTTGATTCACTACTAACTAAACTGTTTTGGTTTTGAAATTGTAGAAGTAGTTAGAAGTTTGGAATGGCATGATGAAAGCAGAAGAGAAGAAAGAAAGGTAGATTATACCACATCGTTCTAAGGTGCTCTGCAATTTTATACATTTAGCTTTCAAACAGTGTGAGACCAAGGGACTTTTCACTTTGACTTTTGAGGAAATTAAAAACATATGGAACAGGCTGATCGTAATGCAGAGCGGCAACTTTTGTTTGGGATGACTTGATTGAGGTGCCAGTGTAACTTGATAGCTTTGGAATTATGTCTTCCAAAATGTAGTTGTGTTGGATAATTATACTTCTGACAGGAAGTCCCATGGAAGGCTGGGGCAGCTAATTTCAATAAGGGTAAACAATTGCTGGCACCTCTTTGACGACCATGTTTTAATTAGAGGCAAATCCAACACATGCGCTGACATTACTTTGGAGAAGGACAAGAAAATGAAAGCCTGCCTGAGGTTATTTATGACTGCCAGTTGGCATAAACACATGCACACAAACAACCCTGTCTAGAAACTGGGTTTGATGCATTATTTGTGCATATACACAGTGTCAGTCTCAGTGTCTAGCTTGGATTAAGAACTCCTTAGTAGGCTCGTTCTTTTTGAATTGATCTAATGATGTCTAGATTAGCAGTCTGATAGATTAGCATTGAACAGTGAGATCAAAGGAATTTAGGAATTATATATATATAGGAGATTAAAGGAATAAATGCGCTCAAAAATGTCTTCCAAAACCTGTAGGACTTTCTTCAGTGGATCACAAAAGCAGATATTTAGCAGACTGCTCATGCTGCTCCTTTCCCTATAATGAAAGGCAATGGTGACCTCCAGTACGATACCTCCAAAAATGACAAAAAACAAAAACAATAAACAAACATACATCATAAAAGTAGTCTGTATAACTTGTAAGTCTTCTTCAGTTATATGAGTCTTATTTTTTATCAGTTTCCCCAGTATATGTCCTTGTCTGCTGTGAATAAAAATGGAAACAGACCTCTCTATCTCTCTCTTTATTGTAAAGATAGGTTCATTCTCAGTGTAATTGACTAACACCTTCTTTCAAATAGTAGAACAGAGAAAAGAGCGATGTGCGGGAGGGTGAGTGCTTCTCGTCTGCTGCTAGGCAGCTCCTGAATTAATCATTAAATAGCATATGTTTTTACATATTTAGATATGCTCTGCTCTCCTCTTTTCCCCATCACTCTGCTCTTTTTGCCTCCTGTTTACACAAGCGTGACAACTATAAAGAGCTGCTCGTGCAGTCTTTTAAGCACTTATGGCAGGTATAGCGCTGTTTGAGGCTTCTTATTCCAGGCTTTTTTCTTTTTCTGTTATGAGTTTGAACGCTAAAGTTGTGTTTCAAATTGTAGCACAATAGTGTCCGAGTCACTTGGGGATCTGTGACCTGTTCATGGTGAAGTATATATTTGTATGTTTTTGAAATCTGCGTTTATTTGATCAAAATAAAATAATATTGTGAAATACACTGACTGGAGGGAAAAAAAAAAAAAAAAAGTCGCTTTTTGGATTTAAATTGGCAAAGTCTGTGATTGCAGTGATTATTATCTTTCTAGCATGTTATATGTTTGGTAACAGTTCTTCTAAACCTAATTGATGGAGTGTGTAGCTTTTCATTTCATAAAGGGGTCCTTGATTATTACTTCACTTTTTTTTAACTTTAGCTAAAACTCAAAGTTCAATGCAAAGGGAGATATTTCCTTTTACAGAAATTGCTTTTTAGGACTAAAACAGTCTCTCCATCAGTGTCGACTCCGGTTTGAACAATGTAAGGCTGAACACCGTTACTGACAATCCTCATTTTGGCTGCGTGAGATTCTCCAGCTTTGTTGTTGTTGAGCAACATAAGTGCGAGCTGTTAAAACACCCTCTTTTGAAAAGCGGAGCAGCAGCTCATTTGCATTTAAAGGGACACACACAAAAATGATGTGTTTTTTCTCACACCCAAATAGGGGCAAATTTGACAAGCTATAATAAATGATCTGTGGGGTATTTTGAGCTAAAACTTCACAGACACATTCTGGTGACACCAGATACTTAAATTACTTGTGATTATCTTATATTAAATAAAATATTAAATTACTTGTGATTATCTTAAATTATCTTGTGATATCTTGTGAAAAGGGGCATTATAGGTGTCCTTTAAACAATCATGTAGGAAAACACATCATGTCCATATTCCAGGATGATAATGTCAAGATTCATCAGGCTCAAATTGTGAAAGATTGGTTGGGAGGGAGCATAAATAATTATTCTCACACATGATTTGGCACCTCTGAGTCTTTGGGATGTGCTAGAGAAGACTTTACAGAGTGCTCACCTCTTGCATTGTCAATACAAGATCTTGACCAAAAATGTATGCACCATTTGATGGAAATAACATCACAACATTTATTTCCATCAAAAGTTGCATACATTTTTGGCCAAAATCTTGTCCAGCCTGAAAAAATAAGTTTTTTTTAATGCTTAATTTAGATCATGTCAGACTTTGCTGTTGATTTGAAATATGTTATTTAATTGTAAGTTTGACAAGCATTTTTTGAGATTTCAGGATTCCTGCATTCAATTAAATAGAACTTGTGGTCATGGCCGTAGGCAGCTCTGAGATCACTGAGGTCCGGTCCTCGTTATTTCTGAAGTATATATAATGAAGGTTGTGAAATAATTGCCTATTATACTAACTTTACTTTAGTAAAATAAAAAAAAAATAGCATTGACACGGATGTAAATTTCACTGAAAACTTGTCATTTACCAGTAACCAGTCATTTAGTAGTTCCCTAGCAATCGCCCAGAACACATAAGCTAGCTTCTAGCACACCTCTAACACACCAAAAACACACTAGCAACCACACAGTAAGACATCCTGACTATGTCCATGCATGAGATGAGATATGATATGCATTGTGATTATTGTTTTATATTGTTTATATTTGTGGTGCTGCATCTGTTCACTGTTCTATTTGTGTCTTCCTTCCTTCATTTGATGAAGAGCTTCTTTCACACAGATCCCTCCTGCATTATGAAGAACTCCATCCTTCACACCATCTCTCTCTCTCTTCCCTCTGTTTTGTGTCTGACCTCTGTTTTATTTGACAGAGGGACTCTTGGATGAGAACTGCCAATTATTGACCAGCCTCAGCCTCATAATCTATTCTAGACAATCTGTCTGCAACCATATGATCACTAAATAATAACCAGCAATCTTCCATCCAGGTTTCTGGTGGTTATTGATGATCATTGATCCATTGGTTAGTTGATAAATTCCCTAATTTATAAAGGAATGGTTCAGGTTCAATAATAGTTAAACTTGATTGACAGCATTTGTGGCTTGCTGTGATGCTGATTACTATCGTGATTACTACACAACATTAATGAATGCTTTAGAAGTATTGTTCGTTGTTAGTTTGGGGTAACTGATGTAGTTAACTAATGATAAATTATTGTAAAGTGCTAACTTCACATTTATTGCATTGGCTTATTTAATTAACCAGTTTATGACAAATATGTAATACAGCAGTAAATCACGGAGGGTGAAAAAGGGTAAGTGCTTCATAATGAAGAGAGGAGGTGTTGCCATTGTTTAGTGTCTTTGAAGTTCATTTTCTGCATCATTCCATGTTTATGAAGATGATTATGACACTATGGAGGAGGGTTTAATTTAATTCACATAAGCTAGGCCTGTGGTGCTGCACAGTTCGAGCTGTGCTGAATTAGCATCCACATTAGCACTGTGAGAACACTTAGCTGGCCGTTCATGGTCAGAATAGATGTTTCTCAGGAGAGGTCCTCTCAAATTAAAGACAGGCATTTAGCAGTTCCTCACAGTGATTCTGTACACCATATATCACTGTTAGAGTAGGATTCTATGGTTGGTTTGCAAACTTAATTGCTGTGGCCTGTAGGTCAGTCTGTGTTCAATGATGGAATGAAAGAAACAGTATGTTTGCTTCTAAAGACACATCTAATGTCTTTAATGTGATGTCTCATCTGCCACAATAATTTAGGCTAATGTCTTGGACATCTTCATTTGTAGGATTTTCTCAGCTAATATTGTTATGCAATTAATTTGGTTAGTTAATCGACATGTCATGTGATTAATTTGATCATATTTTTATATGCTTATTATGTATCATTTCTAAATTTTATTTGCAGATTTTCCATGACTGTTCGCTACTCTGCCCAGGCTATGCAATCTTACTATAAGACAACAGGACTTTGCTGTGAATTATTGGAATTTAATTTAACCCTACCCGATTTGACTCGACTGTTTATTGAAAACAACAAACTCCATTAAATAATAAAATAACCAGAGTAATAGGGATGGGACAATACATCGAATCTCGATTCACGATACAAACAATCTGGAGCACTTCTGATATTTTCAGACGTATCGTGATTCTCTCTCTCTAATCGATTCTAAGCTCAGTTTTTTAACAGCAGATGGCACTACTATATGTGCTTTAGAAACACTCGTACCCTGCCTGCTTCCAGTTCCTTAACACACACCACTTAAACCTTAAATAATCATTCATAAAAGTTTAAGTGAATTACAAATCTTAAGTCATAAAAGCATTCTGAGCCGAGGTGCAAGTATATTTAACCATGAACGCACAAGTGATATTTTAATCAGCAGTCTTCGTCAGCATTTGAGCATGCAGTTAAAAACTAGCATAGAGCGCCATCTGCCGTTAAAATTAAGTTCAGAAACGATTCAAGAGAGAAATATCAGGATCGATCCAGATTCGTTGTATCGATCGTGAATCGATGTATTGTCCGAGCCCTATAGTGTAATAATAACAGAATAAGAACAATAAACGAAGGTAACAATATGCAGAGCGTCCAAGGTTTCTATTTACTACATGTTTTTGAAGTGTTGTGCAATGAAGCCAATCACAGACATGTCTGTTGATTTCCTGAATGCAATGGCCAATCAGAGTTAGAATTAAGGATGCACCGATGTTAAACTTCTCCACTAGATATTCGGTAATACGATATATCACGATAATGAATATGCACAATATTGTTATCGCAGGCACTTCAAAATACCCTGAATAATTATTTATTACAAATTATTCAAATTTTTATAATGCATTTCAAGAATACTTTCCCCATCAACCGTATAAAATGCACAACACTGCATGTAAACAAGCCCAACATGCAAGCGAAGCACAAGGCGGAACGAGTTAAGGAGATGTGCTGAATGAAAGTGCACATGCACTCTCTGATAGCAGAGATCTTGAACAGCAGAAATGAAGCGGTTACCCCGGAAACCCCCGTAAACAAAGCAGCTGCACTACTGAATGATTAAATTATTCAAACAGCCATTCAATTTTTTGTATTCGCATTGTTGTTCATCACAGCACCAAATACTTTATACTTAAATGTGCTTTACGTAAGAATGACAGCTAGTGGTTGAAATGGGTACTGCAATCCAAATTCAAAATATTGTTTGCCCCGCCCCCTCCTCCTCAGACTCGACGCTCTCGTGGGTTGCCAGTTTGAAGACAACAGGAAGCAACAGGAGTGAGCTCAATTGACATTGAAAGGCAAGGAGACTTACACACTGTAAGATAATTAGTTGATTTATTGATTCATGATGAGTTGACATTGCGTTTTAATATGCTTAATATGCTTTTAGATGGATGCTGAGGCTTTTTAGGTCGGGTAGAATCTGCAATCTCTGACCCAGTTTGTTCACTGGCTTCCATGGCTGCAATTCGCTGCATGTGTTTTTCGCCAACTGGCAACCCGGGGTGGAGAAATACAATTGGGTAAATTGGCAACATGCGGTCTTGCACAGACTAAAAGAAAAACAGAAATTCCGACACGGAATGCAAATTTCAAAGTAAAATAACTGGCTGTAGCAATGGTTTTCAGAGAAACGAGTGAACTCAGCATGTATAATAAATATCTGCAAACATATTATGGTATTTTTATGCTTTAGTATAGTCAACTTAAATAGAGCACCTTTAATACTTAATAGGCTATTTATTTTCAAACTTTAACATTTTTATTTTTTAAGCTGGACTACAACATGCCCTATAATGATTGAAAATGTTAATGTTTAATAACATTACTAATATCAAAAGTTGTAACTACTGTTAAATGGACCTGAGATAAAACTAACAATGATAATACCTTCTGTAACAAATCTAGCTATTGCTCATTATTAATCTTAGCTAATGCATTAACTAAAGTTAAATGAGACCTTATTGTAAAGTGTTACCTGTTGTTCTTTATAATTCTTTAGCACATTAATCTGTTTGAAAAATGTTACTTTATATTTTTTGTGTGTGTGTATTGCATCATTGTATTTAATAATGTTCAGAGTTATTTTTGTTATAAGAAAAATAATTCTTAAACCTGTTATGACAACACTTTTTTTGCAACCTATTTTAATATTGCGATAATACCGTATACCACACTGTAAAACTTTACTGTAAATTTACAGGAAATTTCTAACAGTATTATACTGTATTTTCATAAAACAGTAACATGCTGTATATTTTACAGAATGTCTGTAAATATACAGTAGTTTTCTGTTTTCAGCCCGTTTCACTCGTAATACAGTATAATACTGTAGAAGCATTGCATTATGGGATTGGGTTTTTTTTTTTTACCGCGCTCATTTCAAATTTCTAGGCCAGGCATACATTTTAGCTTCTCTCCCAACACTTTTAGTGTTTCACGTCGACTCTTCAGGGTTTAATGTTATCATTAAACGATATTTGAGTAAATATAGTGTGCAGTTTTAAGCTTTTGAAGCGTCAGTTTGCCTGAGACGCGGGATGACTGAACGGCGCTGCTGAGAAGACGGAGATGTTATTTTCCGCCTGATTAATCAAAACGTTTGCCTGTGTCGAGAAGACGGATAAACGATTGTTCGGCTGAGAATACGGTAAGTCAGTCTTTTATGGAGCTTTTCGTTCGCGTTTCTATTTTGTCATGAATGGATTGATCTTGAAATGTTAAATTTCTCATGAGCAACCGGTTAACGTTACTCCGTTCTCAGCGCTTCACGCAGTAACACTGATGTTTCATGTTATAGACAACCTTAGCGTATGTTATTCTTACAACCTGATTTTTAAACTGTTTTGTTTATTTATTTTTTTTCTCTCGTTTCAGGCTCAATCATCTGATGTGCTCCATTGTTTACGTAAGTGTTGTGCTTATTTTCAAGTGTATCAGGTTTATGACAAAGAATTAAGTGAATAAACGATTTTATTTTGTCAATTATTTTAAGCAATATTTTAAGATGCATCTTTTCTGAAGTGTAACAGGAGACATTACTGAGATCATATGCTTAGCTGTGAGTCCTTGTTTTCACAAAAATGCTATGGTGAATGAATGCACAATATTCACTTCTCTCTCTTTCTCTCTCTTTTTGCTTTTCTGCTTTTAGGCTCTTTGACATATCCCCTAAACATGGCTCAAGAACCAGGAAGGGGGGAAAATGACCTTCTGTGAAATATGGTTATGTTAATGTAAGTATTGCACCTAATTTCACATGTGATGTAATCAGGTTTATGGCAAAGAATGGATTACTTGCACTGAGGCTTGTAACACACGTTTTGAAATAATACAACTTGCCTATTTCTGCTTAGTGATCGATGCTGCAGTGTGTGTGAGACCTGATGAATAATTTCAGGACAAACCTTCATTTATTTTTATTAAATATTTTAATCCCTATTTTTCATTGACAATCATTTCACTGTGTGTAATTCTTAGTATTCAAATTCTTAATATTCAAAGTATATTTGTCAGTCCGCTGTCAGTGCGTTACTGTTTAAAGGGTTAGTTCACCAAAAAATGAAATTTCTGTCATTAATTACTCACCCTCATGTCGTTCCACACCTGTAAGACCTTCACTCATCTTCAGAACACAAATTAAGATATTTTTGATGTGAGAGCTTTCTGTCACATGTCGCAGAGACACATGGATTACTTTAACAATCTGTTTCCTACCATTCTTCACCTTGAATGTGTAAGTTGTGCTGCTGCCTATGGAGGAACAGAAAGCTCTCAGATTTCATCAAAAATATCTCCATTTGTGTTCCAAAGATGAACAAAGGTCTTACGGGTGTTGACACGAGGGCAAGAAATTAACAACAGAAATTAAATTTTTGGGTGAACTAACCCTTAAAGATGAATTTAAATATTTAACATTGCTAAATGTCTCGAGGCAGGTACCACTTATTTATTATACTATTTTAAAAGACTGGGATAAGAGCACCAACACACACAAGCTAAATTCAACAGGTATAAAATATGAGAAAAACGGTAAGAGAAAAACAGTAAGAGAAAAACAGTTAATGAGAAGACGAGCACTGGACTGCAGCAGGTTAGTGCTGTATGGAGGGGAGCTGAATGCTTTTACCAGAAACTCCCGAGATGTAGTACGACGTACAACGCGGAAGCAGTTGTGCATATAGTCCATTCAATGAATAAACAATTTCATTGAATACAATTATAATCATTATTTTTTAGTTGCATCTTTTCTGAAGTGTTAATTGGACATTTTAACTTACTGCAATCAAATGCTTAGGCTGTTAGTCCTTATGTTCACAAAAATGCTATGGTGCATATATATTCACAATATTCATTACTGTTTTCTCTCTCTCCTTTTTTTTCTCTTTCTTTTCTGCTTTTTTAGGTACTTTGACATCAACCATGAACACGGCTCAAGAAACAAGAAGGGAAAGTGACTTCCAAGACTGGCAACACTGTGCAAAAAAGGAGCAGTACTGAAAAACTTGTAGGCCTACTATTTGTTTTTACTCCACATTTGAAAAAATGTTAAATGTAAATAAGATTGCTGTATTGTTCATTGATAACTGCTGAGTGCATTTAAAATGTTGACCTTTGAACATTGCAATTTTATGCTTTTTTCCATTAAAAAAATAATAAAAGTTTTAAAACTCAAGAGTATGTTGCTTTCCATTTCCTTTGCCATAACATAACAAAACTATATTTTTTTAATTATTTAATGACAAATATAAGTGTAGTATGAAAAGCTGTATAAATGCAGTTAATAGCTGTAGATAAACAGTATAATGCTGTAAAAGTACATAATATTACAGCAGGATACTGTATTTGATAATTACAGCACTATACTGTAAATGTTGTTTACAGAAGTAGTACTGTAAAAATACAGTAAGTGGCTGGCAACCCAGCTGCCAGTATTTTACTGTAAATTTACAGCGAAAAGTTTTACAGTGCATGATAAAAGCTTCAGCAATTATCACAACATGAAAATTTGATACCGTCACTTGCCTTTTCTCCACCAATATCGAAAGCCGATTATTCAGAGTGATATCTGCCGATACCGATAACGATAGTTTGGGGGTTCTGCCTTTTATACCTTCTTTTAAATTAATGATAATTAATGATTAGTCTCGACTGATTGCTTGAGTCTCGACTGATTGCTTGAGTCTCGACTGATTGCTCGACTGATTGCTCGACTGCTCGACGCTCAACGCTGCTGCCTGCTGTCTGACCTACGCTCGGAGCTTCGTGGAGTTTATCCTAAATCCTTCTTTTTATTCCTATTCACATAATATAACTTTATTTTTCACTAGATTACTTAACCTATTGCATAGTATTACTAAACGGAACGATTTATTACTAGCAATCCACCAGCGTAATCACCTAGTGTTAGCCATAGCCCGCTAGCCTGCTAGCTACCGTCTACTTTCTTTTTTCCTCTAAACCAACCTTCCTTGTCGATTAAATGGCGGATTTATCCGATGTATGTTATTCTGATCTGTCCTCGCCAGATCGGGAAGCTGTGGAGACGTTGCTGCCCGGCATTCATCGATCCACCGCGAGGTACAGCGTCCCGCACATCACCCTCGCCCCAGGCACCGGCAAGCGACCGAGACATCCAGCCAGCGAGTCCCGTGTGCGTTGCAGTTTTTCGGACGGCGTTCATCAAACACACGGTCAGTCATGTCCGACGATTATCATGTGTATTAAATGCAACATGTACAGCTTAGCTCTTTCTGTCAGCAGTGAGACTTACACATGTGATAAATGCAGGGATATTGTCAGGCTGACAGAGAGAATCTCAGAATTAGAGACACGCATCCAAACTTTAATTGAGGATAGTGAGAATGAAAGGGCCTTAGATACTGCTTTGGATGCGACTAGCCTAGTAAACACTGCACATTCGGTTCCGGTTGTAGAAGCCACGCAGCAGGCTAACTGGGTGACTGTGAGGCGGCATAATGGCAAGAACAAACACCACTCTTCCGTTCCGATTAGAACATCAAACAGGTTCTCCCCACTCAGTGACGCACCCACTGAGAATCCTGTTGAAAGTGCCCTAGTTATTGGCGATTCTATTACACGGAACGTGAAAATAGAGACACCAGCCACCATAGTCACATGTTTGCCGGGGGCCAGAGCACCTGACATCAAAGCAAATTTAAAAGTGCTGGCTAATGCTAAACGTAAATATTCTAAAATCATTATCCACGTCGGCACAAATGATGTTCGACTTCGCCAGTCGGAGATCACTAAAATTAACATTAAAGAGGTGTGTGAACTCGCAAATTCAATGTCAGCAGAAGTAATTTGTTCTGGCCCTCTTCCTGTTCGTCGGAGTGATGAGATAGTTAGCAGGTTATCATCACTCAATGGCTGGCTGTCTAAGTGGTGTCCGCAGAATAACATAGGTTTCATAGACAATTGGAAAAGCTTTTGGGGCAGACCTGATCTGTTGAAAAGAGATGGTATTCATCCCTCCCGGGATGGTGCTGCTCTTCTATCTAGAAATTTGGCAAATAGTCTTAGAGCTGAAACATGACAAACCAGGGCCCAGATCAGGACGCAGACAAACTGGCTAAACCGACCGTCTGCTAGCCGCCTCACGTCACAGAACTCAGATAATTCACAGCACATAGAAACACTTTCACCTAGATATTATCACATAGAGACTGTGTCTGTACCTCGAACTAGTAAATACAAAAACTTTCCGAAACCTTTTAAGGGTAAAAATTTAATTGATGTTCAAAAAATGAAAATCACAGATAAATCAGATAAACAAATGATAAAGCTTGGGTTACTGAATATTAGATCTATTTCTTCAAAAGCACTTATTGTAAATGAAATTATCACAGACAATAAACTAGACTTGCTGTGTTTGACAGAAACCTGGCTAAAACCAGACGATTACATTACTTTAAATGAATCTAGTCCTCAAGGTTATGATTATCGACACAATCCTCGACAGAAAGGCAAAGGGGGAGGTGTTGCTGTAATTTATAGTAATATATTCAGAATCATTCAAAAGAATTTCAAATATAATTCCTTTGAAGTGATGGTGCTTTATGTAACATTATGTAAGTTGACATTTGTGCTGGCTACTGTATACAGGCCACCAGGGCACCATACTGACTTTATCAAAGAATTTGCTGATTTTCTATCAGAGTTAGTACTAGCTGCGGATAAAGTCCTTGTTGTTGGTGATTTTAATATCCATGTAGATAATAACAAAGACGCATTTGGATTGGCATTTGCAGACATTTTAAACTCTATTGGAGTTAGACAACACGTGTCAGGACCCACTCATTATCGTAATCATACCCTAGATCTAATACTGTCGCATGGAATTGATATTGATGCTGTTGAAAT
Organism: Ancherythroculter nigrocauda; assembly: GCA_036281575.1. Classification (NCBI taxonomy): domain Eukaryota; kingdom Metazoa; phylum Chordata; class Actinopteri; order Cypriniformes; family Xenocyprididae; genus Ancherythroculter; species Ancherythroculter nigrocauda. The sequence goes on from VTFQ01000003.1 coordinate 58,811,979, forward strand.
TCTACAGCAGAGCGATGATATTTCAGATCATTATTTAGTCTCGTGTATAATACAGTTAGCCAAGGCTACAAAACCACCACCCAGCCATAAATATTGTAGAACCATCACGTCTACCACTAAAGATTACTTCGTAAATAATCTCCCCGAGCAGTTTCATCGCCTTAGTATACCTGATAACTTAGAAGAACTCGATGCTGCAACAGAAACTATTGGCTCTCTCTTTTCCAGCACATTAGATGCAGTCGCTCCTTTACGTCTAAAGAAGATTAAGGAAACTAATCCAACGCCGTGGTATGACGAGCACACTCGGGCTCTAAAACGAGCTGTGAGAAAAGCTGAACGTAGTTGGAAGAAAACAAAACTAGAAGTTTTTCGCCTTTCGTGGAAAGAAAAAATGATTGAGTATAGAACGGCTATAAGAAATGCTAGATCTACTTATTTTTCAAATCTCTTAATAGAAAACAAACATAATCCTAGGTATTTATTTGACACAGTGGCTAAATTAACTAGAAACAGAGATTCAACTGCTGACGTTTCCATAGAGCACAGCAGTAATGACTTTATGAACTTCTTTACTTGCAAGATTGATAATATTAGAGAGAAAATTAAAAACATGCAACCGTCTACAGTTTCGCTTCAGACAATGCACTGTAGTGTCCCTGAGGTAAAACTAGAATCATTCGCCGCTATAGGAAAGGAAGAATTATCTAAACTTATCAAATCATCAAAATCAACGACATGTATGTTAGACCCAATTCCGACTAAACTACTGAAAGAAATGCTTCCAGAGGTCGTAGGTCCACTTCTTGATATAATTAATTCATCGTTAACACTAGGATACGTGCCAAAAACCTTTAAGCAGGCTATTATTAAACCTCTTATTAAAAAACCTCAACTAGATCCGAGAGATTTAGTAAATTACAGGCCAATCTCGAATCTACCTTTTCTGTCAAAGATACTAGAAAAGGCAGTTTCAACACAACTGTGCTCCTTTTTAGAAAGAAATGGAATCTGTGAGGATTTCCAGTCAGGATTTAGACCATACCATAGTACTGAGACTGCTCTCGTTAGAGTTACAAACGATCTACTCCTATCATCCGATCGTGGCTGTATTTCTCTATTAGTGTTATTAGATCTCAGTGCTGCTTTTGACACTATCGATCACAACATTCTTTTAAAAAGACTTGAAAACTATATTGGCATTAGTGGAACTGCTTTGGCATGGTTCAAATCGTACTTATCTGACCGTTATCAGTCTGTAGTAGTAAATGAAGAGATGTCGTATCGATCACAGGTTCAATATGGAGTACCACAAGGCTCAGTACTAGGACCGTTGCTTTTCACTCTGTACATGCTACCCTTAGGACAGATAATTAGGAAGCATGGTGTTAGTTTTCATTGCTACGCTGACGATACTCAGCTCTATATTTCCTCGCGCCCTGACGAAACCTACAAATTCACAAAACTAACAGAATGCATAGCTGACATTAAAAACTGGATGACAAGAAATTTCTTATTATTAAATTCAGAAAAAACTGATATCCTAATCTTTGGACCAAAAACTTCCTCACGAAAAAACCTTGAATACTCTCTAACACTTGACGGGTGCTCCATTAAACCTTCGTCCTCAGTTAGGAACCTGGGTGTGCTCTTTGATACCAATCTTTCATTTGAAAGTCATGTTTCTAGTATCTGTAAAACCGCATTCTTCCATCTAAAAAATATATCTAAATTACGACATATGCTCTCAATGACAAATGCGGAACAGTTGGTTCATGCATTCATGACCTCAAGACTAGATTATTGTAACGCTCTACTGGGTGGTTGTTCTGCTCGGCTTTTAAACAGACTACAGTTGGTCCAAAATGCGGCAGCTAGAGTTCTTACTAGAACCAGAAAGTATGACCATATTAGCCCAGTTCTGTCAACATTACATTGGCTCCCTATTAAACATCGTATAGATTTTAAAATCTTGCTACTTACTTATAAAGCTCTAAATGGTTTAGCTCCCCAGTACCTAAGTGAGCTCTTAATGCATTATAGTCCTTCACGTCTATTGCGATCTCAGAATTCAGGCCAGTTGATAATACCCAGAATATCAAAATCAACTGAAGGCGGCAGATCCTTTTCCTATTTAGCACCTAAACTCTGGAACAATCTTCCTAGCATTGTTCGGGAAGCAGACACACTCTGTCAGTTTAAATCTAGACTAAAAACACATCTCTTTGCTCTTGCATACACATAACACATTATCAATACATTAACATTTTTCAAATCCGTTAAAGGATTGTTACGCTGCAATAATTAGGTCGGCCGGAACTGAGAACATTTCCTATAACACTAGATATACCTGTACATCAGAATAAGAATGGCATCTACGCTAATATCTGTCTCTCTGCTTATCCTGAGGTTTGCCGGGTACTGGATCCAGGCCGTATCCAGATCAGATGGAGAACCTGTGTCTGGACCTGACTACAACGTAGCCCAGGAGACAATGGGCCTACAGATCCAGTTCTGGCTGCATCTATAATTCTGATTTTTAATCCCCGTATCCGCTTACATATATTTATATATAATCTATTTTTAATCTCTATAATAAAATGTATAATTTAGATTTTGATCTCCATATCCATTTACATATATTATATATATACCTTCCAAGGGGTTTTTTCCCTCCTAGGACTTTTTTCCCAGTGTTAGCACGCTGGGTTTTTCTCCTAGGGGGTTTTTTCCACCCCTGGGAGTCAGCCGACATTGGCTTAATGTAGCACCATCTTGTATATGTTACATATTACCACGCTTGTTTGTACAGCTTATTTTTAACCACTTCCCTTTTTTATGTGCTTCTAATATGTAAAGCTGCTTTGAAACAATTACCAATTGTAAAAGCGCTATATAAATAAATTTGACTTGACTTTTTGACTTGATTAATTTTTAATTATTGTATTTTGAAAGAAATACAAATAAAACCTTTATTCTCTCCATTTCATCAGCTTGTTTTCATTAACTGGTATCAGTTATAAACATAAACACATTACTCAAATTAATATTAACACACATTAATATTTACCTCATGGATGTTTTCAATTAATATAATAACTATTACATCAAACTGGTTTCTAAGCATTTTCTTTACACAAAGCACAAATTCAGTGCATTTTCCTGCCCTTTTTTGATTGACAGGATATATATCGGCCCTGACTATCGGCTGTTTTTAATCTTTTATCGGCCGATATTAATTATTGGGCGATATATCGGTGCATCTCTAGTTAGAATCCATTCAAAACTAAAGCTTTTGTCCAGTGCTGTTCTGCACGCTTATAAATCCTCTCTTGTAGACATTATGTAAATAAGAGATTCATTGTGCAGTGTAGTCAGATTTATTGATTATAACGGAACTTTGTGAGATCGTGTCATCCCAATGAGCTAAGATGAGTAACAGCTGTGATAATGTGCTTTCTAGGCAATATATATTTCAGAATTTTAATGAATCTTTTGTTTTGCTTGCAGCGGCAGCAGCCATGTACACGTGCTGCAAAGTTTCAGGAGTGACATCCACTAAAGTCATTGAGAAATTACTGTATTATTGTCATGTATGCTAGATTTTTTCTCTTTTTCCACAAAATAATTATTTTGTGTCTCATTTGATTGGGTGGACCAGCTGTCAATCTGAGTGCCTTATGTAGCCTCAACACTGCGTCACGTGTGAGAGCATGAGCAATAAGTTGCTGGTTGCAGTGCAATTAACGGCCTCTGGTGTCGCTAATAACAAGAGTTTCTGAATTCTACATATACAGTACACCTTTAAAGTCGTCTAGGTTGTGTGGTCACATTGGCTTCATTCTAATTTGGTTTTTAGCAAGTGATAGATGAATTTGAGCATGAATACCAGTTGGAAAATAAGGCAAGGTGTTTTTTTTTTCTTTCTCCTTTTAAAACTGAGCTGTGACTCATGTATGGGTCACTCCACATTAATTGACAATCACTGGGGGAAAATATGGACCCTTTAAATAGATTTTTTTTTTTTTTTTTTTTTTTTTTTTTTACTTTGACAGATAAGTGTCATTAATTTAACAAAGGGTTCATATTGTCATTAAGAGGCAAATCTTAGTGAAATCATTACAGTTTGCTCACACTTCAAATTGTTTGTGGCTGTCGCTGAGTTTGTTTGTGTTTGTGTGTGTGAAAAGATCACAATTCCTGTGACTCTCCTGCCTGCGGATTGTCCACTGGTTATTTGCTAAAAGAAGCTGATGAAATGATGAGAAATGTCTGAGTTTGCTGCAGAGGATGATGCATTTAGGAAGTAACATCCTGCCTTTCCTAAAAAAAAAAAAAAAATGTTCTGCAGCATTTTTTTTTTCTGTCTTTTACTGTAGTTTCACATGCTATTATTAGTGTATTGTTACTCGTGCATGGCATGAAATCGAAATTAGGGAACTTTCAAGAGCAATACGTAAGCATGAAATGATGGCCTCTTACACAAAGAAAAGGAAAAAACAGATTTTTTTTTTTTTTTTTTTTCTGAGAAAAAGGCCCTATAAACACAAATGTCTCTCCTGAGGTTTCAGTAGAGAGCTTAACAGTTTGCCACATTGTATTTAGATTCTGTCAAGCTACCAAAGTCTGGAATCAAAAGTCAGAGATCTCAATATGAACACTAACATTGCTCATCAAATTCTTCCAACACAAATGTATTTACATTTTATAGCTCTATATTCTTCATGTATGGTATGGGAAAAGAATCGCAAGATATAAACTTACAGTTCTGACTTTTTTTTTTTTTTTTTTTGCAATTGCAATTGCAAGATTATAACTCACTATTCTGAATTTTTCCCTCAGAACTGAGATATAAACTCACATTTGAATGTTATAAATTCTGAATTGTGAAATATAAACTCGCATTTGCAAGAAAAATTCAGAAGTCAGAATTGTATTGCCATTCAGAATCACTTATTTCTTTTCATTCCGTGGCAGAAACAAGCTTCCGTAGTCCGTTAGTTAATGTCTCATGTGTGTCTGTTTTTATTTCTCCCAAGACTTGATAAGTAAACAAAGAGCAACCTTTGAGCAATACAATCTTCCTCTGCTTCATCATATTTAGTATGAGATGCAACTGAAAACATTATATTGTTAGTGCAATACACCAGGATTTGGCATGTTTAGTTTTAAAACATGTCTGCCTTTTTTTGTATTCTTTCTGTGCCTGTCTCCGTCTCCCTGTGCACGTTTTGTCCCTGTTGTTTTCACCTCACTGTCTGACTCTGGAATAACAAATGAGAGTGGAATTGTGCCTTTCTCACATCTCCTCATAGACTCTGATTTACTCAGAACTGTTTTTTTTCTTCCAACAGACTGTGTTCGCAAACCTAGTGAGCTTCCTACCTAGACTGCATTTTTGGCTCTGTATAGACAGGTTTAAGTTGAAAATTTTAATGAATCTGTGTTCTCCAAAATAAGTCAGCTCACTACGCAATCAAACCCTATTGCTCAGAGGTTTCACTTTCATAGCTCAGGAGACTTCTTAGTCATGTTTCATTAGTTGTCAATTTTGTTTCTCCTCAAATTACTTAAATAAAACAAATAAAAATCACATTGTGTCTTGAAAACAGACATTTGTTCCCATGCAGTAGACTTTCATTGTATGAGGTATGAGTTGATATGTCTTTTGTAACTCTATTACAGTCAACTCCAGATTTTATGTTGGACTGTTTTATATGGAAGCTTGTTTCCGCCACTGAAGAAAAAATAAAAAAAGGTATTTGCGACTTTTTATCTCACAATTTTTCTTTCTCGCAATTGCGAGTTATAAAGTCAGAATTGCATTATAAATGGTAAACTCACAGTTGCAAGTTATAAAGTCAGATTTGTGAGATAAAAGTCTTTTTCCCCATCAGAACTGGACTTTATAACGCACAATTGCAAGTTTATATCTCACAATTCTGTGAAAAGAAATCAGAATTGTGATATATAAACTTTCAAATGCGAGAAAAGTCACAATTGCGAGAAAAAAGTCAAAATTGCGAGTTTATATCAGAATTCAGAATTCAGTCAGAATTGCGAGATGTAAACTCGCAACTGTAAGAAAAATGACGCAATTATGAGAAAAAAAGTCAGAATTGCGATAAAAATCGCAATTGCTAGAAAAAAGACAGAATTAAGAGTTTATATCTCACAATTCTCACTTTATTTCTCGCAATTGTCACTTTATATCATCGCAATTGCGAGAAAAAAAGTATTTCCCCCCCTCAGAACTGGAATTTATAACTCACAATTGTGAGTTTATATCTCACAATTTTAAGAAAAGAAGTCAGAGTTGCGATATATAAACTTGCAATTGCAAGGGGGAAAAAAAGAATTGTAAGTTTATATCTCTCAATTCTGCCTTAATTTGTTACAATTGCCACTTTATATCACACAATTTTGAGAAAAAAAGCTAGAATTGTGAGATAAAAAGTGGCAAATTATCTTCTTCTTCTTCTTCTTCTTCTTCTTTTTTTTTTTTTTTTCATGGCGGAAACAAGCTTCCTATTATAGTTTTTGTTGATATTTTGACTTTACATTAAAATTCATGTTTAATCTCTTTGATTAAGCCTGAGTATATGTTGATTTGCATGTGTCTTAAACTTGTAAATCCATTCAGAGAAAGTTCTTGATTTATTGTTATAGTTATGGAATGTTCTTCAAAGCTTCTCTGAATAACACATTCAGGCATAATTATCATAATCAGACTTTTCTGCTAAACGAGAAGCGTTTGAATAAAGTACTACAGCATGATTATTGTTGCGGGGTTTCAACTCCTGTCTGATTATAAAGGATGGTGGTGCCAGGGGGTGGTGCTGGCCAAATGGATATCATTATGGACCTGAGAATAATGCCTCGCACTTAACCCCAGATTGTTCCTGGAGGGCATTTCGTGCAATTAAACTTTGGATAATGGTGTCTGCTACAAGGCCAATAAGCAAAAAGAAATTAAAGCAGCAGTTGATACTTAAAAGGTAATCATGCATCACTTTGGTTCTAGTGGAGAGTCTATTTGCAGCATGTGTGGGGGTGCTTGAAAAGTTTATTGCTGGATCAGTCATTCAGTTCATGTTTCACATAGGGAGGTTATATCTCAGTAACTTAAAAGTTTTAAGTCAAAAGTCCAATTGCACAGATGCTTGTTTTCCGAAACTATAAAATACAAGTTGATTCTAACTGCTGTCTTTGAGAGCCTCTTGGAAGCGATGGCTTTTGGATTTCTAAAATAATGCATTTTTTTCTCTTTTGCAGCGAACCTTGATGAGATGGGTTCTCCTCTTACTTTATTTGTGCCCATCCTGTGCAAAGACTATCATCAGAATGCATCATTTAGAGATTTCTGTCAGCTGACAAATGCCTCTACCCTCTTCCTCTGTTTTCTTTTTCTTTTCTTTTTTTCATCCTCTCAGTACTCCCTTAGCCCCCATATATACTCTGACACCAATTCAATGGACAGGTTAACTGACAAGCCCTTTTGTAGCTGCTGCAGTGCCTGGGGAAATCTCCTTTACACTGGCATTGTGAAAGAGCTTATGCACCAGCACTACTCATGGAGACACCAGATTAGTCTACCTGAGCAACAGAACTCTAGAAAAGGATATTGTGTTTTGAGTGTAATTGATATTATTCCCCATATTGAAACTAAATTGTGTTTCCACAGAGGTTGCATTGATTTCATTGTGTTTGTATATGGGGTTATGTATATATACCAATCAGGCATAACATTATCACCACCTTCCTAATATTGTGTTGGTCCCCCTTTTGCTGCCAAAACAGTCCTGACCCGTCGAGGCATGGACTCCAGTAGACCCCTGAAGGTGTGCTGTGGTATCTGACACCAAGATGTTAGCAGCAGATCCTTTAAGTCCTGTAAGTTGTGAGGTGGATCGCACTTGTTTGTTCAGCACATCCCACAGATGCTCGATTGGATTGAGATCTAGGGAATTTGGAGGCCAAATCAACACCTCAAACTCATTGTTGTGCTCCTCAAATCATTTTTGCTTTGTGGCAGGAGCATTATCCTGCTGAAAGAGGCCACAGCCACCAGGGAATACTGTTTCCATACCGATGGACAGGAGTCAACATGGGCACCCTGACAGCTGCAGCTATATGCACCCCATACGCAACAAACCGTGATGCACTGCGCATTCTGACATCTTTTCATTTGTAACACAGCCTCTTTATGAAAAAAAGTACAGAGCAAATTACCTTTTTAAATTAAAAAAAAAAAAAAAAAAAAAAATGTAATTGATCTCAGAGGTGAACATATTAACTTTAGCAGCCATAATTTTTCACACCATAAACATCATTAATAAAGCAGAAATTTTTACTCGCATTCAGTCAGTGGTGACTTAGAGAGCTCTAATGATGTCACATGCTTCTCTTCTCTGGCTGTGGCACCAGTGCACACAAAAGAGCCCATGGCAGGGCTTGGGTCTCCCCATTGGTTTCCATGGTAACAGGTGGATGGGGACAATAAAGCGTCACAATGAATGCTGAGTCTGCTTGTGGACTAAAGCGATAATGGAATAATGATGAAGGGGTCTGACTGCCTCCCTCATTGACTCTTTCCCTCTCTCTTTCTCTGTTTCCCTCTCATTCTCCCCTGTGACATTTTTTTTTGTTCTCTTTCTAATTGCACTTGAACAAGCACAAACGTCAAATCCTACAGTGATGTAAATGATTCATCAGATGCCCATGACGTCACTAAACATCATTAAACTGAAAGTCATGAATCAATTATACTGTATAAATCAGTTAAAATATACTTTAAAATATATGTTGGATGATTCTAGGAATTATTATTTATTTATTTATTTTCATTTTTATTATTTATTTATTTATTTTTTGCATGTTGACTGTCCATGGTCATGCATTGAATGGAAAAGAGGAGTGTGAACATCCTGCTTAACATCTTTTGTGTGTGATGAAAGAGACTCAATATGGGTTTAGAACAGCTTGAGGGGGAGTAAATTATGACAGAATTTTAATTGTTTGGTTGAATTAACCATTTGAACTAAACTAAAGCGATCCTATTAACCTTCTGTCATGTCCCTGCCTTGTCAGTTGAGTTCAGTCTGACCAGACATCTGCTTAACACTGGAAACTTCTTAGGAAATACATTTTTAGCCTCATGTAGTTTACATAATCATAGTGATATAAAAAAAAAATATATATATAATAATATTTGCTTATCATATAAGTCCCATTTAAAAGACTGTTAAAATGAGTGCTTCTGAGAAAAAGGAAAGTGTATTTTCTTTGTATGACTTTTTTCAAACAGGTGTCCAAAACTGTCCTCATGTCTACCATTGGTCGGAAACAAAGAAGTCTTACAGCACTGATTGAGCCAGGACTCTCATACAAACAAAGCAATGTTTTGAAAGTGCCACATAGTCAAAATGTTGACAATTATGGGGTAAATTTCCTCATAGTAGGCAGGAATATAATACAGTATTTTAATGTTGGAATAATTGCACAGTTCAGTTTTAATGGAAGAGTTTCACGAGGGTATCACTGAGGTGGCTTAGGTTTATATATCAAAGTTTGCAAATGTTTGTATTCCACTTTGTTCTCAGAATTATACTTCAGAAATATTATTTATTATATCTGGATGAAACCGTAATTACAAAATATCAAACAACAGGTTTCTAATATGTTAAAGGCTCAGGGAACAAGGAGGCAGTGAACATTCAATGTAACTTTAAAGGACCTATCATGCCCCTTTTTACAAGATGTACTAAAAAGTCTCAGGTGTTTCCAGAATGTGTCTTTGAGGTTCAGCTCAAAATACCCCACAGATCATTTATTATACCATGTTGTAAATGCCCACTTTTGAGTGGAAGGAAAAACATGTTGTTTTCTTGCATGTGTCTTTAAATACAAATGAGCTGCTGCTCCCCGCCCCGCTTTCCAGAAGAGGGCGGAGACTTTACAACTCATGCCTCGAATACTCTGCCAAAAACTAACAAAACATCTGTTTGGTTTTGATTATCATCTCTATCATTGTCATGCTCACACAACATTGCAGTTCTTCATCATCATGAAAGCTTATTATCTGCATGTGTTTTAAAGCAGTTTAAACTTCTGATATATGGCTTTCTGAGCGCACACATCTGAAGTATGTGCACAGAAAGCTGGATGTCATATGGCGCATCCCGTATTAAACTTAAAGGGCCCTATCTTGCACCCAGCGCAATTGACTTTGTACACCGACGCATGTGTCATTCCTATTTTGCACCCGCGCAAAGCGCGCTTTTCCCTCCACAGAAGCACGTCGCTAAACTAGTGAATGAACTTGCGCTCCCTGGGCGGTTCAGCGCAAAAAAGGAGGCGTGTTCCGGCGCAAACAATCCCTGGTGCTATTTTGCTGTTCCATTAAACAATTGCGCCACTGACCAGAAAAAACCTAGTCTAAAGTCAGTGGCGCGTTGCGCGTTGTTCATTATGCTATTTTAAGGGCGCATGCTTGACCATAATGTATAGCGTGCACAACGCGCATACACTTTGCTCATGTAATCTACACAGATGCAACAGTTATTTTTGCAAATCATAAATTGTTACACTAAAAAAATATTAACACATGAGATGACGGAAATCATTGTGGTGTGCCACGAAGATGTGAAAAAACCTGTTTAACCGACGCTATTTTGGGTGGGTTTCTCCCATCCCCATACAACACAACTTCTCTGTCTTTCACTGCTCTTACAAGAACATCAGTCTCCTCGGCTGGTAAATACGCCATAATAATAGCAATCCATAATGGAACTTGCGCACCTGCTTTTAAAGGGAATGTTGGATGACGCTCTGATTGGTTTATTTCACGTTACGCCCAAACCACACCTACGAATAATGAAGCTACTTCAGACCAACCCATTTTAGATTTGCGCCGGGCGCAAGAGCCATTTATCCCGCCGGGAAAATAGCAACAGCGCCGAGACCCGCCCACAAAGTTACTTGCGCTTCGCGCTTTGACACTTGCGTTTCAGATCGTTAAAATAGGGCCCAAAATGTATTAAACTGATTCCTCGTACGTGTCTTATTGCACTTAAACTGTTTTATGTAAGAATAGGGGGAAATCTGGAACCATTTGTTTAGAGAAACTGTTTATGATGTATGAGGATTATAAAAAAGGCTGGTTTATAGATTATAGGCTGGTTGTTTACACACACTGTGGACACACATCTGTGTTCAAACACCTTATAAAAGTGCACTTTGCATAATAGGTCCCCTTTAATAATGAAATAAACAAAATGAAAGACCTCACGGACGACTGCCTCATAAACTAAAGCAAACAGCAACATAAAGTCCAGGCATGGTCCTCTATCGTCACTCCTCCTTTTATCCTTCCGGAGCTCCTCCGTGGGACTCGAGACCAGTGAGGCACACAGGTGACGTTCATTAACACTTGTGCCACAGGCCTCGCTCCGTTCCCATGGCTCTCGGCCTCACCCTGCTTGCCTCAAGCTTCCTCTAATTTCTTTACACAGCAGCATAAATCTAACAAGCTTTCATGCAGGATAAACTGCAGTATGCATCAGACTTAAATGGTTATACTACTTAAGCTATTTATTTGTGAGAAAAATTACTTGGCATTAAACCTTTGTTGTAAAAACAGTTTGAATCTCTGAAGCCCACCCCGGTTGATAGGATATCCACGCAATCCACGAGAAACTAGATGGAGGAAGAAAGAGGAAGGTTGACCTGAAAAAGAGGAGAAAAGAGACTACTCAGAAATTCCCTCGATGAGCTTTGGCTTTGTGAAAGCATGCACTTTTTGCTGACACTTACTTCAAAAGGTTTGTAGGATGTGTCGCTGTGTTTGTAGGAGCATGGGAGACTGAGTGTGTGTTATAAAGTGGGTGAATTGCACCTCCAGGGCTGGTCAAATAGTGGCAGCCTCTTCCGTTTCACTGAGAGCCGTGTTTGATTGTGCTTTCCCAGAACTCTTCCCTGCAGGATCTTTTGATTCTGTCTTTTCAGGACTCCTCAGAGACGCGTGCAGATCTTTGTGTGATCAAGCAATCTGATACGCTCATCTATTTCCAGCCTGAAAGTCCAAACTTACAGCAGCTTAACTGAAACACACTTTTCTGGTGAAAAATCATTAGATACCGTTTAGGTTCACTCATATAATGCACATCCCCATTTTTTTCCCTATACTTTTCCTATTTTCCCCAAAATTTTGCAATCCCTGTCTCACATCTCCATAGCATATCCTAAAACAGTTTTTCCTTTTAGCTTTTTTTTTTTTTTTCTTAAAAAGACTCCTCAAGACACATTGTGTTTTCATGTTATGTGAGGACATTCCATAGAGATAATGATTTATATACTGTACAAACTGTATATTCTATCCCCTAACCCTAAACCTACCCATCACAGAAAACTTTATGCATTTTTCAATTAATTTAAATTCACTTTAAATTCATAAATACATCACTTAGTATGATTTATAGGCTGTTTTTCTCATGGGGACCAAAAAATGTCCGCAAAAGGTGAAGGAGTGCAGATATTGCCATCTTTGTGGGGGCATTTAATTTAAAGCATACTTAAAGGTGTTAATTTCTTTAAAAAAATACAAATAAATAAATAAAATACTGATCCAAACATTTTAACAGTAATATGCATTGCAATAAGTTCTGTTGGTTTTTCCCACCATTTAAAAAATGGTTGTGAACACTTAGCCTCAGACTACATGTTCGCAGATATCCGTTCACTGATCGACTAATGTACAAAATCTAGAAAGCACTTGCGAAAATTTGCACACTGCAGTCAGACTGTTTGACAGCAACATACTTTCTGGGAATTGGGGATGTACAGATTTTTATTAGAAAATTGTTTAAATTTGACTAGACTGATATTACATTTATCGCTTTCAAAACTAATCGCTGACTTTGCTGAACTTTGGCTTCAGATCTGTGAAATTTACACATTTTTTTCTGATGCTATTACTGCTCACAAGCAAAACTGAACTTTTTTGTAAACAGAAATTCTAGTAACAATATCACATTTCTGCTAATGTTGTTATTTTTGTTAACCATTTGCAGAGTGTGCTGTGCTATATTTAGAATGACTTTTCCCTTACTATTTCAAATTCACCCTGCCCTAAATTGCGTGTAAAAACAGCACAAACTTTTCTTGGTCTTTTTTATGTCATTGTTGGACAGAATAAGCAGATTTTTTGTGGATCAGAATTTATGGCTACGAGTCTGGCTAGTGAAAGATTATTGTGTCAAACGGCACTGGAATCAAAAGTGTGTCTTAAATCAATCACTTAAGAAGCTGCATTTTCAATTACAAAGCTGCCTTAGAGGGTAGACAATGAGACATTGTATAATCTAGTGCATTAATTTCCCCCTCTCTCTACAGACACAAATTCCCTGAGTGAGCGTTTGCTGCCTCAGCAGAGGTTTTCCCTCCAAGGTCTACAGCTGAAGCAACTAAATTGGACAAAATGTCACAGGATTTTCAACACCTTGATTTGGGCACCTGAAGGGATAGTGAACAGTGTTTTAGTTTCCGAGTTTTCTTGAATGATGTCCTATTGCTGGCTCTCAAAAAGTGTTTTGTGAGGTCCTAATGTCCCCTTTGGAAATCCGTATCCCTTTCCTTATTCTTTTGCTGATAGCAGATGAGCATTGTGCTCAATGGCTGCAATGAAGGATTTGGATTTGATATTGTAAAATCTTTGTTTCACTCCGGGATTCATAAGATAATAAGCTCTAGCGACCACATTTGTGGAATAATGTCGGTTACCAAAGACAATAAATTCTCAAAAAGCAAAAATTGAGGTTAAGTTGAAAAAAAAAACAAAACAAACAAACAAACAAACAAAAAAAAAACAAAACAAAAAAAACACTTGTACAAAGACAAAACTATGAGCTTCATTCTACATTTAAACCATCCTGAGGGCTCTTCCCTAAACTTTTTTTGTAAGTATACTACAAACCCGATTCCAAAAAAGTTGGGACACTGTACAAATTGTGAATAAAAACAGAATGCAATGATGTGGAATTTTCAAATTTCAATATTTTATTCAGAATACAACATAGATGACATATCAAATGTTTAAACTGAGAAAATGTATCATTTTAGGGGAAAAATAAGTTGATTTTAAATTTCATTGCATCAACACATCTCCAAAAAGTTGGGACAAGGCCATGTTTACCACTGTGTGGCATCCCCTCTTCTTTTTATAACAGTCTGCAAACGTCTGGGGACTGAGGAGACAAGTTGCTCAAGTTTAGGAATAGGAATGTTGTCCCATTCTTGTCTAATACAGGCTTCTAGTTGCTCAACTGTCTTAGGTCTTCTTTGTCGCATCTTCCTCTTTATGATGCGCCAAATGTTTTCTATGGGTGAAAGATCTGGACTGCAGGCTGGCCATTTCAGTACCCGGATCCTTCTTCTACGCAGCCATGATGTTGTAAATGATGCAGTATGTGGTCTGGCATTGTCATGTTGGAAAATGCAAGGTCTTCCCTGAAAGAGACGACGTCTGGATGGGAGCATATGTTGTTCTAGAACTTGGATATACCTTTCAGCATTGATGGTGCCTTTCCAGATGTGTAAACTGCCCATGCCACACGCACTCATGCAACCCCATACCATCAGCGATGCAGGCTTCTGAACTGAGCGCTGATAACAACTTGGGTTGTCCTTGTCCTCTTTAGTCCGGATGACATGGCATCCCAGTTTTCCAAAAAGAACTTCAAATTTTGATTCGTCTGACCACAGAACAGTTTTCCACTTTGCCACAGTCCATTTTAAATGAGCCTTGGCCCAGAGAAAATGCCTGCGCTTCTGGATCATGTTTAGATATGGCTTCTTTTTTGACCTATAGAGTTTTAGCTGGCAACAGCGAAAGGCACATGACAATGTTTTCTGGAAGTATTCCTGAGCCCATGTTGTGATTTCCATTACAGTAGCATTCCTGTATGTGATGCAGTGCCGTCTAAGGGCCCGAAGATCACGGGCATCCAGTATGGTTTTCCGGCCTTGACCCTTACGCACAGAGATTGTTCCAGATTCTCTGAATCTTTGGATGATATTATGCACTGTAGATGATGATATCTTCAAACTCTTTGCAATTTTTCTCTGAGAAACTCCTTTCTGATATTGCTCCACTATTTTTCACCGCAGCATTGGGGGAATTGGTGATCCTCTGCCCATCTTGACTTCTGAGAGACAGTGCCACTCTGAGAGGCTCTTTTTATACCCAATCATGTTGCCAATTGACCTAATAAGTTGCAAATTGGTCCTCCAGCTGTTCCTTATATGTACATTTAACTTTTCTGGCCTCTTATTGCTACCTGTCCCAACTTTTTTGGAATGTGTTGCTCTCATGAAATCCAAAATGAGCCAATATTTGGCATGACATTTCAAAATGTCTCACTTTCAACATTTGATATGTTATCTATATTCTATTGTGAATAAAATATAAGTTTTTGAGATTTGTAAATTATTGCATTCCTTTTTCAACTTTTTTGGAATCGGGTTTGTATTTTGTAAGTAACTTTGATTTTAGCTTTTTGTGCAATCGTTATTATGCTACAAATGCTGTCGATTCAGCTTAAATTGTATTGAACCCATATTTCCTTTTATATCTGGATAGCTTGAGACATCTACAGATGAAGAACAAAGAGTCAATGTTTTACAGTCAAATAAATAACAAAACCAGCTTTTGTTCAGTTGAATTGGCTTTGCTATTGAATAAAACATGGAACCTGCATTTTGTCTAGTGACAACTTTAGGCTTCCCAGACAACTTTAATAGCGTCCTTTGTGCCAACTCAGCATTGTGATTTTTGAAAGTTCCCTTTCGAAAGGGAACTTCAACTCTGCGCTGATTGCGCTTTGGGGAACGTCACGTGACCCAGGTGTCTGAAAGCAACTATCCAACAACTCCAATCCCTATTGGCCGACGACAGCCTATGACGTCATACGGCGCGACCCGGAAGTATAAAGGGAGCGCCTGGAGAGACAGAAGACATCTTTTCGTCTTTCGGTCCTGTTCTGTCTGATTACGACTATTCCAACTCCGGTAGGGTTTTTTATATGCCTTACTAACGTTCAAGAGGATGTGTTTATTTGTGTCCCCGGGTTTGACACTTATATTCACATTTTCTGGGCGTTTTTCTGTCTGGAGAGGAGCGAGCATACACAGTGCTTGAGGGCGCTGTCTGTGTTTGTCTGTTGTTTACTGTGAGCGTCTCCCTTTTCGGGACGCTCCGTTCTCGTTTGACACTCTTCCTGAGGGAAGAAGTGTCTGCATCTGTGCCTTATGGTACTGGCCCCGTTTGCTGAGGCAATATGGTGGCTGCGATCATAGGGCTCGCAGATGAGTTCGTTTCTGTTTGATGTCATCGTGTCCGGCGCGAGCGCTCCTCTGGCTGTTGTGTGTGTGCGGAGCTGCTGTGTGTTTGGGACGCGCTTTTCGGCGGGCTGCAGCTGCCGTGAGAGCGCGTTAAGAAAGGGGCCGCGCGCGGATGGCTCGACGAGCGGTTCCTTTCTGTCCATTAATGCAGCGGCTTCCATGACTTTCCATTCCCTTCTGATCTCCTCATTTGAGATCGGGAGGGCATGGAAAAACCCCTAGCCGTCCAGATTTGTATCTGAACCCAGACAGATGGGAGGAGGAAGAAGCAAGAGCGAGGTGGGTGATCGATTGTAAACACTGTTGCGTTTGTATCGATTCCCCAGCTACATAGGGCGATTTATATCTACCCTCTCCTCTTCTTCTTCTGCCTCCTGTATGTATATATATGTATGTTTATTGCATATGTATATGTATATAAGCATATTCATGCTCAGATGCTTCTGGTCAGACTGATGGCTGGGCCCATAGTGATTATTCATGTCAGCCCGCTGTTTCTGTTTGATAGTAAGAGGATCTTTTAGGCTTAAAAGAGCCTTGGATTCCATCCTTTTTATGTAAAAAAGGAGCATTAGGAGTCTTTGGTCTTTGAGCCGCAGGGGGGTCTATATTTTATGTGTTTAAAATAAGACCTTATTTTCCTGTATAGTTTTCTGGGCATGCAGTCAGGAAAAAGTAGGGTTTTTTTGGGCAAACTGAAGTTGATAGGCTGGCTAGTGTGCAGGCCACAAAATGGCCGCCTCTTAGCCACCTGTTGTTTAGAAGTAGCTTCTCATCTGCTGTGTTCAAGGGTAGTTTGAGTTGGCACTCGTCACTTCAGTTATTATGCATGTTTAGGTCGGCCTTAAAGGGATAGTTCACCCAAAAATGAAAATTTGATGTTTATCTGCTTACCCCCAGTGCATCCAAGATGTAGGTGTCTTTGTTTCTTCAGTAGAACACAAATGATGATTTTTAACTCCAACCATTGCGGTCTGTCAGTCATATAATGTGTGTCAATGGGAACTTCGTCTATAAGAGTCAAAAAAACATGCACAAACAAATCCAAATTAAACCCTGCGGCTCGTGACGACACATTGATGTCCTAAGACACGAAACGATCGGTTTGTGCGAGAAACCGAACAGTATTTATATCATTTTTTACCTCTAATACACCACTATGTCCAACGGCATTCATCACTCGATTCGTTTGGTCTGATCGCGCTCTGACAGCGGCAGTGATGTCTCGCTCTCATTGAAGTATATGCGCGAGACATCACTGCCGCTGCCACAGAGCGCGATCAGACCAAACGAATCGAGTGATGAATGCCGTTGGACATAGTGGTGTATTAGAGGTAAAAAATTATATAAATACTGTTCGGTTTCTCGCACAAACCGATCGTTTCGTGTCTTAGGACATCAATGTGTCGTCACGAGCCGCAGGGTTTAATTTGGATTTGTCTATCGTGTTTTATTTACTCTTATAGTCCAAGTTCCCGCTGACTTGCGTTATACCACTGACAGACGGCAGCGGTTGGAGTTAAAAATCATCATTTGTGTTCTACTGAAGAAACAAAGACACCTACATCTTGGATGCACTGGGGGTAAGCAGATAAACATCAAATTTTCATTTTTGGGTGAACTATCCCTTTAATTGGCCGCCTGACATTGTTTGCTTGTGAGCTTCGCTTTCTTTCTCTTTCCATGAGATTTGAAGGTGAAGCCCAGGCTTCACTAGGCTTGTGGCCCTGTAAGAAGGCCTGTAGCTTAGCGGCCAGGCTAGAGCTAGGTTAGGTGTGTTATTTGCGTATAACCCTATGTATACTATCCCTTGTCAGGTTGTATAGTTCCTAGTTCTGGTCTCCTCCCGAGGGAGTTGTCAGGCCGTATGCCCATTATCCCCTTACTATGTAGGTGCAATTGTTGAGTTTAAACAGCTAGGTTGTAGACTGTTTTTTTTTTTTTTTTAGACTTCCTGATGCTGTTATCTCAGGTGGTAGGCCCTTATCTTTGCGTAGATAAGTCATGCTGTGTGTGAAAGGCCCCACTTTCTAGAACTTTTATGCTAGGGAAAATGGGTTTTTTCCTCTGAGCCACTTGTTTCTCTAATCAAGTTTGAGTTGACGTTGCTAGGGTTTAGCATTTGTCCTCTATGGCTCAGTACAGATTTGAGAATCTGTATGGAGAGAATTATTTTCCTCTTTGAAAACAGCATATACATCAAAGCGCTGCATTTGCTTTGAAGTTCTAGACTTTTGCCCTACATCGTATGTGAGCTTACTTATGCTGCCACAGGTTAGCACCTGTTACCATAATAGCAGGCTTTTTTATGTAGCCGCTATGGGAGACACTGGTGACCTATATTCCCCATTAGTAGGTTTATTGGTGTTAGTGAGTGCATCACCTGTTGGATTGCATACTCAGGGTAGTATAGAACCACTTTTTGAGAAAAGCTGGTTTGTATTAGCTCCCTTTTTGTGATCTTGTTAACAGCTATATTGCATATAACTTTGATCATAGGCTCTTATGGTTAATTAGCCTCCTTCTAGTTAGCAATTGTTTTTATAACAAGTGCTGTTAGCTGATCATAGTTTGCTCACATAGTGTACAGCATTTCACGGGCTGAAGCCACGTGTCATTAGAATGGTAGGCCCCAACAGGCCTCTTTTCTAGTTCACATGCTGGCACAGTCTGTGTTTCATTTCAACAGTTGCTGAACGCCACTTGTCGCTGAGATTGTAGGCCCCATTAGGCCTCCTTTTTAGTTGATTTGTTGGCAGGATGCTTTGAAAAAACCTGACCACCTTTAAAAGGCCACGCCCCACCTCGACGGATAGGCCCTAATCAGGCCTGTTCACGTTGGGTGGCGGCGTTCTATGTATTTCTTCTGAGGAAGTTTCAATGCTAAATACATGGCTTTTGGGTGGACTGGTTATGGCAGCTGCTTGCTGATGCCATATGTTTACTAAGGTAGGCCTCTTCTTGGCCTCTGGTGTAGCATTTGGAGTTCAGCTGCGTACTCTTCTCGCTGTGAGAATTTATGGTGCTTTTCCGAGTACTTGAGTGGCTAGCCCCTCAGGATGTATGCTGAGGTTAAACCTTACTGAGGTTTGGTTTGAACTGCATCCGTCTCCCTGAGCCTGATCTTACGCTAGTTGAGCTAATAGCCACCTAGAGGTCTAAGGTGGATCTATTCATGCTCCTAGAGATGGCCACTGGACTTATGCCATATGTCTAAAGGTTGCTAGGCCCTATGGGCCGCCCTTTTTCAACATAGTGGTATATGTTGATGTGTATTTCTCTCTGAGAATCTTTATATACACTTCTGGTTGGCCAGGTGCCCAGATGATATTTAACCTCCTTGGTGTCGGTTATTTATCGTTCTTCGGTGCCTAAGAACACTGCCACGAGCTGATGCCCACGTGTCTGTTGAGGTGATAGGCCCGCACGGGCCTTCCTCGACTATGTGTCGGCGTATGTTGTACTCCTCTTGCTTGAAAGAGTAAAAAGGTGCTTTTACTGAGTACACTGCTCATTGGATTGTGTTGGGTAGATTATCATACGGGCGCTTTGCAGTCTCTCATGCTGCCATTGAAGTTGCCTGTCTGCTGCAGCCAGACAGGTGTTCAGGGTGGCCCCTTCAGGCCACTTTTTGAATATACTTCTGTTTCACATATAGTTACTATCATGCTGTAGGCTCCTCTTTGGCCTCCATGAGTACGTGCCCATTGCATGGTCTACCTGTTAGGTGAGCTTTGTACTTCCCCTTTGGGGTTATGTTGTAATAGTGCTTAGCTCCCTAAGCTGATCATGGTGGTAGGCCTTATCAGGCCTCCTCCTAAGATTCAGCCCCAGGCTGGTTTGTGCTCCCCTGTATCAGGGTTCTCTAGCGCACAGCCTCCTCACTGTGTTAATTAAGCACTGAGTAGATCCTAGGATGAGTGGATTATCTCCCCTCAATAAGAGGGTTCATAGCACTCAGCTGAGTTCTGCTCTCCAGGATGCCCATCTCTACGCGTGGGTCTGAGTTGCTTCTGCCTTTCTGCAGTCACTCTTACCTGCTCTCTTCTATGAAGAATGCGTTTTGGAGATTCTGTACTCAGACAGGGTTGGCCAAGACTAAGTTTGTCCTATGACAGACCAGGTCGGCCTCCCTGGTGGCATTAGGGGTAACTTCGTTCCCCTCTAGTGACTGGACGGGGTTCCCTTCGGTTCCCTGGCCTCATTCCCTTAAAGAAACCACTTTGTCTGTGGAAAAGTTGGTTTCAGATGCCTCTAGCGGCCTTAGTAGGCCTTCTATCTCTGGAAGGCCTCTGTTGGCTCAGCTTGGGCTGTTGGCCATAGGGAATGCTGTCACTGACAGCCTGGTGTGACCCGAGGGTGAGTTGCTAAGCATTTCCTTCGAAACTGCTTGACGTTTGTCAGCCATATTTTTTGGCATGCACTCTCCTCAAGCATGGCGGCGTGGGTATATCGTTCCCCAAAGCGCAATCAGCGCAGAGTTGAAGTTCCCTTTCGAAAGGGAACGTCTCAGGTTACGTATGTAACCATGGTTCCCTGAGAACAGGGAACGAGACTCTGCGCTTTCCAGCCATGCTTCGGGCTGCCTGCCTGCAGAACAGTCCCTCAAGACGATAGATGTCTTCTGTCTCTCCAGGCGCTCCCTTTATACTTCCGGGTCACGCAGTATGACGTCATAGGCTGTCGCCGGCCAATAGGGATTGGAGTTGTTGGATAGTTGCTTTCAGACACCTGGGTCACGTGACGTTCCCCAAAGCGCAATCAGCGCAGAGTCTCGTTCCCTGTTCTCAGGGAACCATGGTTACATGCGTAACCTGAGACGGTAATAGATACTAATCTTCCAAGATAAGATGCTTTCCACAGAAATAATCATATATTTACTTGCTGGTAATGGATTTCTAGTCTTTTATTGCCTCATCAGTACTCTGAGCCTGTGACCTTATTGATCATTATTACCTGATCGCTCAAATGATATTAGAGAGGTCTGATTTATCAGAATATGACTGCATTTCACATATTCCGGAGATTTATTTATACGCTGTGTAACTGCCATGCTCTTCAGCTGTTATGTAACTACAGTACCTCAAAACTTTGATAGGTGGCTCGCTGTGATTTAAAGTGGTGATTAAATATGTCTGTCCTTTATCATTACACAATACTTATGGGCTTCTGTACCATTCTCAAGGTGTTTTATGATCGTCTGGAGCAAACAGACAGCCCTACAGCCAGGGTTTCTAATGGGCATGGACAGTTATCTGTTGCGTTTGCAATTTTGAAGAACTTTCTGGTTTTTATTGTGTTTCTAGCTGTGATGGATGTTGTCTGACCTTTTTGCAAGTGGACCACAGAGAGATTTGTGTTTAGTGCTCGACAAAGCATTAAGAAGAGTCATGGCATGCATTATTTTGTTCTTTTCTACAATCAAACCCAGACTAGAGCTGATGCTTCCTATTCTGTGTATTAAATACAAAGGTAATGCGTGGTTTATGTGAACTGGCCCCAGTCGTTTGGCATGATGCACCTTCTTTATGGTAGGGGCAATAGCTGGTGGCAATCACAGTGAAAGGCAACATTTCATGCTCGGTTGCTCTGAATGGGACAAATGAGGGTGACATTGAACCCAACCGGTTTCAAAGCCTCATTAAGCTGAAATGTGTGTTCCGAATCCCAGACCCTGCTTTCCCTCATCCAATACAATATTCCATTATAATTCCAATCTGATGTACAGCAATCTTTTTTTTTTTTTTCACCTTTAACATTGGCAATCAGTCAAAATGCCCCCTGCCATTTTATGCTTTGATTGCAAAGTGTATTACAATACCAAATTATTAGTGTCTAGACCAACTGTGAGATTCCTGATAAAAAATGGGGTCTATTTAAAGTTTAGTTTTTCAACTAGTTTTTAGCATAGACCTAGCAACATCATTAGTTACACTAAAAAATGCTGGGTTAAAAACAACTCAAGTTGGGTTGAAAATGGACAAACTCAGAAATTGGTTTGTTTTAACCCAGTAGTTGGGTTACATGTTTGCCCAACAAGCTGGACAGTTTTATTTAACCCAACTATTGTTTAAAAATTATGGCTGGCTTACAATGAACCCAAAATAGGTTGGAAATTAAAAAATAGATAATTACTAGAACAATAATAATCAAAATAGACTGACATGTTTTTCAAGTTTTGATCATGTTAATAATTTTGTTCAATTTTAATGTTTTAAATCTGTGTATCAATATGATAGTTAGGCTTTATATATTAGTAAACTGGTAAACAATATGGTTAAGGGTCAGTCTAAGTTTCTTAAAGGGATAGTTCACTCAAAATGAAAACTCCATGCAACAAGAACAACAAGTTTACTTTGAAAACATCCATGCTGGTGTTTTGCCAAAATACATTTAATTTGTGCTGAGCATCACTTTTTTTCAGCTTTATGTACCACAATTTCTGCAGCACGTGTGGACAAATGTTAGTGAAATTTGATAGACTTGCTTTTCAGATTTGCAGCTTGTATGGTGCATTATTGTCCCTGAAAGCCTCTTGAAAGTCATACATATGAGGGGAAAACAATTACAGAAAAAGGACTGTTATATGGAAATTCAATGGATGGCCGTTTGTTTTTACATAAACCCTTTTGAAATGTGTAACATGTTCCTCTGGAGTCTCAAGATCACTCTATTACTTCAATGATAGTTATGCTGCTAATGGAATACTCAGAAAGCATAATATTGACAAATATTTAGTAATTATCAATTATCAAAACTGGCCGCGGGATGTTTGTTCTCAGTTGCTTTGCTCTTTCATGGCAAATGAGTAATGAATGAAAATAAAAGCGTGAGGCTGTGTTGACACTGAAGCCTCTGGCATACTGATTCCATTTGCTTCTATTCACTCCAAACGCTGTCAGCTTTCCACTGTTAATATGAATAGAGTGAATGACTCTTAATGATGATACTGTTTTCTGTTTTGCAGCGTGCAATTCATATTGTGCATTCGAGTTATTAGCATCTAGATGTATGAATTAACAAAAGTGCACTTCATTCAGAAATGCACTTAAAATGCAAACCCTATCATCACGAATGATATGAGGTCTTTAGTTTTAGCTGTATCTAAATGTTAATTATATTAAATTATATAGTATTAAATAGAGATTATTTTGTTGTTTTTTTTATGCACAATGCAAAAGTTATGCTGATGAAAATGGTTCATTTGCCTTATTGAATACAATTTTAGATGGGTAACTAATTAAAACAATTTGTATATTAAAAATATTGCATTTGTTTTTAAAATTTATAACACACACACACACACACACACACACACACACACACACACACACACACACACACACACACACACACACACACACACACACAAACACACACATTTCCGCCCATCTTTCCAGACAGTTTGATTCATTCAGAAAGTGTTTCTACTATGATGATGCATAATGTTATGTTTAGGGGGCATTTCTCCATCAAGCTAGCGTGAATCTGCACTCTACAGTTACGGGTTCCTGAGGGAGACGTTTGGAGGACACAGATGTGTTCATGCTAGCAAAACCAAATGGGAACAAGGTCTCTTGGCTGCTCTCTACTGATAAACTGCCTACGGGTTTGTATGGAAGAGACTGAGACATAAAAGAAAAGGAAGTGAGGGGGGAATATGGTATTGCATTTACAGTAAATAATTAAATGTAAGAGACATTATTTTATTCCAAACATTATTTATATCATATCTAAAAAATTGTACACATTCAAGAGGGGAAATGTAAACTATAAGTCTATTTGCATTAAAATATATATAAAGACCACTATCTTCAAATATGATTGATAATTGCATAGAGTTTGTATTGGCGGTATGGTTCTGTTCTGGGCAAGAACTCCCTGTGCATCCATGCAGCCAAGCATGGATAAGAGCAGGGAGAGCAGCAATAACCCCCCTAGGGTAAACAGAACAGAATCAACATATGCAGATATAATTAATGTAAATAATTTAACATGTACACATATTTCAAGAATTAGTTTGATTCAGGGGAATCATAAGGCCAATCCTGACTGAAGAGAGGAGGAGCTGGGGATGGAGATAATACTGAAGAGCTTATATATGGATTCTGTTATAGGTGTCGTATTCCTATAGGTAGACGTGAGTCACCTGGGAGTCAGCTGATGCGAACTGGTGTGACCTGCCAGAACTGACGCTAACACTGGATTTCTGTCAGGACCACTATCGTCAAATATGATTGATAATGCATAGAGTTTGTATTGGCAGTATTCTGTTCTGGGCAAGAACTCCCTGCACATCCATGCAGCCTAGCATAGATAAGAGCAGGGAGAGCAGCAATAACCCCCTAAAACAAATCATATGCTGATATCCCCCAACACAAACTGAGTGCGAAAACCTGAATGCCATGTTCCTTAAAATGCGGTTACCTCAATGAGCCCAGGCCACAAGCATGTTACCAGTACCTGAAAGCTTAAGCAACATCATGTTGTCAACAATACCAGAAGACTTAAGCAAAGAGCATGTTGCCCTTACCCAGATGACCTAAACGAGTATGTTGCCAATACCTGCATAAGGCATAGCAACAAACATGATGCCAAAATAATAGCACAACGAGCATATCCCATGAATGAGATGCCATCTGGAATGAAGAAAGTGAAGATTGGTTATCAAAATGAATCGACACTGCTGCTTAAGGTATGTATCTGCAGTCCAAGTTCCAGTTCTATGATAAATGTTACTACCACCTGCTGGTATTGATGTACATGCTTGTTGGCTGTAGTCTTGTGGTAAACCTTTATCCGTGTGAGTTGTCTTAATCTTTACTCAGAATGTGAAGATGGATTCTCTTCTAGAATGGTATCCTTCTCTGCTTCATCAGTTGGTTACTTGGGCAAAACATCCTTACAGCTCCCCTGCAACAGACAAACTGCTGTGAGCTAGAGATGAGAGATGGAGATTTTCTCTTTACTTGGAAATACGTCACTATACTGAAGTAATGTCAGTGACAACCTCCAGTTAATGCAGATTTAGCAACAACAATCAATAACAGCTGGATGGTTTAATGCAACAAGCGTGATGCTAATACCTAGATTTACTTAGCCCTGAATATGAGAATTGCTTAAAATTCCCAAATCACTAGAACAAGTTATGTATTGTTGACGTGTACTTGCATAAATCCAAATATTCCACAGTTTAGTCAAGAGAAATCTAGGCTTCCGTCAGGCCACTCTGCCATAAAGTCCCGACTGGTGGAGGGCTGAAGTGATGGTTGACTTTCTACAACTTTCTCCCATCTCACGACTGCATCTCTGGAGCTCAGTGTTACGCCCTTAGCAGGAAGCAACAATGAAGGAGGATAAAACGTTTACGGCAGTTACAATATTTTTATTCTTGGCTTTACATAGCAAAGACTGTCTCAAGTTCTCGCAATACGCCGCAACGCCGATCCGCCGATCAACATCTCGGTCCTGGCCAGGGTTCCAGGTGACAGAATGGAACGCTCACTGAGGACGCCAAACAGGAAGCTTTTAATGACGGGCACACCTGTGCACCGGTGCACCTAATCCACCTGATTGCCTCAGCTCCGCAGCACACCTGTAAGAGGAGCAAAACAAACCCAGACACGGCAAAAATGACAAGTATACAGCCGTGACACTCCCCCCCTTAAGAAAAGGAAACAATTAAGTTTCCGCCAACAATAAACATTCATAACCGCACCAACACACTTTAGTAGGCCTATACTCACAATATCAACAACATTCCCCCACATGAATAGAATAATAAATAGAAAAACAAACCTGTTAACTCTTCAAGGCACAGCTTACAGTGGGTTTTACAATGGTGCCCTAGACAGTGCATCGGCCACTATATTTTCTGAGCCCTTCAAATGCCTAACATCCAAATGAAAGGGCTGAAGAAACAAGCACCAACGCATCAGCCGTTGATTTGGATTTTTAAGAGAATGTAAAAATGTAAGCGGGTTATGGTCACTATAAACTATTACCGCTGAACTGTTCCCACCAACATACACTTCGAAATGTTGGAGTGCTAAAATTAACGCAAGTGCCTCCTTTTCAATTGTGGAATAGTTCATTTGATGACTATTGAACTTTCGCGAGAAAAAACAAACCGGCCGCTCAATACCTGCATCATCCTCTTGAATTAACACTGCCCCTGCTCCCTCTTTACTGGCATCCACCTGAATCTTAAAAGTTTTCTCCAACTGAGGTGCCATAAGGACAGGTGTAACAGTTAACAACGATTTCACTGCCTCAAAGGCATTCTGACAAGACTCAGACCAAACAAACAAAGCTTTAGCTTTCAAAAGGTCCGTCAAAGGGGCAACGACCGTCGAAAAGTTCCTACAGAAACAGCGGTAGAAACCCACCAGGCCGAGAAAACCCATTAACTCCTTTTTAGTGACTGGAACAGGATATTCATCTATGGCTCTCACCTTCTCCCTCACTGGACACACCTGTCCTTGCCCCACTACCTTACCCAGATACGTGACTGTAGCTCCTGCAAACACGCACTTAGCG
Source organism: Ancherythroculter nigrocauda (assembly GCA_036281575.1). Classification (NCBI taxonomy): domain Eukaryota; kingdom Metazoa; phylum Chordata; class Actinopteri; order Cypriniformes; family Xenocyprididae; genus Ancherythroculter; species Ancherythroculter nigrocauda. The sequence goes on from VTFQ01000003.1 coordinate 58,838,916, forward strand.
AGATTTAACGTAAGATTTGCTTGAGAGAGACGGACTAAAAGTAAACGTAACCGTTTAAGATGTTCTGACCATGTATCACTCACCACGATCGTATCATCCAAATAAACCGTCACGCCCTTTAGTCCCGCAATAACTCTATTCATCATTCTTTGAAACGTCGCCGGTGCGTTTCGAAGACCGAAGCTCATAACCCGGTAAGAAAATAATCCGTTAGGTGTTATAAATGATGAAACCTCACGCGCACGCTCTGTCAGCGGAATCTGCCAATAGCCTTTCAGTAAATCTAATTTGGTCACAAATTTTGCTGCACCGACCTGATCAACACAGTCCTCCATTCTCGGCAGAGGAAAAGAGTCTGGCCTTGTAACAGAATTCAGTTTCCTATAATCTGTGCAAAAACGGAACGTACCATCCGATTTTTTTACCAACAAACACGGCGAGGACCAGCTGGAAAATGAAGGCTCGGCTAATCCGTTATCCAACAAATACTGAACTTCCTTTTCTAAAAACTCTCGTTTATTCAGTGGAACCCTGTAAAAACGCTGACGGACAGGAGCAGCCTCGCCCACCTCAATATCATGCTCTACCTGTGTCGTTTGGGTTGGAACATCCGAAAACAGCTCTGGGAACTCAGAAAGCAAACTAATCAATTCCTGACTTTGCGTCATGTCTAAATGTTTAAGATTAGAAGACAAACTTTTCAACGTTTCAGAATTCTTCAAACGCCCCAGTAATACGCAATCATCAGGAGATTCTAATTCGTCCACAGACATGTCCTGTGAAATGCCTGACCGAGGGGAGCTATCCACTAGCACCACAGGCGCCACTAGCACGGAGACCGGTCGGTTTCGTTGATAATATGGCTTAAGGAGATTTACATGACAGACTTGGGATTTCTTTCTTCGGTCTGGCGTCAAAATCGTGTAATTATCCATGGCCCCGCAATGTATTATCTCATACGGCCCAGTATATCTGGCTTGAAACGGGGAATCTACTACAGGCAGAAGCGCAATGACCTGATCTCCAACACTAAACTTCCTATGTTCAGTGTTACGGTCAAACAACTTTTTCATTTTCCCCTGAGTTTTATTTAAACATTTCCCAGCTAACTCCCCAGCTAATGAAAGCCGACGACGAAAACCCAGCACGTACTCTGAAAATTTTTTTGGTGGCTCTGAATCAACCCATTGATCACGCAAGACAGCCAACAACCCCCGGACTTTGTGTGCAAAGACCAGCTCGTTTGGGCTAAACCCAATGCTCTGATGCGTAACCTCCCTGGGCTGCTAACATCAGCCACGGAAGACCCTCTTCCCAGTCCCGCTGCATTTCCAGACAGTAAGCTCTCAATAGTGATTTTAACGTAGAATGAAAACGTTCGAGTGCCCCTTGACTCTGGGCGTGATACGCTGTTGACAAATTATGTCTAACACCCAGCTCGAAAAGCACCTCCGCAAACAATTTCGAAGTAAAATTACTTCCTTGGTCCGATTGGATGATTTTCGGTAACCCAAAAATAGACACAAACTGAGTAAGCGCTTGCACAATAGATTTTGTATTAATCGAGCGCAGTGGGTACGCAGCTGGATAACGCGTAACTTGACACATCACGGTCAACAGGTACTCACTTCCAACCTTCGAACGAGGAAGAGGACCGACGCAATCAATAATGAGGTGTTCAAATGGTTGACATACAGCCGGAATTGGACGCAAAGGAGCTGGTTTTAATGACTGATTCGGTTTGCCGGTAAGCTGGCACGTATGACAGGTCTTAATAAAACTTGCAACGTCTTTTTTAATACGAGGCCAGTAGAAGTAACGAAGAATTCTGTCATAGGTCTTCTGAACACCAGCATGACCGGCGAGCTGATCATGAGCCATCTTTAACACTAACAAACGAAACTTTACTGGTATCACGACCTGAATGACAGAATCTCCCATACCATCCACAGCATGCGGGGACCACTTTCTCAGTAACACATTCTGTTCAATAAAATAGCCTTGCGCTCTATCACGAATTTCAGTGCTATCAATAACCTGTTCAAATTGTGGTTTTAATGTTTCATCATTCTGCTGTTCAGTAGACAACTCTTCCCGAGAAACCACTATGGGATAATCACTCAAAATGAAACACGATTCAGGGTCACTGATTTTCTCTTCCGCCCTAGGTTGAGCACCAGAACGAGTCACTGCACACGCGACGAACACTTTCGGATACTGTCGCGCACTGTCATCAGGACCATCAGTACAGGACGGTACATCAGTCACAACCAGAGAGGGCGATTCATTAACCCAAACACGTCCGCCGGCCAAGTTATTTCCAAGGATCAGTGAAACGCCATCAACAGGTAGAATAGGGCGTATACCAAGATCCACCACTCCATGCACTAATTCACAGGTCAAATCAACTTTATGCAGGGGTACGGATAATGTATTAAGCCCAATGCCACGAATCAAAAGCGAGCTACCAGTGTGCGATTCAGTTGAGAAGGGCAACACCGACTCCAAAATAAACGACTCCGATGACCCCGTGTCCCGGAGTATTTTCACTGCCACTTTCTCAACACTACCTGGAAGCGACACAAAACCATTAGAAATGAATGGTTCAAATAATTGCTGATGATCCTCTACATCCTTGGGTGCTAACACCGATATTCCTTTCAAAGTACCCTCCTGATTCAATACGGGAACAGAAGTAGCCAGGACAGCAGGTTTCGCGGAATGAGCGTGTCTAACAAATTTTGATTTAAGCACTGGACAATTTGACTTCCAATGTCCTTTACCCAAACAGTAGTTACAGTTATCATAGTCACTTGTTTTTTTTCACAAAACGCCTGGCTGAACCAATAGGGACAATGGAAGAATTCCCCCGTGTATGAACCTGACGATCACTGAATTTATCAGCACGGGGCTTATGAATAAGCTCCCAATCATCCACCAGCAGTGCAGCTTCTGAAGCAGTTTTAACCTGACGCTCCGCAACATAAGTGGCTATCATCTCGGGAAGTGTATTTTTGTATTGTTCAAATAAAACTAACTCTCTCAGCTTATCCATTGTTGTACTATCTGCCGCTACACACCAACGATCAAACTGCACAGTCAAATCTCTCACGAACTCAACATTTGTTTCATTCACCTTTCGTTGTAACGTACGGAACCTTTGCCGATAGCACTCTGGAACACGCTCATTAATTTTTAACACCGCCGCTTTAATGGCTTCATAATTCTGGCTGTCAGCATCAGATAGCGTAGAATAGGCTTGTTGCGCTTTCCCGGTTAAAACGCACTGAAGCAGCATAGCGCGTTCAACATCACTCCAATCATACGCTACTGCGACTCGCTCAAATAGGAGAAAAAAAATCTCCACCTCATCTTCATTAAACGGCGGTACCAATCGTAAATTACGAACCACACTCAGTTTTTCTGAATCAACATTAACACCTGCGTCCTCCAGCTTACCTTAATGTAACTCTAATCGACGCCTTTCAATCTCTAAACGCTGTTGCTCTAATTCTTGCCAGCTTTTCTCCAACTGCAACTCCATTTGGACCTTCTCACATTCCAAGCGACGTTTCTCACACTCAGTATCACGTTGTATGAGCAACAACTCTTTCTGTTGCTCAAATGAAAGAGAACTTAAAGCAGACAACGGAAGGATAGTTGAAATAGGCGTACTTACAGCAGGCAACGCAGCTGAATCAGGCAATTTAGATCCTCTCAAGATTTTAAGATCACCCAGCGCAGTTTCAAGGACTAGCTTAATTCCATCTTTTGACCTTCTTTGATTATACGTCAACTCGATATCATAATGCGCAGCTAATTCCAACAATTGCTCTTTGGTCATTTCCTTTAACAATTCTTCAGACGGAGACTGAAAAAATGTTTCAATAACATCGGTCGCCATAATTACCACTAATCACGCTTACAAAACCCGCTTTTTTTTTAAGATTTTTTTTTTTTTTAAATGACAATCAAGGTTTATTTAAAGAAACTAAACCATCCATTTAAACTAAACAAACCCTAGTCTTCAGTTGGCCCAAGACCGGGTACTTATGCACTAAATCCCGCAAGTTTGGAAAGACGACCAATTACCAAGTCACCCTCCAAACCTCGGCTGTGCCCCCGAGACAACTGCTCTAAGCCCCAAGCCAACCAAAAATAACAAACTAAAATAAAAAACTACGTGCACAAAGACACGCACTAAACCTACCCGGAAGGTTTGTTCTTTAAATAACCTACACCCAACATCTCATGTTATAGAGCCTAACTAATTAATGGAGCGTTCCAACTTTTCAGTTCAAAAATCAGCGGATAATATACAAATATATTCAATTCAAATATCCTACCTTTTACCCTCCTTCAAAATTTTTTTTTTTTTTTTTTTTTCCAAAATCGTTCGCACGAATCCAAACACAAATTTAGTTCGACGAGCCCCCAATTGTTACGCCCTTAGCAGGAAGCAACAATGAAGGAGGATAAAACGTTTACGGCAGTTACAATATTTTTATTCTTGGCTTTACATAGCAAAGACTGTCTCAAGTTCTCGCAATACGCCGCAACGCCGATCCGCCGATCAACATCTCGGTCCTGGCCAGGGTTCCAGGTGACAGAATGGAACGCTCACTGAGGACGCCAAACAGGAAGCTTTTAATGACGGGCACACCTGTGCACCGGTGCACCCAATCCACCTGATTGCCTCAGCTCCGCAGCACACCTGTAAGAGGAGCAAAACAAACCCAGACACGGCAAAAATGACAAGTATACAGCCGTGACACTCAACCACAGTGATCTTTGGGTTCTTCTTTACCTCTCTCACCAAGGCTCTTCTCCCCCGATAGCTCAGTTTGGCCGGACGGCCAGCTCTAGGTAGGGTTCTGGTCATCCCAAACATCTTCCATTTAAGGATTATGGAGGCCACTGTGCTCTTAGGAACCTTAAGTGCAGCAAAAATGTTTTTGTAACCTTGGCCAGATCTGTGCCTTGCCACAATTCTGTTCCTTTGACCTCATGATTCTCATTTGCTCTGACATGCACTGTGAGCTGTAAGGTCTTATATAGACAGGTGTGTGGCTTTCCTAATCAAGTCCAATCAGTATAATCAAACACAGCTGGACTCAAATGAAGGTGTAGAACCATCTCAAGGATGATCAGAAGAAATGGACAGCACCTGAGTTAAATATATGAGTGTCACAGCAAAGGGTCTGAATACTTAGGACCATGTGATATTTGAGTTTTTCTTTTTTAATAAATCTGCAAAAATGTCAACAATTCTGTGTTTTTCTGTCAATATGGGGTGCTGTGTGTACATTAATGAGGGAAAAAAATGAACTTAAATGATTTTAGCAAATGGCTGCAATATAACAAAGAGTGAAAAATTTAAGGGGGTCTGAATACTTTCCGTATCCACTGGGGGGAAGCTTACACCCCTAGCGGCAGTCAAGTCGGGGAAGCATACACCCATATACATACTATTAATTTTTTATTTATTTATTTATTTATTTATTTTTTTATTGGGGGAAGCTTACACCCCTAGTGGCAGTCAAGTCGGGGAAGCATACACCCATATACATACTATTAATTTTTTATTTATTTATTTATTTTTTATTGGGGAAAGCTTACACCCCTGGTGGCAGCAAATTTGATACAACAAGCATGTTGTAAATCACAGAATAGTATTAAACTAGTGGTAGTCTGGTCGGGGAAGCATACACCCGCAGATGTTAGATGCAGCGTGCAGCTAAGCAATAAAATACAATGCTTCCCCATCATGAACATGATTTTTGCTCCCATCGGGCTGATTCCTTCGGCTGTAGAAGTGAAGATGACGACTCCCATGATTTCACTCTCCTTTATGGGATCATCAAGCCACAATGTTGTTAGTGTTGAATAAGAGACTTCTGTGTATTTAAGGACAAGCATGTTACAATACTCTGATGAGTTTTAAACCACAGAAAAGTTGCTAACTTAACACAGAATGTTGCAATAGGATCGGATAAAATAAAGAGCATAAAGCATAAAGTCTAAGAAAACAGCTTAAGATAGCATGTACCTGAATAAACAAGAGGTGAAATCCATGTTGGGAACGAATCCCTCTTGCTAAATTCCCGATTGCACAATTCCTAGTGAGATGATGCTGTTTTGCCTGTCGAATTCGCAATTTAATTAGCTCCTGAGAATGCAATAGCTGCTGATAATACTGAAGAGCTTATATATGGATGCTGTTATAGGCGTCGTATTCCTATAGGTAGACGTGAGTCACCTGGGAGTCAGCTGATGCGAGCTTGACTAGCTTGACCTGCCAGAACTGACCTGCTAACGCTGGATTTCAGTCATGAAACTCTAGAGGGCGCAGACTGGTCTTTTACATGCAATATGCAAGCAATCACATCATTTCCGCATGGCACAAGCTGATTGGCCTCTGCTGATCCTGCAGCCAAAGAGATTGCTCGTTTAACAATTTAAATAGTCTGGTTCAGTGTTTTCTGTATAGGCTAGTCCTGTAGAGTTCCTCTGTCCCTCCACCTCCCCAGCTCCACCTGCCTAGATCTGTGTATCAATATTAGCAATAGCAAATCCATACTTACTCTGCAGCAACAGCAGCAACCAAATACATTAACATTGCCATATTTACTAACATGCTAAAACTATTTTGAGAGTTGTCATGATTAAAATATATTTGAACTTTTAAGTTTACTTAAAGCTTTTTAAAAAAGCACCACTCAAGACGGCGAAGCGGTCAATCTAGCGCTTTATTTACTATTTGTTAATAGTACACAAAAAGAACATTAATTTGAAATATGTATACACTGTCTGATTATAAAATAAAACAAATTGGACATAAAATATTTTTCCCACTTAATAAACTGTTAATAAAATAAATGAACTAATAATTAAACATCACATCGTTATTTTTTTGTTGTTGATGTTTTTTGTTTTTTTGGACATTTAATACATAATTTCATTAAAGATCGTTGTGAATACATGTAGGGTAAGTGCAAATACATAGTGTATAAGCAGACTTTTTCTGGGGCCGGGAGCAGAAGCTCATTTGCATTTAAAGGGACACACACAAAAATGGCATGTTTTTGCTCACACTCAAATAGGGGCAAATTTGACAAGCTATAATAAATGATCTGTGGGGTATTATGAGCTGAAATTTCACAGACACATTCTGGGGACTTATATTACATCTTGTAAAAGGGGCATTATAGGTCCACTTTAATGTTCATTAGGTTTAAAGCAGAAAGATAATTCTGCCCTTTTAATTCTTCTGTACAGAAATGTCCTATTTGGTCTGTAATGTTTTCTTGATTGTTGTTTTAGGCAGATGAACTGCTTAAATTCTATTTTGACCGTCACATGGACTTGACAGGAGTAGAAAAACGGGCAATAACTTTGCACAGAAAACTTGTATAACACTAGTCTCATGTTAAAGCATGCGTTTTGTGGTTTTGCTTTCCAAAGTGTATATTGTGGTGAATTTATTGCCCCATAAACTGAATTGAAAGCCTTACACAGGTTTGGACAGTGTTTGTGAAGGTCCTTTGTCCTCTGCTTCACTGGAGTCATTACGTAGGTAATGATGACACATGTTATACACTCACCTCTCTGTGTCAGGTCTTCAGACATGGTCAAAAAATGAGGGCAGAGACAAGCCTGTGAAGAGTGTTCACATTCCCCCACTGAGAGCAAAGAGCATTCACACAGTGTTGATTTGTTAGTCACAGCGGGCGTATTGCAGCCTGTTACGCACAGACAGCAGGGCCTCTGTTTGGATCTGGGAAAAAAATGGAAAGCACTTCAAATTTCTGGAGCACAGATAATTGTGTTGCCTCTAACCTGTTACATCGATTAACATCTCTTGTTGAACTCTCCTCACTGCTATTATGGACCACTAGAGCAATATCCTCATTGTTGGGGTTTAAAAGACAAATCAGTTATATTATTGAATATTAATTGACTGCACTGACACTATCAGATGAGAATAAAACTTGAAATGAATTTAGCTGAGTGATGACACTATTGTTTTCCGCAGATCTGCTTTATAGCTTTTGTTTCATAATTCATGACCTTTACGACATATATTGAACTGAACTGAATCAAGATTGAACTGACTTGAGCTGAATAATGACACTATTGTCCTCTGTAGAGCTGCTTGACTGCTTTGAAACGATCTGTATTGTATAAAGCATTATAAAAATAAATGACACTTGACTTGTCATATTGTGGTTAACACCAGTCTTGTTTAAACAACAGCAACCTTCAATTATTCTTTTAATTATTTAGGACTTTGTAAATGTCCCCACTGGCCACTCCGTAAGGTTTGCATTCACAAGCTCATTGACTACAGTATTTAGTCACAGTGATTGTTTCGACCGTGAGCCAGCGCTGGATTCCTGCCCGCCTTCTCCACAGGAGAGGCACTTCAAACTGATCTCTGCTATTCACACACTTGACAGTCTAATGACAATCTTTAGAACCAGAGCTAGGACAAATAGAAAATAAATATATTCACTTGAACATGCTTTTTTTCCACTTAGGTAATTAAAGGTGACCAAACAGAATTGGATATACCACAGAAATGCTAAATATCTGGAGAAAGCTAGCTGTTAGCATTCCTATTCATCTCAATAGCAGTTTCTTGGCTGACACCAGCAGAAAAGTTTTATTATTATTACTACTATTATTATTTTTCTATTTTATGTTTTCTATTTTTGTGATGTATTTTTTTTTTTTTTTTTTTTTGGTTGAATGTTATTTTGAAAGATGCATGTTTTCATAAATTACAATTAACCCTTACACAACGTGGCGTGTAATTAATCTAATTAATTACAAAATTATTGCACATCAAATTTTGCACAAGAAATTGCCCCCAAAAGATCATTTAAAGTCATTATTGTGTTAAATGAGAAACAAAACAAAACAAAAACAAAAAAAAAACAAACAAAAAAAACAAAACAGACATTACAAAAAGTATCTTTGGGAAAAAAATGTATTTAATTCAACATAGAATTTATTACATATAAACGTTTAGGCTTCAACAGCCATGAGGGTGAGTAAATAGCTATGTTTCCATCCAAAGTTGTGAATTTAACTTATGCGCAAAATTGCAATATTGCTTAAAACATAATTTCAGATGCTTTGCAACAAGATATGCCGTCCCATTGTGCAAAGTTACGTGATTTTTTTGATGCGCACCAAGGAATTTATTTGGTAAATGTGTTTCCATTGTAGTTTATGCGCATATTTTCTTGTCGAATAGAAAATGTATCCGACTCAAACGAGTGGGTACGTTTTTTTATGCACATTTTTAGAATTTATGCACATCTTGGCGTTTCCATCCAGAAGTTTTTGATGCGATATCCCAAAATGAGCTTAAAAATAGGTGGATGGAAAAATAGCTAATGATGACAGAATTTAATTTTTGGTTGAACTATACCTTTAATGTTTTTGTTGGTGGTGGTTGTGATGTTTTTATTTATTAATATGGAAATATTATTTTTATTTTTTTAATGAAAGGATACTCTAAATAAGAAAATAAAACTGCCAGTAGGTGGCGGTAAATCTCTAAATGAGTAAGTTTTTGATTCATTTATTCATTTGATTCTCTCAAACAGAATCATTTAGGAATTGTTCAAGGTGCATCGGCGCTGCGCGGACTGATTGGCGTATGTGCTACATGCAGTGAGTTGTTGCTCTGCATCATGCCAGTCACAAAACAACTTTATAGTAAGATGAAATACGTTGGTGTGGGGCGAGGCGAGTGCGTTAAATGTGTTAAAAATTTTAATGCATACTTTTTTCCCCTTTAACTTTAAATAGGATAACTATATATAATACTATAACTGTATCATGTCATTTCATCACATTATTTACATTTTAAATAAATATAAATTAATTAGATTTTAAAGAGTTAGTTCACCCAAAAATGTCATTACTCACCCTCATGTCGTTCCACACCCGTAAGACCTTTGTTCATCTTCAGAACACAAATTAAGATATTTTTGATGAAATCCGATGGCTCAGTGAGGCCTGCATCGCCAGCAATAACACTTCCTTTTTCAATGCCCAGAAAGCTAATAAAAACACATTTAAAACTGTTCATGCGAGTACAGTGGTTCAACCTTCATATTATAAAGCAACAAGAATACTTTTTGTGCATCAAAAATAACAAAATAGCAGCTTTATTCCACAATATCTAGTGATGGGTGATTTCAAAACACTGCTTCATTAAGCTTGAAAGCTTTATGAATCTTTTGTTTCGAATCAGTGGTTCAGTGCGGTTCACTAGATATTGTTGAATAAAGTCGCTATTTTGTTATATTCTTGTTGCTTCATAACATTAAGGTTGAACCACTGTAGTCACATGAACTGTTTTAAATATGTCTTTAGTAGCTTTCTGGGCATTGAAAAACTGCAGTTGTTATAGCTGGCGATGCAGGCCTCACTGAGCCATCAGATTTTATCAAAAATAGCTTAATTCGTGTTCCGAAGATGAATGAAGGTCTTACGGGTGTGGAACGACATGAGGGTGAGTAATTAATGACAAAATTGTTGGGTGAACTAACACTTTAATGTATAATTAATTAATTTATATTATATTTATTTATTATTAGTAGTATTATTTTAATTTTTAATATATTATTATTATTATTAATGGATGACTTGTAGCAGATCGTGAAGGAGAAAAGCAGCAAATGTATCAATAATAATTTAAAGCATCCCATGATACACCTCATGAGCCAAATGATGACAATGTCCAGAGTGTTCAGAATATTGATGAAAACATAGTTTAACAGTTTAAAATATGGCCTATTTGTATCAAATATAGCAAGAAGACACCTTACTGAAATAATTTGTTCTATCATTTGACATGCTTATTCATATAAGGCTGGAGAAAATGCAGTGGCTTTAAAGAATACCAGTCTAAGAACAAGTGGTGCAAAGGAGGAAAATAAAGGAATTTAAAAGAAAATCTTATGAAACACTTAAATGGATTACTCTTCAGGGCCTGACTCAACATGGCTGGAACGGTGGATAAGCTTGGTGCACATGTGACTTAACATGCAAACAAAGTCCGAGGATTATTTTAATAATGTGCACACGTTGGAGGTATAATTTTTTTAGCGGAGCATCCAGCTCAATGTCAAAGCAGTCCCTCTTGTTTTATCGCTATGGTTACGCTGACCAGTGGCCAATCAATTTGCTTAACACAACAAAAACCTTTGCAATCAGTCAGCACCAGATTTGGTGGGTACTGGCTGTTGAACTGAGAGATGGGAAAATTCAGAGGAAGAGAGAGCTTGGGGACTGCAGTCGTCTTCTCTGCCTGCTTGTCTTTTTTCGTCTCTGCCTTTCATTCTCTCTGTTCTGAGTGTTTTCTTTCCCCCAGGCCACCTCCTCTTCCTCTCCCTGCTACTGATGTCTTTTAAGTCAGTTCATGACAGGTTCACTCTTGGTTCATTTAGCAAGTCCTTGCAATCATAGATTCTGCTTAACTGAACTAACTTAAGTAAATGTACTTACTGTATATGAAGTATGCAATATGAAGTAATATAAAGTACATTTCCTTATCCCTACCGCTAAACCTAACCCTACCCATGAGTTATCCCTAAAATCAGAGGGAAATGATATGTGAATAACACTGATGTTGAAGCACCTAACCCTGCTTGTAAGCCTAAACTTGACATAAACTGTAAACTTGTCCCTCAGATCTGATTGGTTAATTGGAATGTTGTTCCGGGATCAGCTAAGATATTACCTTGTGAAATCAGGTTATGTGAACACTTGATATAATGTTCCCATCTTTCTCATATCGCTGCTTTCAACTGTTGGTCAGAAATGATCGAAATCCCCCAAGAACTCGGGCTCCAGCAACAGAAAGGGTCTATTTTATGTTTTTTGCTAGATTTTTTGGGGGGAACTATATCTCTAATGCTGTGTTAATATTAATGACATTCCATACATGAGAATTTAATCAAGTTTTGCAGTTATACAACATTAAATTTGCATTCTCAGCATCTACATTTGAATTTGCCTTAATTTACATTAAGCAAGCTTCCCATGCTTACAGCACACGAGTCTGTGTCCCTTTAGCAATGGAATCGCTGCCTCCCTTGCACCAGGAGGCTTTGGTTTGATTGACAGCTGCTCGAGCTACACAGCCAGAGATGGGATCTCTACACTGCTGCGCTTGTTCTTGGATAAATGGGCAATACAGCGGGAGTCTCTTTCATTAGCCGACTCCTTTGAGAGAGACCCACACACAAACCCTCATTAATTAGTGCAAGACTATCACTAGCATCAGCTGCTGAATGACAACTAGCTCTGTTTAGCTCAAGGAACCAAAGTCCCTCCTGAACTTGCACTTGATTTTTATTTATTTATTTATGTTTTATTTATACTTTATGAAATGAGTAATTTACTATTTAATTTCATGCATAATAAATATATATATATATATATATATATATATATATATATATATATATATATATATATATATATATATTTTTTTTTTTTTTTTTTTTTTTTTTTTTTTTTTTTTTGCTGGTGCTACTGTATTTGCTTTTTTCTATGAACATGAATCATGCCTTATTAAGGAGAGGTGTGCTTTTACTTAAAAAAATAATTAAATTATTACTTATATTTAGCAATTAAGGACACATTAAATTGATCAAAATCACTTTTATTACAAAAGATTCTTCTTCTAAACATTCTATAATCAAATAATCCTGAAAAAAAAAATATCACAGTCTATACCAAAAATTATTAAGCAGCACAATTGTTTTAGACATTGACAATAATAAGAAATGTTTCTTGAGCAGCAAATCATCATATTAGAATGATTTCTGAAGGATCATGTGTCACTGAAGACTGGAGTAATGATGCTGAAAATTCAGCTTTGATCACAGGAAAAAAAATACATTTTACAATACATTCAAATAGAAAATCCTTATTTTAAACTGCAATAATATTTCACAATATTATTAAAGGTGCCCTAGATTCAAAAATTGAGTTTACCTTGGCATAGTTAAATAACAAGAGTTCAGTACATGGAAATGACATACAGTGAGTCTCAAACTCCATTGTTTCCTCCTTCTTATATAAATCTCATTTATTTAAAAGACCTCCGAAGAATAGGCAAATCTCAACGTAACACGGACTGTTACATAACAGTCGGGGTGTACGCCCCCAATATTTGCATGTTCCCAACATTATGAAAGGCATTAGACAAAGGCAGAACGTCTGGATGTGCACAGCCGAATCATCAGACTAGGTAAGCAAGCAAGAACAATAGCGAAAAATGGCAGATGGAGCAATAATAACTGACATGATCCATGATAACATGATATTTTTAGTGACATTTGTAAATTGTCTTTCGGTAACACTTTACTTGAAGGGGTGTGCATAAGACTGACATGACACCTTCATAATCATGACATGACACATGTCATGAATATGAAGGAGGTTTTATGAATGTTTATGACAACTGTCATTAAATGTCATTCGCTCAATTATGTCATTTTTAATGCAAATATGACATTGTTTGAGATGTCCGAGTTATGACAACTTGACATAAACCAACACATCATAACCTGTCAGTGTCTTTGTCATGACAACCTGACATCCTTTAGCTTTATGGGTTAACATTACATTAAACTGTCATGTGGTTGGTTTTGACATTGGCTGTCATGTGGCCATTATAATAGTGTCATGAATATGTATCTTGAGCTCAAGTACAGTGGTACAAATTGAACTTGTCGTTAAAATGTCATTAAGTGACAAAACTCTGACAAATAATTTTGTAACAGCGTCATGACTATTTTTCATTTCATGTTTTTTTTGTTTTTGTTTTTTGTTTTTTTAAGTTTTCTCCAACAGAAGGTCAGATAATAGACAATTTCAAATTTCGTAAAAAAGATGACACTGTTATAAAATAATGGTAACACTTTATTTTAGGGTCTTTTAAATAGTTGCTTATTACTATTAGCATTCATATGGCTAAAATATTGGCTATTTATTAGTACTTATAAAGCACATATTAATGCCTTATTCTGCATGATCTTATTCTACATTCTTAATCCTACCCAATACCTAAACCTAACAATTAACTATAATAAGCAGTAAATTAAGAGTTTATTGAGGGAAAAAGTCATAGTTAAGCATTTATATATGTGTTCCCTATACTGAAGTGTTACCAAAATAATGTAATGTAATGTTAACCCATAAAGCTAAATAGTTTTTTTAAGTTTGATAATTAATCTGCTATGTCATGTTTATGACAGGTTATGATGTTTTGCTAATGTCAAGTTGTCATGACAAAGACACTGGCAGGTTATGATGTGTTGGTTTATGTCAAGTTGTCGTAACAAAGACATCTCAAACAATGTCATCTTTGCATTAAAAATGACATAATTGAGCGAATGACATTTAATGACAGTTGTCATAAACATTCATAAAACCTCCTTCATATTCATGACACGTGTCATGTCAAGATTATGAAGGTGTCATGTCAGTCTTATGCACACCCCTTCAAGTAAAGTGTTACCTGTCTTTCTAAATGTTTCGTTAGCATGTTGCTAATGTACTGTTAAATGTGGTTAAAGTTACTGTCGTTTCTTACTGTATTCACGGAGACAAGAGCGGTCGCTATTTTCATTATTAAACACTTGCAGTCTGTATAATTCACACTCTAAAAAATGCTGGGTTAAAAAAACCCAAGCTGGGTAAAATATGGACAAACCCAGCAGGTTGGGTTAAAGGGCACCTATTATGCCCTCTTTCACATGATGTAATATAAGTCTCTGGTATGGTCAAGTTTCAGCTTAAAATACCTCACAAATTTGCCCCTATTTGGGGGTGAGCAAAAACATGCCTTTTACTATATTAATATATTGCTGGCTAAAAAATAAATCCAAAATTGGTTGAAAAAATGGCTGGGTAAAAACAACCCAATCCCTGGTTTTGTCCATATTTAACCCAGCAGTTTTTAGAGTGCATAAACACAACTTCATTCTTTATAAATCTCTCCAACAGTGTGTAATGTTAGCTTTAGCCACGGAGCACAGCCTCAAATTCATTCAGAATCAAATGTAAACATCCAAATAAATACCATACTTATGCGATTAGACATGCTGCATGACGAACACTTTGTAAAGATCCATTTTGAGGGTTATATTAGCTGTGTGAACTTTTTTTTATGTTGTTTAAGGCAAGCGCGAGCTCCGTGGGCGTGGAGCACGAGAATTTAAAGGGCCACACACCCTGAATCGGCTCATTTCTAATTATGCCCCAAAATAGGCAGTTAAAAAAATGAATTAAAAAAAAAAAAATCTATGAGGTATTTTGAGCTGAAACTTCACAGACACATTCAGGGGACACCTTAGACTTATATTACATCTTTTTTTAAAAAAAGTTATAGGGCACCTTTAATAAAATAAATTATTATTTCACTATTATCAAATAAATGTAGCCTTGGTGAGTGCATTTGAATCTTAAAATCAAAGCACATATGGGTTTGTAAATGTGTTTTTGCTGTTCAGACAAAAAATATATTTTAAATGTGAAATTGTAGAGGCAAAACATATATATATATATAAACATGCACAAACAGATGACTAAATAATAATTCTTCTTGAACCAAGCTAAAGCACATTGATTCTTTGTTTAAGTTGGATGTTGTTCCAGTGATGCCAACAGGGATGACTTCATTGCCATGTTCTCATAGAGAAAGCAACATGTTTCAGTGGCAGACACAGCCATGATTTGGGTGCTCAGCGTGTCCACAGATGGCTGGGAAGAGAACGGAGAGGGTGACCATGTGTGTGGCCTATGGAGTTGGCACAGAGCATGACTTACGTATTGCCATTGATGAGCATATAAGACTACATATGGGCAACTAGTGGTCTTCACAGGCTCTCTGTTCCTCTGTGTTGTTTACATTCAATACTCCTTACCCCCAAGAGACATTCAAGACCGAGGCTGTCATGCTCACAGCGTCTTCCTCATTAGTGCTCAGGCTGTATAACGATGTGCCTTGATGAGCACTGACTTTTGCCTTTGGTGGTCCTGTTGTTGAGACTTGCTTTGCCTGTGTTACAAAAGAGGGACAGAAATGAATGGCAGGTGGACATGTTTATTCCCAGCATGCCTGTTGATGGCACACGGCTGAAACCGTCTCCCTACTGCTGTCCAAGCTGCTCGAGTTTCTCAGACATGGTCAAAGAGTGTCAGAGGAAAGTTTCCCTACCCTTAGCAAGACACTGAGGTCATATTAATTCAAATAGAGTGTAACAACAGGGATCTGGAGGTAAATATGGAGGTTTGCTTTCCCAATTACCAAAAAAGGTAATTGTGACTTTTTATCTCACAATTCAGAATGCAAGTTTTTTCAGTTATTTTTCTACTCCAATTCATTTTTGAAATATAATAATTTACGCAGTTACTGTCATAACTTGATTTCATGACAAATATAATGAATATATAAGCTAATATAGTGCAAATATTTAGTGAAATGCTCCCCTCTGGAGTTCATTTCTCTAGTGAACTAGCATGCTGTGGACACTAAATGACTTGCCTGAGGTAAATGTGATGCTACGTGAGATATTATTCTCAAGCTTTTTTTATTGATGTTTTTCAGCGGTTGAAACACTGGTTGAGAGACTACATGTAGACATATAGATAGTCTGTTCTTCTTCTTCTTCTGTGCTTTTTGCTGTTGTGGCAATTAGCAAACAGCGTTGCATTACCGCGTGCGCCCCCTTCTGGATTGGATTGTAGATCACCTGTGACTGACTGTATTCGTCGTCTGACTGTATGCACCGAACCGTGACGTCTGTACCGTGATGGTTCGGGATGAATACATGTAACATTACACCCCTATTATCTAACAATTCAGAATTTTTTCAGAATTGAGCATTTGTATCTTGCAATTTGGACTTTATATTTTGCAATTGCTAGTTTATATCTCGCAAATTATAGAAAAAGGGACCCAAGAAATTGTGCGAATGCAAAGTTTCTCGGGGGAATGCAAAACTTATTGCGAACAAACTTTCTCGGGGGAACGCAAAGGTTTTGCAAGCTGGTGCAAAGTTTCTCGGGGGAGCTCAAAACTTATTGTGAGCAAACTTTCTCAGGGGAACGAAAAGGTTTTGCGAGCGAATGCAAAGTTTCTCGGGGAAATGCAAAACATATTGCGAGCGAACTGTCTCGGGGGAAAGCAAAGGTTTTGTGAGTAAACGCAAAGTTTCTCGGGGGAATGCAAAATGTATTGCTAGCGAACTTTCTTGGGGGAACACAAAGGTTTTGCGAGTGAACGCAAAGTTTCTCAGGGGAACGCGAAACGTATTGCGAGTAAACTTTCTTGGGGGAACGCAAAGGTTTTGCAAGCGAATGCAAAGTATCTTGGGGAAGTGCAAAACATTTGCGAGAGAATGCAAAAGGAAATTATTAAAAATAAATAAATAAAATAATGGCAAAATGAAACCTATTTAGTAAGATTCCTAAAAAAAAAAGCTGTGCATTGTGTGCCTGATTTTATAATGCATTGCTTAGATTTGGGCTCATCGTTGACTTTTTATAAAAACGGAAAGCTCTTGGTGGTCTTGTGGTTTGTCAAGAGTCAGTCAGGGCAAAGGATAATGTAGTACATGGCATTTCATTATGCAAGTTGGCTTTGTCTAGCTGTCACTGGACTCATAGTTCACTCAAACAGATGGCCTACACTTACACTGCTGTTCTAGGAAAGCGTCAGTCCTGCTGTTCAGACAAGAATTAATTACAGTAAGCTGAGACAATGCCACCCTAGCATGCAGATGGGTAATATTTGGCTTGACCAGTTAGGTCTGATGGAGTCATGTAAGATAATAGCTTCAGAGAAGATTATCGTTATAGGGATGCTAATCCTGGAAGTGTTGCTTGTTGAGGTCATGTGATATTTGAGACACTTCAGAGGATATACACTACTCTTTAAAAGTTTGGGCTCTGTAAGATTATTATTATTATTATTATTATTATTTTTTTTATTTTTTTTTGGAAACCCTGATCCTTTTATTTTCAATGTGCTTATTTGAAATAGAAATATAACAAATGTCTTTACTGTCTATTTTGATCGATTTAATGCATCATTGCTGAATAAAAGTATTGATTTCTTATTGATTTCTCATGTGTTCTGGCTGAAAACATGGCTAATAAGGTTTGGTGGATGTGCATATGTTGATGTTTGAGCTATTTTCTTTGTCTCTATTATTTCAGTAATCAGTAACATTCTTCTCCCATAAAGCTATGTTGAAAGACATGTATTGCATTGTCTATTATCATGTATTGCCTCAGGTTCAGAGATCTATCAAGTTAAGGATATGATTAAATTGAAAATGTACAATTTACAAGTCTTCTCTCTTAAAGCAGCATTAAAAATAGTAACACGTTATGTTGATAGCCCACTTTAGACATTCGAAAATCTGCTGAAAAAAGTAATAATAAATGCATCTCTGAAGCCTGGAGGAAGAGATGAGATCTTTTTAGCTGCTGGTACTGGTGAGCGACTTCACTGTGAAAAGTCATTCAAAGCTTTTGAGTACAGGAGAATATTGCAGAATGGCTTTCTTCCCACAAATCAGATGTTATTTGCAAGAAAATGCTTCTGCCCAAATTGCAAAGATAACCTGCAAGAAGTGATTTTCTCCTTTGGTGATTCTGCTTGTTATCATCAGATATCTTCAATAATGGTCAGTCATCACTGTTAATCACTTAATTAACTCATTAACTTTAACACCGCTTCAGTGTTCATTTAACACTCTTATTTTAACACTTTAACACTCTTGAGTATGGTCTCACATATACTCCCAGGAGAGTTAATTTAACACTGCAGTTTTTGCTGTGTACATGTCAACTAGCTCTAGAGTATTGCCATCTGATAACACTTTATTTTGATGTTGCCACCAGATATTCTACTGACTATAAGAAATTTTGCAAGTACATGTCAACTTATTTTACTCACCCAACCTAACAGTCTACTAATACTCTAATGAGAGTTAGTTGACATGTGGTTGGAAATTAATGAGAGTTATTAGAGCAGTTGAGCTCAAAATTTTACATACCACTTGCAGAATCTGCAAAAATGTTAATCGCATCCTGAATAAGTTATTTCACATAACAGATATTTACATAAAGTCCACAAGAAAAAAAATAAAATAAAAATAAAAAATAGCTGAATTTGTAAAAATGACCCTGTTCAAAAGTTTACATACCCTTGATTCTTAATACTGTGTGTGGTTACCTGGATGATCCACGACTGGTTGTTTGTTTTGTTATGAACAGGATAAATTGTACTTTTTTTGTCTTCTGGGAAACATGCAAGTATCTTCTGTAACTTCCAAAGGGCAGTACTAAATGAAAAAAAAAAAAAAAAAAAAAAAAAAAAAAAGATCTTTAAACAAAATAAGAAAAACTTGCACATCATCTTCTTGTTTAAAAGTTTTCACCCCCGACTCTTAATGCATCGTGTTTCCTTCTGGAGCATCAGTGAATGTTTGAACCTTTATTAATAGTTGTGTTTGAGTCCCTCAATTGTCCTCAGTATGAAAAGACGGATCTGAGAATCATTCAGTTACTGCTGGAAAGGGTTCAAATATGCATGGAGGATTTTTCTGAAGAACAGAGCTCAGTTTAACTGCTCAGAACAAACAAGAGACTCATGAACAACCATCACAAAACATAAAAAAAGTCGTAGATCATCCAGGTAACCAAGGGTATGTAAACTTTTGAACTGGGTCATTTTCATAAATTCAGCTATTTTTGTAAACATCTGTTATGTGGAATAACTTATTCGGGACAGTACTAAATAAAAAAATAACATGCATTTTTTTTATGATCCTTCTTATTTTGTTAAAACGATTAACATTTTTCAAGATTCTGCAAGGGGTATGTAAACTTTTGAGCTCAACTGTATGTAATTGCAAAGTTATTTATAGTCAGTAGAATGTCTGAAGTGGACCTTTAAATAAAGTGTAACCATAATGATTGGCTTCAGATTCAAAGATACAGTAAATAGCATCATGTAAATCTAAAGGGAGTACAGTGTTATAGGACTTAAAGTCATTTATAGCACAGAACTTAGAAGTACAAAAAGAAAAAAAGACAAACTTTTTAACCTTCTGAAAACATTAAGGTGAGACTACAGGCAAAACACTGTTATTTTATGCATCTGTCAATTTTGAGATTTTGGGCTTTTTGGCTTTTCGTTTTTTTTTTTTTTTTTTTTTTCTCCTTCAGACTAGTGGAAAACATCCAAAATACACTTTTATAGCACTTTATTTTGCATCTGTAGATTTCAATTACAATACATATCTTTAAAGGCCTTTTTCTCCTGTACTGAGCCAGAAATCTCCACTTTTGCAGCACTTACTGTTCATATACCAAACAGAGGGGCTTGTTCATATTTAATTTGCCTGATTTTATGCAACATTTTATTTCTGTTGACAGTATTTTTTGATTTATAGAGTGATAAATAGAGATATTCAAAATCCCCCCGTAAAAATCTTTGGCTCTAACATGTCAAAAAAAAAAAAAAAAAAAAAAAGTTTAGATTTTTGTTCTGGAAATGTATGTAAATTAGTGCATATTTAATTAGATAATGCATCATTTGAATATTTAAACAACATTTCAGAAGAAAAAAAAAAACAAAAAAAAAACGTTTGCAATTTTTTAATGTAATCAATCAACTGGGGAAGTACGGTGATATCTACTAGGTTTTATTATTATTATTATTATATTTATTGATTTATTTATTTATTTTTTATCCTATTCACCTGGGGTGTCTTGCCTTAAAGGATTAGTTCACTTCTGAATTAAAATTTCCTGATAATTTACTCACTCCCATGTCATCCAAGATGTTTATGTCTTTCTTTCTTCAGTCGAAGATAAATGAAGGTTTTTGAGGAAAACATTCCAGGACGAGGAACTGCGATGAACGATTCTGAGGGTTTTGGTGAATGATAAATGGACGACAATGATTAATATGGTCATGTTACATGTAAGAAAGAAAGTCATATAGGCTTTGAAAACATGAAGGTGAGGAAATGATGACCAAATTGTAATTTTTCAGACCTCTGCAAAGATTTAAGGTACGAGAAAAAGCGTAGGGTAATTAAATGCCAGTCAATTGAAAAACTACTGAGCTTGTCATACTCATGCTGTCATACAATCTTTTGAGTGATTTTAATATATAAGAAAGATTTCTGCTAAATCAGTTATTTAGATCATCGCAGACATTTAAGAGACATTTGCAGGGCATGACCGGTGTATAAAATAAGGTGTGTGGAATCGAGAGCAGCAGTGAACGGACGAAGGTGCTGTCAGATGAACTGATTAACAGCCTGATTAGCTCTTTAGCAAAGATACAAGTTTTACCAGCTCTCTGTTCTGTCCACAAACATCCACATTAAGCTATACTGCCTGTTGTTCAAATGGCTGTTCAAACACAGGAAATAAAATAGATAGGTTCATTTTGCTGTACATAGCTACTGATCTACAAGAAATTACTTTACATATTTTGGCACCCATGCAGAAGTGTGAAAAAACGGTAATGGAAACTACTTCAAGGTTCACTGAAGAACTTATAATGCATATAATTTATTGGCATTTGCTGAGCATAACTAATCCACTGATTTCAGTTGCATTTAAGTAATTATGAACAAACATATGTCTGAGTCAAACAGAGGGAGCTCAGTTTATCCCTGCAGAATGCACATATACCTCAGAGATCTGGGAGCACATGCCATTATTTACATATGGAAATGGTGGAAATTATTTATTTGCATATGGAAATGATAATTAATCAGTACTCAAGTATACATACTGTTTATTCTCCCCATGTACAGTCAACCCCCACAAGCTCCATGGCATAATTTTAGCATATATTACATGTAGTTCTGCAGTTAATGAGTTTCAGTGTTACTATGTGTCATGTTGAAGATGTGGGTCTAAGGGAGGCGGACCAAGACCGAAAAATACAGGAATACACTTCATTAAAAGTTTTAAACTCAAAGACAAAATCTTTAGAAACATTTGGTTTTCTATGATTTTTTTTTTTTTTATTTTTTTTTAAAGGTTTATATAAGTAGGAGCAACTTATGTCACTGCTCAAATGTGCTTTATTGTGTTTTTGTAGTTCTCATGGTTGGGCAAAATGAGGAATTGAAAGAGGACCTATAATGCTCTTTTTACAAGATGTAATGTGAAAAAATCTCTGGTGTCCCCAGAATGTGTCCCCAGAAGTTTCAGCTCAAAACACCCCACAGATCATTTATTATAGCTTGTCAAATTTGCTCCTATTTGGGTGTGAGCAAAAACACGCTGTTGATGCAAATGAGCTGCTGCTCCCAGCCCCCTTTCCAGAAGAGGGCGGAGCTTTAACAGCTCAACAACAACAAAGCTGGAGAATCTCACGCAGCCAAAATGAGGATTGTCAGTAACGGTGTTCAGCCTTACATTGTTCAAACCGGAGTCGACACTGATGGAGAGACTCAGGAAGAAGTTACAACTTTTAGAATGAAACATAGTTTCTGAATGTTTAGCGGATAAATTTATGTAGTTGCTGTGGAGTTGACTCAACTCATCCACTAGCATGTGCCGTCATGTTAATCTTTTGTCCAAATCCAGCGTTGAATTGATCCTCGTTTGTGACGCAGTCCAGCGTAAAATAAAATGACATCATGGTAACAACACTCTACTACAACAACTCTTCCTCTTCTCTAAAGCAGCTCAACATGGCCTCACCCCCTTTTGTTGTGTGTTCTCGGGGGCGGGGTTTTGTGAATTTTGGGGTTTGTGATGTCACCGACTCAGGAAGAAGCTTGTTGTAGTCCCTACCAGCCGTTTGTTGTAGTCCTTAAAAAGCAATTTCTGTAAAAGAAAATATCTCCCTTTGTATTGTACATTGAGCGTCGTAACTTTGCAGATGTTGTTTATGCTCAAACAGCAACATTACACACTAACTAAAGTTAAAAAAGTGAAATATCATAATCACCCGTCCCTTTAAGAATTGTTTCCCATTCAGTTCATAAGTGTGAATTGGATTTAAATTGGCCAAACCCCAGGAAGTTGAATCGAAATGACAGGAAGTATATTTTACTGAATTGCAATTCAACAAATGCTTAATTTCTCTTGTGAAATTGTTTTCTTCCACCCTAGGCCATAATAATCTGTCTATAAGGCCTATAATATAGATTAAAAAAATAAAAATAAAAACTGTCTCAAATTGCATGCATTTTCATTTCCTATAGTTAAATAATATCCTAATGCTCATAAAGTTTTCATCCATTTACATATGTCCTATGCAGACAAATGCAAACTTTCTTTTCCACATGATATTGCTATATTCATGCTATTATTTATCTAGCATAATCATAGGGCTGAATCTGTACTGACTGAACTCTGTGAGAGGCATTGTTATAATCATTTTAATAAGTATGAAATAGCATGAAATAATGATAACAAATCAGACATGCAGAAAAAAAAAAATATTGGCACAGCATTGTTGCACATTTTACATTTAATTCTATATGGCAAAATAAAAATTCAGAAGTATTTTAAATATGTTTCAATATAAGATGGCCACACTGTAAAAAAAAAATATTTTCATGATTTGTTATCACAACATTTTTTCTTTTGTCAAATCAACTTCAATAATTAATGTTGTTCAGATAACATAATATTTTGAGTTTCTGTTTCTAAACCAGTCGCCTTCATTGTAATAACTCATTTTTTTTTTTTTTATTTCAATGAACTCAAAGTTTTAAGGCAACCAGGTAACTTACTTTTTTAAGTTAAACCAACATTTCTTTTTACAGTGCATGCATAAATGTATTGTGATATGTTTTAATTGCTGACATTGTTGAAATGACTTATATCTCCTCAATTATATTTTTGACATAAATGTTCAATCTACTGTATATATACCCCAAATTTATTTTAAGTGTAATGTATTTACAGCACTTGCAAGGCTACATTGTATTCATCTGGCTTTCTTTTCCATTTCTAGGCTCATTTTATGCACTTTTTTTTTTTGCACTTTGGCCTCTGTATAATAAATTGATATGAGTTTTTCATTCTTAAGCTCATTTTATCAAAATATTTAGCTCAATTTTGCTACTTTGCAAGCACAATTGTTAATTTAAACAATAACATGAACGGATACAGATTTGAAAATTACAAGACAGCAGTCACCAGAAGATATATTTAAATGACAGATGTATAAATCATAGACACAGACATGTGCCAGGACCGTACACAGTGAAGTTGACATGATGAATGTCATGTTTGCTCATGCATGTGTGCAGATAGACAGACAGAGAGTGAAGCGAGACATCAGGGAAGTGTTAAAGTGTGTGACTTGTTCACCTTCTCAAGGGCATTTTGATTGAGGAATGTTTTACAATCAATTCTAAAAGACATGCCCCATATAATATCTCTATCATGAATATTCTCTTTCTATGGATATCCTTGTAGCACAGGGAATTTGAGATTAATATAATTAAACTTTTGTTATGCTTTGACTGCTTCAGGAAATCAGCTGTTACGGTAGTTCGCTAAATAAAAAATTGTCGCCTCTCCTTGATCTTTTATTTATCAGCCTTAATATTGCAGTCATTCTTGCCAGAGTTATGGTAGTGTGAATCCTGAACACAACTGTTTGTTAATCCACATCTGTGTTGACAGGTGTGCTCAGATACGCTTGCCTGACCTCGACGACAGTTTCTTGGTGCCAGATTGCCACCCTTGGCAGCCAGACGTCATGCAAAGGAGCACGGGGCCTGATCCGTGCCAGATTTGCTGCTGAAACCCACATGGTTTAATCTAAAAAATATCCAGTCTTAAGCTCAGAGCACCGACTACAAAATACACCCACCACCCGACAGAACAATAGTGCTAATTGTTCTTGTAAAGTGGGCGTGGTGTTAAAAAAAGTTTCCGCTGGCATGTCTATCAGTGTTCTGTCTCATTTAATTGAGCATTACAAGCTTATAATTATCCTACAAAGTGATAAAAGGCAGGCGGTACACTTTTTTCCCTCTTTGTAGCATTGAATTTAACCACTGAAGAGAAATTACTGGCAATAATTAGCACTTAAGTGACTGATTAATGCATCTGGGCCTATAATCAGTTATTGAAGAGGAATTATTGAACAATTAATTCGAGGGTATTATATTAGAAAATTGAAGAGGTTTTTTTTATTTAATTATTTTTCCCCTTTGTTCATTTAAAAATGTGTGGTTCTGTGATATTTTCTCATAAATAGTGGCAGCGAAATAATTATAACATATTGGACATGCAGTAAAATATTTACACAACTTTGTTGTACATTTCACATTATTCCATAAATATATATTTTATTTTAGTTTATTTCCTCATATATTATATATATTATATATATATATATATATATATATATATATATATATATATATATATATATATATATATATATGAAGACTTCAGATGCAAAAGCCTCTAAGTGCCATCTGAAATTTTCTTCTAAAATGAGCATTTTTATCAAGCTTGTATGTTTAGGGTCAGTAATTTCACTCTAATGGCAATGAAAAGGACCTATTAATTGCCATTAGAATGAAATTACTGACCCTAAACATACAAGCTTGATAAAAATGCTCATTTTAGAAGAAAATTTCAGATGGCACTTAGACGCTTTTGCATCTGAAGTCTTCATATATATTATATATATATATATATATATATATATATATATATATATATATATATATATATATATATATATATATATATATATATATATATATATATATATATATATATGAAATATGAAAAAAAAACTGCTCTTAATTGAATAATTTTTGTATCTTTAATAAAATTAATAAAAATTAATATATTTTATATTCTATATTTTAATCTACATTATGCACTGAAGAGTGTGAAGTGTTTAATAACTGCTTTGTTTCTGTATATTTCCTACCTGTTAGATCAAATATTTAAAATATACTGTCTTTATGTTGTTTCTACATTAATTTGTAGATTAAATGTGAAATTTTTACAAATTAAAAAAAAAAAATAAAAATGTTAAAAGCCTTAATGTTAGGTGCAATTAATCACAATTAATTACAGAAAAATGTGCAATTAATTACTATGATATTTTATGGGTGCTTTGGTGTACATAAATGTATGAATTATATGAAATCATATCATTTGTTTATTTGGTGTCCTTTTTTGGAAACACATTTAATTTTCCTTGAAAAAAGCAGTGCTGTCAAACGATTAATTGCAATTAATCACATCCACAATAAAAGTTTGTGTTTACATAATGTGTGTACTGTGTATATTTATTATGTATATATAAATACACACATGGATGTATATATTTAACAAAATATGTGAATCTGACTCTCTGTCTAAAAATATATTATATTTATATAAAAAAACTATATATATATAAATTATATACAAATAAAAAATATATGCATGTATGTATGTAAATATTTTACATAAATATACACAGTACACACACATGTGTAAACAAACTTTTATTTTGGATGCGATTAATCATTTGACAGTTTTTTAATTGCAAAACATTTTGCATTCACGCAAAATGTATTTTCAGATTCAAAATATATTTCATTGTTCATTGAAGGACATTTTGTAATATATTTTACTGTTTATTTTAAAAAATAAACAATTTTTTTCTCAAAAAAAATAAATACATAAAAAAATAAGCCATGCTGTGTAGAACATATTTAGTATATACTTAAAATATATGTTGGCCAGAAATTCGCTGTTTAGTGAATTTTGCCTATGCTTTTTAGGCTTTCACACAGGAAGCTGAATTTTGCGAGGCAGAAAAAGGTGTGACTGATCCCTCACTCCCTTTAGTCCCTGAAAATCAGGACTCTGTCTTGATGTTGTTTTTTGAGTATTCTGTCAGAGATTCTGGGGGAAAAAA
The DNA here is from genome assembly GCA_036281575.1 of Ancherythroculter nigrocauda. Classification (NCBI taxonomy): domain Eukaryota; kingdom Metazoa; phylum Chordata; class Actinopteri; order Cypriniformes; family Xenocyprididae; genus Ancherythroculter; species Ancherythroculter nigrocauda. Next base: position 58,865,887 of record VTFQ01000003.1, read on the forward strand.
GAGAAGATAGCTGCCACGCCATCACTGCTTGCTCCTCTTAGATTCTCTAAAGAACTTCTCCCACTGGTAACTTTTCAAACGAGCTGTAATGGGCTTTGAAGCAGCCATCAAAAACTAGGGAGTCTTTTTTTGTTAGCCTGAATATTTAATGTGGATTGGGGATTCTCCAGAGTCTTTGTGATCCTGATACTAGGGCTTGTTCTCTCAGACACAAAACCCACACACACACTTAATCATTCGGTGTGATGACCAAATGTGCCTGTTGAACACTAATACCTCTTTTCCACCAAACTGGTGTTGGTTCTTGAGCTGCTGATGCTCGGCCGGGCAAAATTCATATCAATCAAACAAAACTTGGTGACGGATTGGATGAGTTTGAATGGGAGAGCATCAACTATGAACCTTCTGATGCTGGATGTGTTCCTCATCCCATTGGAAATTATATAGAAAAATAGAGTAATGGTGCTTTGGAATAAAAACCATGTTATAGAAAGAACAGAGTAGAACTGAAGATGGAATTTTACTCTTTTCATTGTTGTATTTCATCATGCTTTTGAGTGCCATTTTTACCACAGGGAAAGAGTATTTTGAGATTGGACATGGGCTTTTTAAATAACAGGTACTGTATAGCCGACAGATTTTGGAAAGCTATCCCACAGAGGGTCAAATGTAGGGCAAAAGCCAGGGAGTTTTTTTTTTTTGTTGTTGTCATGAACAGCTTGAGCACTTCCAATGAGTCAGTCTTATGCTTGGCAAAATGTTTTTTCAGTCTCTGAAGCGGCCCTGATATTCCTCAACTCAAGAGCAGATGGCATTGGAACATTTCCTTTTGGCTTATTCTTTACCACAGAATGACAAATGATTTTAAAAGCTTTCTGGAAGCCACAAAACTCTTCTATAAAGTGGCATATTAAGATATTACCTCAACGCTGAGTAATATAAATGTGTATCTGTGGTTCTGAAGTATAACATTTGGTAACACTTTATTTTAACATGACGTAGTTACATGTTAATACATGTACTTACTATAGTAATAACAGTAAATTTTGCATAATTACAAGTAACTAACCCTAAACCAAACCCGGTAGCACTTTATTTTACAGTCCTGTTCTGCATGTACATACTATGTACTTATTATAGCAATTACAAAAACTGGGTTTTAATAGGTACTAAGCCTGAACCTAGTCCTAAACATAACCTTAACCCATGTAGTTGTTTTATATTATAGTACTTTCTTGGGTAAGTACACTAAAAGTACACATACTGTATAATAAAGTCTAACCCTAACTGTAACTCTATAGTAAGTACATGTAGTAAATTAATATTAATCAGTACTTACTACATCACCTTTAAAAAAACTAAACAAAAAAAAACATTGGTATGTTTATTGTACAAGTATCATCCACACTGAGCTAATCTGATAAAGTACAAATGAGAGTAAATAATAATGGGATTTTGTTTTATCCCAAAACCAATTAAATGAATCAGTCCTTTTGATTCAGTTCACTAAAAATTCTGTGACTCTTTCAGTAGGTTGCATAATTACACAATGATTCACAGATCCATTGCATTCGCTCGCAAATGTTTTGTGCTTCCCCCAAGAAACTTTGCTTTTGCTCGTGAATGTTTTGCATTTTCCCCAAGAAACTTTGTTTTCGCTTGCAAATGTTTTACGTTTCCCGTGGGAAATTTTGCTTTTGCTCGCAAATGTTTTGTGTTCCCCTGAGAAACTTTGCGTTCGCTCGCGAATGTTTTGCGTTTTCCCCAAGAAACTTTGTTTTCGCTTGCGAATGTTTTGCGTTTCCCCCAAGAAACCTTGCGTTCGCTTGTGAATGTTTTGCGTTTTCCCCAAGAAACTTTGTTTTCAGTTGCAAATGTTTTGCGTTTCCCTTGGGAAATTTTGCTTTTGCTCGCAAATGTTTTGCGTTTCGTGCAAGAAACATTGCATTAGCTCACAAATGTTTTGTGTTCCCCTGAGAAACTTTGCATTTGCTCGCAAATGTTTTGCGTTTCCCCCAAGAAACTTTGCGTTCACTCGTGAATGTTTTGCGTTTTCCCCATGAAACTTTGTTTTCGCTTGCAAATGTTTTGCGTTTCCTGTGGGAAATTTTGCTTTTGCTCGCAAATGTTTTGCGTTTCCCCCAAGAAACTTTGCGTTCGCTCGCGAATGCTTTGCATTTTCCCCAAGAAACTTTGTTTTCGCTTGCAAATGTTTTGCGTTTCCCGTGGGAAATCTTGCTTTTGCTCACAAATGTTTTGCGTTTCCTGCAAGAAACTTTGCATTTGCTCACAAATGTTTTGCGTTTTCCCCATGAAACTTTGTTTTCACTTGCAAATGTTTTGCGTTTCCCGTGGGAAATTTTGCTTTTGCTCGCAAATGTTTTGCATTTCCTGCAAGAAACTTTACGTTTGCTCGCAAATGTTCTGCGTTTCCCCAAGAAACTTTGTTTTCGCTCGCGAATGTTTTGCGTTTTCCCCAAGAAACGTTGTTTTCGCTCGCGAATGTTTCGCGTTTTCCCCAAGAAACTCTGCGTTCGCTCGCGAATGTTTTGCGTTTTCCCCAAGAAACTTTGTTTTCGCTTGCAAATGTTTTGCGTTTCCTGCAAGAAACTTTGCATTAGCTTGCAAATGTTTTGTGTTCCCCTGAGAAACTTTGCATTTGCTCACAAATGTTTTGCGTTTCCCATGGGAAACTTTGTGTTCACTCACAAAATGTTTGCCTTCCCTCAAAAAGTTGCATTCGCTTGCTAAGTTTCTTGGAGAACTACACACTTTTGTGAGAGAACGCTTTTTTCTCCCATCCTATATTTTTTCCACCACAATGTCTCTTTAGTGGCTTCAAACTTCTGGGGATTTATCAAGCTATGGAAAAGACAACATTTAAAAGACAACATTTAAAAAAAAAAAAAAAACATTTATTTATTTATTTTTATAAATGTATATGTGATTAATATATTTATAAATGTATGGCCTGGTTTCACAGACAGGGCTAAGCCTAAACCAGGATTAGGCCTTTGTTCAATATAGGGCATTTAAGTAAATTTTATAAATGTGTCTTAGAAAAAAATACTACTGATGTGCATCTTGAGACAAAACAATTGCACTGACATATTTTAAGATCTTTCTGAGCAAGTTTCTTTCAGTTGAAACAGTTCAAACATGCATTTTAGTCTAGGACTAGCTTAAGCCTTGTTTATGAAACCGAGGGTATATGTAATTCATTTTGATTAGCCTAATTTTACTTTTTAAATTAAATTTTCATAATTGAATAGGGTCATCAGTTATTTTAGTTCATGGAAGTGAATGAGAATAATTAATTTACTTAGACTGTATATCTGAGAGAGAACAAACTTTCTTTTTTTTTTTTTTTTTTTCTTTTTTTTTCTTTTTTTTTTTTTGCTGCAGATAATGTGACCTTAGCTTTTTCATTAAGGTTACAAAATGTAATAATTCTTCTGAAGGTACAACTTAAGACTCCAATGCTGAAGTGTGGAAGGTCAAAGCAAGCACTACAGGCACTCTAAAAGCTGCGACCAATAAAGACGACTGAATGGTCAGGTAGAGGGTTGATTTTAGACATGCTGTAAATTCTGGGCTTTAGTATTGAGGAATCTGTCAGTGTCATTCTCATAAATTGACCCTCACTTTCCAGAACATATGCTGTAGGAAAGAGGAATCGCTCCATTAAATGAACAAATGTGAATGGACCAGTAAATCCTGAGGGGAATGGATGATAAATCGGACAGAAAGGGAAGGGTACAGCCGCACACAGGTAAAAATTTTGAGAGACTTTTTAAAAAGTAAAGGATTGTTGGAGACTCTAAACCAGGGATAGGCAACGTCTGTCCTGGAGAACTGCTGTCCTGCAGTGTTTATCTCTAAACCTGAAAACAAAAACTCACCTGCCTATAGCCTTAGTAATCCTGAAGACATTGATTAGCTTGTTCAGTCTTTTGGACCTCTCTACTCAGGTGGTTTGCAACTTGTTTTCATTTATTGTGCATATTTCAGACTTTTTTTTTATCCAATGTATCTGTAAAACACATCTGTCATAGCTCTGTATAAATGATGCATGAGTTTCTCATATTAATTACATTTCAACAGGCTATTCATGCATCATTTTCAACTAAATCACCTGGAGTTTCACTCAGGCCTTTGACCAGGACTACAGTTTGCTGCAATGGCCTTTGCATTCAGTGTTAGGTCTGTTTGTGAATGTGTAAAGATGACTGCAGTCAGCACCAATGAATCTCTCTTTCCATGGTTAATGAGAAGCACGTTTCGCTGTGCTCAAGCAGCTCACTGAAAAAAAGATGACGTTGGGGAGAATGGCAAATTTCATTGCGCAGCACATGGAATATTAACTACTAGGAGCGCCTGTGAACAAACAGCGACTTATTTACACATGAAGTCAGGATAAGCTCACAGTATCTATATCTTAGGCAACTGCAAACAAGAATTTTCATGAACCCCTGGTGGTAAGATTCAAGTTTACACAAAGCTTTTATGTGAGTATGTAACAGCCCATAAATTGCATGGTTTTGCATTGCCAATGAGGAAGATACTATAGATGGAGATGGCCTTTTTTTTAATTCAAAGCTTATCAAACCTCAACTTTGTTCCAATTGTTTTGTTTTCTGTTGAGTGTGGGGAATTGCTAGATGACTTAAAGTACATTTACAATTATGCATTTAACAGTATTTTTAATCACCTTTTTATAGATAGATAGATAGATGCGTGATCCGTAACACGAGAATGAACCTCACTGGTTCTTGCAGAAGCTCAAATGTGATGTGTAACATGAGAATGAACCTCATTGGTTCTTGCAGAAGCTCAAGCTTGATCCGTAACACAAGAATAATCCTCATTGGTTCTTGCGGAAGCTCAAACGTAATGCGTAACACGAGAATGATCCTTATTGGTTCTTGAAGCTCAAACGTGATGCGTAACATGAGAATGAACCTCATTGGTTCTTGCAGAAGCTCAAGCTTGATCCGTAACACGAGAATGAACCTCATTGGTTCTTGCAGAAGCTCAAGCTTGATCCGTAACACGAGAATGAACCTCATTGGTTCTTGCAGAAGCTCAAGCTTGATCCGTAACACGAGAATGAACCTCATTGGTTCTTGCAGAAGCTCAAGCTTGATCCGTAACACGAGAATGAACCTCATTGGTTCTTGCGGAAGCTCAAACGTAATGCATAACACGAGAATGATCCTTATTGGTTCTTGAAGCTCAAACGTGATGCGTAACACGAGAATGAACCTCATTGGTTCCTGCGGAAGCTCAAGTTTGATCCGTAACACGAGAATGAACCTCATTGGTTCTTGCAGAAGCTCAAGCTTGATCCGTAACACAAGAATGATCCTCATTGGTTCTTGCGGAAGCTCAAACGTAATGCGTAACATCAGAATGATCCTTATTGGTTCTTGAAGCTCAAACGTGATGCGTAACACGAGAATGAACCTCATTGGTTCCTGCGGAAGCTCAAGTTTGATCCGTAACTCGAGAATGAACCTCATTGGTTCTTGCAGAAGCTCAAGCTTGATCCGTAACACGAGAATGAACCTCATTGGTTCTTGCGGAAGCTCAAACGTAATGCATAACATGAGAATGAACCTCATTGGTTCTTGTAGAAGCTCAAACGTGATGCGTAACACGAGAATGAACCTCATTGGTTCTTGAGGAAGCTCAAACCTGATGCGTAACATGAGAATGAACCTCATTGGTTCTTGAGGAAGCTCATACGTGACGCGTAACACACAAGAATGAATCTTATTGGTTCTTGAAGCTCAAACGTGATGCATAAAACGAGAATGAACCTCATTGGTTTTCGTACTTCAAGCAAACAAGCTTTAGCTTCTGTTTACCATAACTGATTTATGCGCTGATGAATGTTTATATGTGAATAAATTCACATATAAACCTAAATTCAATCTGTTCAACATATGAACCAATTGAGTCTCTTCAGAAAATTCATATGGATTAGTTTTACGATCTCTTTATGAACTTTATGAAGTGGTAGTTGTGTGGCCTGTTAGTTGAGACTGTCTGTTAGTTGATTTCTCAGGTTTCATTCAAATATCTTCATTTGTGTTTTGAAGATGAAACCCGTCTTAACCCATTATTTGATTGGACTGCCAGAAGTTACGACACTGTTCAAAATAGTTGATTTTTCTTCCACTTTCCACATTGGAAATGGACATGGGCAAGTTGAGTGCATTGCATTCTGGGATGCAGTCATTCACCTCTCCTTACCTTCTTCCTTTTAAATAAGTTACTATACTCATATTAATGCTCTTTCATACTCTCCCTATCTTTCTTTTTTATCAGCCGTCCTCTTCTCAGTCTACAAACTTCAGTCTGCCTGTGAAAATCAATCTCTGTCTGTCAGGAACCGCACTGAAATATCTTCTCTAAGACAGGTAAGCAGTCACACATACAGTCACACTCAAGCTCAGAGTCATCCGTCACCTGTACGCTTATACTAAAACGTGAATCCCACCCACTGCCACTGCTGATTCTGCCGTCTGTGTGCCATGTCGCTCAGTGAATGCAGGACAGCTCATATTAAATCACTCAGCACTCTCTGAAAACAAATGATGATAAAAAGACACTGTCCCTCTTCATTCATTGGTATCAAGTTTCATCCAGCAATCTTAGCAGCTGTCCTCATTCAAACTCAACTGGTTATTAATTCCAAAATATATTGTGTAGCCCCTCAGGCTGGGCAGTCCTATTCTAAGAGATATATCAGATTTAGTCAATTTATGATGCTTTATTACCAAAGTTTGGGAGGTGCACGTTCAAACTGCCTAAATAATCAGCTAGAGATAAGGCCTAAATATATACATAGCTGACTCACCTATGTTCCTCGACAGTTTTCTGCATCCCTCCAACACCCGTCTCCTCACACTTGCCTGGACCATGGATACGAGGTGAGTACTCTGGGTTCGGGATAAAATTCCAAGCTCGGAGCCCTCCCCTCGGACAGCACACCAAATACGCATACTTTTTATACTATCTGATTATGTCATGTTAAGCACAGAGACAAGAGGGTAAGATCCATATGCAGCTTTAATGGGGTAATCCAGAAACATGCAAGGGTCAAACTCCATAGAACAGTCCATACAAAAACCAGAGAAACACAAACAGAACCGGTGACCGTAAATGAAACCACAATAACAAAAGCAGAAGCAAACCAGGAATAAATAGACAGACACTAATGATGAAACACAAAACAGCTGGGTGCAATGAACAATGGGATAATGAGTCCGGGAAGTGGGTTATGGGAATTGAAGTCCAAGTGAGGTGAACAATAGTCCGTGTTGGAGTGCCCTCTGGTGGCTAAATAGGGCACTCCAACTGGTGATCATGACAGATTATTTGTAAGTGTGAATTTGTGAAATGTCTGTCAGGGGTGGGCAATATACCAGTAGACATGATTAACCGGTAGAAATTTGTCAACTGTTAGAGATTTTGGGCTATCGTCTCTATCATGGTTACACTCACTGCGTGGTCATGAAAGCTTATCATTTGCTTGTGTTTTTAAGCTTTGCATTTTGAAAAGTTTTTTTTTTTTTTTTAACTGTTAAAGTGCATAAAATAATGAAATAGAACTAATTTCTCCATATTAAAGGATTAGTCCACTTTTAAATACACTTTTCCTGATAATTTACTCACCCCCATGTCATCCAAGATGTTCATGTCTTTCTTTCGTCAGTCGAAAAGAAATTAAGGTTTTTGATGAAAACATTCCAGGATTATTCTCCATATAGTGGATTTCAATGGCTACCAACAGGTTGAAGGTCCAAATTGCAGTTTCAGTGCAGCTTCAAAGGGCTTTAAACGATACCAGACGAGGAATAAGGGTCTTATCTAGCAAAACGATCAGTCATTTTCAGAAAAAATACAACCGTTTATGCTTTATAAACAAAATATCGCATTGAATGTACTTTCTGTTTCCGCATTCTTTATAACGCTTACGCTGAATGTTCTATGCCTTCCCTATTCAACTTACGGAAAAAAACGAAACTGGCGCCGCGTTTGTTCCGTAAGTAGAATTTTTCATTTCATTTTTGTATTTCTGTATTTTTCATTTCATTTTTCATGTTATTTCAAACCTGGATGTTTTTTAATTGAAAATATTTATATATTTTTATATAATATTAAGTTCATACATCTGGATCTATTAAACACATGGAGAAGTGGCGGTATGAGCTGTTCGTCCTGTTGTATACACAGTATTACAGGCGACTTTTCAAACTCTGCAATATTGAGCTGTACTACAAAAAGTCTGCTTTTCCAAGGTTTATCACCTCTAAATTTTGGAAAAATTAAACATTTTGTCTTGATAATAGCTTTAGTTTGCAGCTATTTTCTTTTTATATCATCCCAAAGCTGTAGTATAGGAAAGAAAGTATTATGAAAGTAATAATAAGTTTCAACAATATCACCGTCACAGAGCAGTGTCCTGCAATAAATGCAGTCCTCTGTGAGGCTTCAGCTCCCACAAGATGTTTAGATGAGAAAACATATTTTTTAAAGAAATGTTGGCTAATCAGAGAGTCTAAAACTGAAATTGTTCCAGTTTCAAGCAGTTATGTCATCAGCTGGATGCTCTGAGATACAATAAATATGAGTTTAGTGTGTAATTTCTTTTTGTAAGCAGTTAAGTCGTTTAATGAAACTATAAAAACAGCAAATTCTAAGGTCAAAATAGTGATGATGAACAATAGTTTAAAGAAATATTTTGCTACAAGATGCCACACAGGGCCTCAGATGAATCAGACTCGCTTTATTATGACAATTCAAGTGATTAATTCATGTAAATGAAGCTGACCACTTGTGATTCATTACACAGATTCATTTGAGGTTCTGTATTGAAGTCCTTGTACATACAGTAAACGATCTAAGCAATAAAACGAACGAGAACTAAATATGCAGTTTTATTGTAAAAGAAAAATGAGCTGTCCATTTTACAGTAGATGCACTGACCGGGTTGATGTGATTAATGACATGTTAAGCTTCAGAAAATGTATTCATGATGAGAGGCAGAAAAAAGATATGGTTGAGTTTTTCCATGTAGAGGATGAAGGACAATTTAGCCAGGATTGACTTTCATGGCATATTTTAATTGACTTTTGTTAATTTTTTTAAATGTTTTAAAGGGGTGGTTCAATGTTTTTTTTTTTTTTTTTCTAGGCTTGATTGTGTTTTTGGGCCACAGTTATTTTTTTGGCCTTATTTCAGTGACTTTTTTGTTTTTTCAATAACCATGCATAAACTTTATTCCTTCAAAAACACAAACATGTACATACATGTTCCTCACATATTATTGTAGCCTAGTTTGTGCTGAATACAGTGTAATGACACTTTTTCCATTAATATGTTTATAAACAACTGAAAAAAAGCACAAATGTCAGGGCATGTCAAAACTTCTCCAGGGCCCCGAAAATCTTCAGACCCCAGAGGGTTAACATGTCTTAATGTTTCGTTTTTTTTGAAAACTCTGTATTTTTTATAGAGTGCCCCAGGGATGACGCGTTTTTGTAGGCAAAACCCGGAAGCGAGTTAGCATTTTAGGACTTCCGGTTCCAACACCGTAAAGTCTATGGGTTTTTTGAATGGGTTTTTGCTAAATCGCCTGAAATAAGGTCTGTGGTTAACAAAGCCTCTAAATACTTTCACGTTTTGATCTATGACATAAAACACACCAGTTATAACCCACTTGTGATTTTTTAAAATTTTACTGTGTCTTAAAATCGCTAACAAATTGCTAAAAGGGACTACTTCCTTTGGCGGGGACTTTAGACATCATCATGACAAACAGGACATTTGGACAGCATTTCTCATGAAAAAGTGGATCATATTCATACACAGCGCAGATCATAATCAGTGAGCATGTTTTTAAATAGAGTTGTTTTCTAAATAAAGTTTGAGGACGCTTGACGTTGATCCGCGACCATGGTGTGCTGTAGTCCGTTTATAGCCTACTGTTAGCCTTTTATATCTGACGACTTTATTTAGGCTTCAAAATCTATAAATGTTGTGTTAACTTGTAAAGATTATCTTGATAGACAAAACATGTAAGTGTCATAACCCTTTGTTAAACACAGAGCTTATTTTCTGCGATTTTCCAAAAGTCTATGGGAAAAATGAATAGGCTTTCAGTCTAGGGAACTCGTGCGCCGCTCACTTCCGGGTTGGCCTACAAAAACGCGTCATCCCTGGGGCACTCTATATATTTATGTTTATTCTACACCTCTGTTTCCACTGTCATATGAACGGCTCGTTTGACTTCTGCTTCTATGAAGCCACTCCCTCCGAAATATGCAATGTGCTCAGATTGGTCAGCTGGCCCAGTCTATCCAGAGCCATCGTGATTCGCTGAAGCGTCCGGAAACACCACGCCCCTTACCATTTGTTACCGGTTACGTGCGCTTCGGTTATATTGTATGCTCAATTTGATTATATTGCTGTATCAAATTGAGCCCGAATCAGACCCAGATGAACAGCAATCGTGGCTTTAAAGGATGTTTCTGAATGGTATTTCATTTAGTATTTGTCTCAAAGTGTTTAGATGCTGTCACTGCTGTTTGTTAGCTTTCAATATACAGTTTTATCATGATTAAAGCTTTACTGTAGCTGAATACATCACTGAGTAGTCGCATTTTTGTAAAGGTTGTGTTTAATTTACAGCATGAACAACTGTTGGAGAATTATGCACTATAATTACAGCTAACTGGCTAGCGAAGCAAAAACGAGTTGCTCTTTGTATATGTCCTTGATGCAACCAAAAAATAGCAACAGAACTATACGTTTAAAAGACATGTACAAACAATAAAACGTACTTACAGTTTGAAGCCAATAAACAGCAGCCTCTACTTTTAAAGTGGGAACTGCTTCATCTTTCAGTAAAAGCCTTTGTGCAAATCCAGCATTGAACTCGTGTAGATTCTGGAAGCTGTCTATCACAGTATAGAAAATATCACAGATTATAATGGGTTGCGCCGCGCCGCTCGTGTCCGGTGCACATAACTCGTCCGCTTCCATTATGCTGCGCGACATGGCCTCGCCCACTTTGTTGCGTGTTTTGCAGGGTTTATGATGTCACCAACCCGGGAAGAAGCTCGTTGTAGTCCAAACCGGTCATTTTTGTAGGCATTAAACTGCCATAACTTTAAAAGACAAAATCTCCGTTTGCATTGAACGTTCAGCACTGTAACTTTGCAGAAACTGTTTATGCTCAAGCAGCAACATTACACACTAACTAAAGTTAAAAAAGTGAAATCGCATTGAACCACCCCTTTAATGTATAAATAGTGTTGCATGTGATAATAAACACTCCCTGCAAATTCAGATCTCTCTGAAGATTAAGATTATTAATATATGGGCAAATGATTTGAGTTTAATATTTTATTTAATTGTATTTAATGTTTTAATTACATTGCATATACTGACACTGTATTATTTAATGACCGAAACATCTTACTCTTTTATTAGTAATTCAATGAGACTTTGTTATGAATTTGAAGCAGACTTTTTGTGGATATTTCCTGTTTCTATTTATTTATTTTAAAACATATTTGATAACTAAATTAACTCAGTTAAATGTAGTTCCCTTTCATGGGAACTGTCAACACTACGTCATATGACGTAGCGTCTCTTTCCCTTTTTCAGGGAACCAGGGTTACACAAGTATCCCGAGACGTTCTTTATTACTTTAAAACCATAACTCCTTTGCAATTACTGCCACATTTTATAAATGCATATCTGCGGTATAATCTGGAAAACCGTTAGATCTGGGGCCTTGAAGTTAGAACATGGGCTCCTGCAGACACAATTCCCTAGTAAACTATGTCATAATATTTAGTTTGAAGCACAAATCTGTGGGGTTTAACCACCAAGTTTGTGTCAGTAGATCTGATCATTAACCATTTTCAAAAAAAAAAAAAAAAAAAAAAAAAAAAAACTGCAGGAACAGGCAAAATTAGTAAGTAGGGTAATTGCTCAGCAGGATAGCAAGTGCATCCAAATTCATAGCTGGATAGAGAGAGATTTGCTATCTGCTTGGTCCTTCTGAATAACTGCCTTACTATGATATTAAAGGTGTTTTATTGCTGGTGGTTTGTAATATGGTGTTGTCCACTCGGAGGGCATTAGGCTGTACTCCACTCTGTAGAATATGGAGACACAGTCCCCTCAGGGTTTCAATAACATCTTATTACCACTGCTTTCCCTTCAGTACCATCAGCACATACATTATAACCATACAGCAAATAAACTGACTCGGTTATAGATCACGGCTGAACCAAATAAATGGAGCTTCCCTGAAAACTCTCTCAGTTCAGTTTCAAAGCCCTACAGACACAATTTGATCAAATAACGTTTTGTGGAAGTAAATTCAGCATTTATCTTCATAATTATGAAATATTTGCTGTGTGTCTGTTCACTTCTTGAATCTAAAATCACTTATAAGAAACAAAGTGCAGTTGTTTACCACAGGCACCAAACTATGAGTGGGATGAGAACTTAGGCGATGTTTACATGACACCATTTTCAACTAAAAATGTAAAACTTTTAATGCGTTTTGGACGTTCATTTACACGACAACGGCGATTTGGGTGACTGAAAATGCAAACTTTTCAAAAGTGCAAGTTTTTGAAAACGGTCTCAGTGTAAACAGCAAAAACGCGAATCTGTGGAAACGATGACATCATGCACATGCATATTACTTATTCAGTCTATAGGGTTTCATCGCCATCTACTGGCTTGACAGCAGAATACAGCGTTTTTAGTCGTTTTCACGGATCCGTGTGAATAGGGATCATTTTGACAATGGTGTCGTCTGTACGCAGAAAACTCAAAGGAAAAACTTCTCAGTTTTAAGCACATCATTGTCATGTAAATGCACCCTAAGCTGCAGTGTTTGACATTTAAACTTTGCAAGTCACATGTGATCACATTACTCAAATAAGTCAAGAAACACAAATCTTTTATTATTATTATTATTATTTATGTTTTTTATTTTTATGTTTTTTTCTTAGGCTATTTATTTTTATTTATGTGTTCATTTTCAGAATTAAATGAAGAAATTATATATTTTATTATAAAAATATTAAAATTCTATATTAATATACATTAATAATAATACATTTTGTATTAGTTTAATTTAATTTTAATTTATATTTTAGTTATACATAATTCTATTATAAAATAAATATAAATGATTCTATTATATTTATATATTATGTATAATATATAATATTTCTATTAATATATATATTAAACAAAAAAATAAATTTATTTCTATTTTACTGAAAAAAATCTAAATCATTTATTTTTTATAATTGTTTTCTATTTTTAGGTATGCTATTATTGTTTTCTTGTATTTTCTCTTTATTATTTTGTATTATATTGGTAATATTTTTGTTTTCTGTATTTTCTGTATAGTATTATTTATGCATGTATGTGTGTATGTATGTGCCCTGTTTCATTCATAGTTTCTCTGGACTGAAGTCACTGAACATATATAGTCCTTGTCATTGGAGATCTCCCTTAAGTTGCCACTATCGACTAATTGGAATGCCATTCTCATAGACACTTTCATTAACTTCCACACCACTGTCACTACAACAGACCATTTCAGTAACTTTTATTACTAAACATCTCTCTACTTTCCCAGTCTCTCTGTCATTCTGTCTGATCTAAAAGTGCATTAGTATTAATATGCAGTACTAATCTCGTCTGCTGCCGTCCCTCAGGATGTTACACTGAAGTGAACCTGTCTCACTGAACACACTGATCTTTACACTCCCTGGTGCCAGTTTGCTGTAATGGGGCCATCACAGATCAAAGAGCAAGTGTCTTTCTGCATGTCTGATTCACCAGATGTCTACATACTGTGAAATATCTGCATTCAAAATGGAATTAAATCCTACATTTAATGAAACACATGCTAGTTATTGACAATTAGTCAGTTACACTGATCTTATCTGATCAGCCAAGCAAGATTACTGTATTGTTTTTGTATAAAAGCAACCATTTAAAGGGGAACTACTGTGTCCCCTTTCACAAGATGTAATATAAGTCTCTGGTGTCCCCAGAATGTGTCTGTGAAGTTTCAGCTCAAAATAAAAAAAGAATGGAGGGAGGGATGGATGGATGGATGGATGGATGGATGGATGGAGGGAGGAATGGATGGATGGATGGATGGATGGATGGATGGATGGATGGATGGATGGATGGAGTGAGAGAGGGATGGATGGAGGGAGGAATGGATGGAGGGAGGAATGGATGGATGGATGGATGGATGGATGGAGGGAGGGAGGAATGGATGGATGGATGGATGGATGGATGGATGGATGGATGGAGACAGGGATGGATGGATGGATGGATGGATGGATGGATGGATGGATGGATGGAGGGATGAATGGAGGGATGAATGGAGGGAGGGAGGGAGGGAGGGAGGGAGGGAGGGAGGAATGGATGGATGGATGGAGGGAGGAATGGATGGATGGATGGAGGGAGGAATGGATGGAGGGATGATGGATAAAGGAATGGATGGAGGGAGGGAGGGAGGGAGGGAGGGAGGGAGAGAGGGATGGATGGATGGATGGATGGATGGATGGATGGAGGAATGGATGGAGGGATGGATGGATAAAGGAATGGATGGATGGAGGGAGAGAGGGATGGATGGATGTATGGATGGATGGATAAAGGAATGGATGGATGGAGGGAGAGAGGGATGGATGGAGGGAGGAATGGATGGATGCAGGGATAAATGGATGGATGGATGTTATCTATTTCTCTTTAAAAAAAAAAAAAAAAAAAAAAACAATTTAAGGTAGACACCTCTCAGACTTAAAGTATAGTTGTTCATCCAACTATTCCAGAGTTTGTGGCAAGCCAGTGATGGAACTGATTGCATAACTAAAATATTCTTTTTCAATTATAGTGGCTAATGAAGTACAGTGATCAGTCTTTCCTCATCTTACAGTACTTAATATAAGTTTAATCATTTAGTGCTGAAAAAAGAAAGATATGGCACCGTCATCAACTGAGGTGATGATAATGAGAAGATTCTGAACATGAGAGTTTCAGTGTCTGCTAGTGTCAGCCGCTGAAAGGCCTCTCACTGAGTTCGATTTTTTGTGCCCAGATCTAAGTAGCAGAATATTAGCTGCTTCAGGATCCTGACAAGCCTGCTCATTTGGGGTTGCCTGACTCACATATCAGACACTTCTTATGGAATTGATTTTTGATAACCAAAGAAATGCAAGTTAAACGAGTGAGGTTCAACGAGTGAGACTGTTCAACCTTGGGATTTTTCAGCATGTTGTTTCAAATGTTGAGTTCAAGTAAGGGTTTAAATCTTAAACATGACCTTATCTCCTTATGTGTCTAACAATGAAGGATGCAGCCAGACTTTTGACTATCGGTGGACCACATTTGTGGCTTTTCCTGGCCAAGAACCGGCAAGCCAATGCTATCTCACGGCCAATTTGTATGTATTTTATGAGGTGGCTAATTTGTATGAATTCGTACGACCTCACTCGTACGATTTGCCGAAACCCCAGTGACGGGTATAGGTTTAGGGGCGGTGTTTGGGGTAGGTCATTCGTATGAATTCATACAAATTTGTTAACTCGTAAAATACGTACAATTTAGCAAAAAACATATGAATTTGTGAGGGTGAGTGAGGTCGTATGAATTCGTACAAATTAGCCACCTAATTGCTGTGAGATCGATTTGGGCAAGCCAATCAGGGCTGCATATCCCGAAATCACTGATATTGTAGAACTCCAGAATTCCTTCTAGGCGTGACTCACCATGCAATGCTGGTTCATTTGTATCAATGCGTTAATGTAAGACAGATCATAGAAGATTAGACTATTATTCTGTGTGATTAAAATGGGAGTTTAGGCATTTATAGCTGCTTTGAAACATTTCTGCCAAATTAAAAGAGCAAAACCAAGACAAGTGACTGAAAGAGAGTAAGAAACAAAGATCCTCTGGAATATTTTGGAATAATCAAATAATTGATCTCTTATCAGAAGTAGAGCTCATGAAATTACATTTTCCTGATAGACAATCCATACAAAATGAATATCATTACACCACTGAAAACACAAGAGGGCTGAAACTAACTCTTGAAAATACATTTGGATGAAGTGACCTAGAGATGGAATCATTAATGGCCTCATTTAAACTGTCTATTTTCAGAGAAACATAGTGTCTTGGGGTTATTTTAAGCCTGATATAGATGTAATTAATTAGTCACTATGACGATGTATTTTTCTCTTTTTAATGGTTTACTGGCAACCGAACAACCAAAAGCTTTTAGAAATGAACATTCTGAGCTCAAAAATTGGTAAAAAAAAAAAAAAACTCTCAACTCTCACCGTTGTTCTCATCTTCCAGGTATAAAAAAATAAAATATTCCATTATTCACCAGCTGAGTGGATTCATTAGAAAATACATGGGCAAATAATGACAAATTAATAATTCATGAAATTAGACATCGAGAGCAAAATGGACCTGTTGACATTACTGGCAGTGATTGGCATTTCGCAGCTGTTGTGTAAACTCTCCAGGCGCTCACTCAAACCGCTGACATAAAACTCCATCAGAACTCCATTAAAAGATTCAAGAGCACTCATAAAACAAGGGTTTATGCTTCATTAGTTATGTAAACATTCAGTTTAGGAGTCGTGTAGGTTGTGATTACATGCTAGAGGCAGCTTATATATTTTCATACATTAGTTGTGAACTTTCTGTTGAGAACAATTTAATCCAAATGACATTTTTAATGCTTAAGAGATGCTGAAAGCCAACACACAATATGTCTACAGCTCTGAGGCATTCAAATAGACTCAAAGCATATTAGTTTTTCAAGTACGTTTTCGTTTTGAGTGTACAAGTATCTTCTGGGTTGGTAGCCCCAATTACAAGCTTTGTCCTTGAGTAAAACACTTAACCAGGGGATGCTACAGAGGTACAACAATCATTGTAATAAGACTCATGTCTTTGAATGAAAAAGCACCAGATTAGAATTTATTTCTCAGGTCTCTGTGGATTTAATGCGCTGCAAATATTTTCCAAAACCCTTTGGGAATGTAATGTAATGGCTAAAGCTCAGAGTTGGTTCGAACTGCATTAGGAGCAAACCAAAAGGCATCACCACTGAGCCCTTGAGTGAGGCACTTAACTCCAGGTTGCTACAGAGGGATTGCCCTTATAAATTGTGTACTGAAATTCACTTTGGGTGAAAGCATCTGCTAAATGAATACTTACAACACCTTTCCTCCAGAACATCAAGATTTGTTCATTCACACTATGTGAAGCAGCCAAGCAGGCAAGGATAACTGCAGGATGAACTGCATAAAAACAAAAAATTCTGAGAAAAAGTAATTAGTAGATATTTCTATGAAATTATGCATATATACACTGATCAGGCATATGACCACTGACAGGTGCAGAGAATAACACAGGTGCCATGATGAAGATATAATCTGTTAGTGGGTGGGATATATTAGGCAGCAAGTGAACATTTTGTCCTCAAAGTTGATGTGTTAGAAGCAGGAAAACGAAAGGATTTGAGCGAGTTTGACAAGGACCAAATTGTGATGGTTAGACGACTGGGTCAGAGCATCTCCAAAACTGCAGCTCTTGTGGGGTGTTCCTGGTCTGCAGTGGTCAGTATCTATCAAAAGGGGTCCAAGGAAGGAACAGTGGTGAACCGGTGACCGGGTCATGGGCGGCCAAGGCTCATTGATGCACGTGGGGAGCGAAGGCTGGCCTGTGTGGTCCGATCCAACAGACGAGCTACTGTAGCTCAGATTGCTCAAGAAGTTAATGCTGGTTCTGATAGAAAGGTGTCAGAATACACAGTGCATCACAGTTTGTTGCGTATGGAGCTGCATAGCTGCAGACCAGTCAGGGTGACCATGCTGACCCCTGTCCACCGCTGAAAGATCCAACAGTGGACACGTGAGCATCAGAACTGGACCACGGAGCAACGGACGAAGGTGGCCTGGTCTGATTAATCACATGGATGGCTGGGTGCGTGTGCATCTCTTACCTGGAGAACACATGGCATCAGGATGAACTATGGAAAGAAGACAAGCCGGCAGAGCCGGGCAATGTTCTGCTGGGAAACCTTGGGTCCTGCCATCCATGTGGATGTTACTTTGACACGTACCACCTACCTAAGCATTGTTGCAGATCATGTACACCCTTTCATGGAAACGGTATTCCCTGGTGTCTGTGGCCTCTTTCAGCAGGATAATGCTCCTGCCACAAAGCAAAAATGGTTCAGGAATGGTTTGAGGAGCACAACAACGAGTTTGAGGTGTTGACTTGGCCTCCAAATTCCCCAGATCTCAATCCAATCGAGCATCTGTGGGACGTGCTGAACAAACAAGCCCGATCTATGGAGGCTCCACCTCGTAAGTTTCATGACTTAAAGGATCTTGGTGCAGATACCACAGCACACCTTCAGGGGTCTAGTGGAGTCCATGCCTCGACGGGTCAGGGCTGTTTTGGCAGCATAAGGGGAACCAACACAATATTAGAAAGGTGATCATAATGTTATGCCTTATTGGTGTATGTATATAAATTTGTTCAGACAGCTGATTCATTCAGGAATGAAGTGAATGGCTCCCTTTATGAATGGGTCAAAGGGTCAATTGCTCCTGTCTGCCTCACTGCTGAGTGGTTTGCATAGCTCCATCATTCCTTGTTTTTTATATTGCTAAATATATCTTACGCTTATATTCTGATATTGTCTAATATCTATTGTCCCATCACATTAATTTGAAGTTGCTAGATTTTAATCTTTTAATCTAAATTGCAATCGCTAGCACAATGCATTAGCATTTCGCTAGCCTATTAACTTGTCTTCCGTGGATTCATTCAAAATGAAACACCGCTGTATGTTGCTCGGAGACACACAACAGTTTTGCTCTGGCTTTATAGGAAATATTTTTGTTGGCAAAATTGAGCAAAAGCAGACAATAATGTATATAAAATATAACACAGTATTAATTTCTTATTTATTGAACTGTTGTATAAAATCAATATCACATTTGCACTGCTTATATCATGAAATATATACTCATACAGGGGCATTTTTGTCCCAATATCTTGAATTTAGGGGCAATTATAATTGCATTCTATAGAAGCTCCAACCATGTGGCACACATTTAATTATTAAGAGCGAGACTTACTTTGACTTACTCATAATTCTAATATTTTATTGATGAAATTTAAAATCAAAATATTGACATCTTTATAAATATCCCAGAACTCGACGCTATAACAAAAACAGCATAGGGCCAAAACCTCAATAATACATGATTGCAATCCCAATATTTCTCTTAAATTACCCAGCCGAACCTTCTATAATTGGAATTTAAGTTGCACAGATGGGCTAGTCTTTGAAGAAACATGCTTCCTAGTAACATTAGCAATGTTGCAATGGCTTCATTCAGGAACCAGCTGCTTTTTTCAATGCAGAAAAAAATAATGTCTGATTTGGCCCAGCAGCGACAAAACCACATCTGTTCTTATCTAGCACCAGTAATTTATTCTCTATCCACGTATGGTACAAGTTTTTGGGGAGGAATATGAAGTTGGCCATTTTAGCCGGCTTATGTTACAAAAACACTAGAATAGAAACCATAAAGTCTTTGTAAAAATGGGTGAAATCAAGTCTAATTATGAGTGCTCAACAATAATGTTTTTACAAATTAAAAATAAATTAGAATGAAGAGGGGAAACAGATGTTTTTAATTATTTTTCATAGCGTAAAAAGGCATCATTGATTATAATGAGAGCAATATAGTCTCATCATGTTTAGGCTTTCATTTGCAGTCCAGACGCAGTGTTCGTTTACGGAACGACGTGGCAGCTATCATGTGTACTTCCGTCAGCTCCTCATATAAATGTTCTGATTTGACCTGATCAGTGATCAACACAGTAATGCCGCAGTGCTTTCCTCCACCGAACTGTCCTCAGATGACTAATTAACTCAGACATTGAGACGGGAGCTGGATGACTGTGTGATTGATGAGGGCAGCGGGTCTCTCTGGCCATTATCTGCTCAAAAGAAATTAAAGCTGACTGATTAGTCATCGTTCTAGTGTCATACAGTCTCTGTGGTGATCTCAGACACAGATATGTTTTGATGGTGTAAATAGAGGGCAAATTTATTTTAATGATGTGGATTTTCTGTTCATCTTCATCTTATATGAATAATTTGAGGCCATTTTGCCTAGTTCTTGTTTCTATGGTGTGCAAACTGATTGTAAAAGTAATGCATGCAGATGCAAACACTTCACACATTGCAAAGAACTTAAATTTTGCAGCTTTTAGCATTATTTGAGCAAAAGGAATATGTTCAATTCAATTTCAATTCAATTTCAATTCAATTCACATTTATTTGTATAGCGCTTTTCACGATACATATCATTTCAAAGCAGCTTTACAGAGAATGCATGTCAACATTACAATTTAAAGAATGCTGTTAGCAAATAATGCAGTAATTTAGGCAATTAATTTACAATCACTGTTAGCAGTTTATCTGAAGGTAGAAGCAATGAGCTCCTGGAAAAATGAATTACATTAACAATAATTAGGATATATAGAAATTGGGCAATGTGCATGTTCATGAAATACCTTTGTTTGTGTTTAGTCTGGCACAGACTAATGATTGCATAGACACATGTTTTAGGGTGTATAGGTTATAGGTCTATAGTTTATTCACAATTTGGTAGTGCCAACTACTGGCCTGGCATGCATAACACATATGTTTTAGACGTTTTTGCGGATATGTGCATATGGGGATTGTTTTGACAGTGTTGTCATCTGTATGTAAAAAAAAAAATTAAAAAATGGAGAGGACTTTTCTGTTTTTAGTACATCGTGGTCGTGTAAACGTACCCTAAGAGCATAGTTTGGAGTCCTGAACAAGCCCTGAAAAGAAACATGTCTCCACCTCATTATAAACCTGCTATGGCCCACATGAGCTTTATCTTTATGTGGCATTTTTACTTAATACTGAGGAAGATGAGAGACGCTTCTGCAGACAGAAAGATTCATGAGTGGATTCAGGTGTGCAGGTGACATTAATTTATTCACACCAACACATGAGCTTTTTTCACTTTAGGATCTTAGAACATCATATGCTATCAATGCATTTTAGTATTTTTTTGTGTTTTTGAAAAACAATTATTTTATGCTTACAAAGGCTGCATTTATTTGGTCAAAAATACATATTAAAAAAAAGTATTATTTGAGCCATTATTACAATTAATAATAATGGTTATCTATTTGAATATATTGTAAAATATAAAGAATTTATAAAAAAAAAAAAAAAAAAGTATTCCTGTGAACTGAATTTTCAGCATCATTACTGCAGTCTTCATTGTCACCTGATACTTGAGAAGTCATTCTAATATGCTGATTTGCTGCACAAGAAACATTTCTTATTACTATCAATGTTGAAAACAGTTGTGCTGCTTAACATTTGTGGAAATTGTGGTGCACTTTCTTTTTCATGATTTATAGACCATTTTACTAAACGGCTATTTACTGTAAGTAGGCAATTAGATAATACACAATGTTAATTGGGTAATAACGAGACTGAATGGAATATATATACATAGTTCAGTCATGAAACTCTAGAGGGTGCAGGCTTATGGTTCCTTAATGCAAGCTGATGATAATTACAGAATTAACTACTTGGCACAAGCTGATTGATCCATGTCACATCTGCAGCCAATGAGCTTGTTGCTCATATATTTAAATGGCTGGTTACATTCTCTATAGCAGTTTGCAGCGCGCTTCAGAGTTCCTCCAAAACCCTCCACCTTCCCCAGCTCCACCTGTATCTGCTATGGGTTATTGATATATGCTATTTGTGCAGCAGCACTATTTCTTACTCGCAGCAGCGTATCAGCATATGTATTGGCAGTAGCAAGTTCCTGTACTTGCTCTACAACAACAACAATTCAGCACCAGCGTAGCAGATCTATTCTGCCAAGACCACATGCATTAACATTGTCATATCCATTACCATGATAACAATCTTCAGAGAGTTGTCATGATTGAAATATATATATATTTGAACTTGAGGGTGGCTGTAGTAAATGCATGGTGATAGAGACTCAAAAAAAGTCTATTAATAAATCCAAAGGGAAAATCACAAGGAGTAATACAGTAACAAAACCACATAACACTAAGATGACTAACTAAGGTCTTAAACACAAGGGAGAACTAATGAACTGAACAGAAACAAGTGTGTGATCAATTAAAAACTATGGAAACTAATAAGCAAAAGGAACATTGGCAAACTGGTAGAGGGAAAACAGAACACAATGACAATAAAATAGATCATAACCATTACATAGTGAAGATTGTTAATGTCAACATTTTGTAAACTAATGTTAACATTTACCTTGAAAAATACTGTCATTGTAAGTACATGATGTATAATGATACTAATGTTAACAAACTGTTTAAAACTTCTCATCTTCTGTTAATGAATATGTGAGAAATGCAATACCATTGCTACATTAATATTATTATACAAACCCGATTCCAAAAAAGTTGGGACACTGTACAAATTGTGAATAAAAAAGGAATGCAATAATTTACAAATGTCATAAACTTATATTTTATTCACAATAGAATATAGATAACATATCAAATGTTGAAAGTGAGACATTTTGAAATGTCATGCCAAATATTGGCTCATTTTGGATTTCATGAGAGCTACACATTCCAAAAAAGTTGGGACAGGTAGCAATAAGAGGCCGGAAAAGTTAAATGTACATATAAGGAACAGCTGGAGGACCAATTTGCAACTTATTAGGTCAACTGGCAACATGATTGGGTATAAAAAGAGCCTTTCAGAGTGGCAGTGTCTCTCAGAAGTCAAGATGGGCAGAGGATCACCAATTCCCCCAATGCTGCGGCGAAAAATAGTGGAGCAATATCAGAAAGGAGTTTCTCAGAGAAAAATTGCAAAGAGTTTGAAGTTATCATCATCTACAGTGCATAATATCATCCAAAGATTCAAAGAATCTGGAACAATCTCTGTGCGTAAGGGTCAAGGCCGGAAAACCACACTGGATGCCCGTGATCTTCGGGCCCTTAGACGGCACTGCATCACATACAGGAATGCTACTGTAAAGGAAATCACACCATGGGCTCAGGAATACTTCCAGAAAACATTGTCGGTGAACACAATCCACCGCGCCATTCACCGTTGCCGGCTAAAACTCTATAGGTCAAAAAAGAAGCCATATCTAAACATGATCCAGAAGCGCAGGTGTTTTCTCTGGGCCAAGGCTCATTTAAAATGGACTGTGGCAAAGTGGAAAACTGTTCTGTGATCAGATGAATCAAAATTTGAAGTTCTTTTTGAAAACTGGGACGCCATGTCATCCGGACTAAAGAGGACAAGGACAACCCAAGTTGTTATCAGCGCTCAGTTCAGACGCCTGCATCTCTGATGGTATGGGGTTGCATGAGTGCGTGTGGCATGGGCAGCTTACACATCTGGAAAGGCACCATCAATGCTGAAAGGTATATCCAGGTTCTAGAACAACATATGCTCCCATCCAGGCGTCGTCTCTTTCAGGGAAGACCTTGCATTTTCCAACATGACAATGCCAGACCACATACTGCATCAATTACAACATCATGGCTGCGTAGAAGAAGGATCCGGGTACTGAAATGGCCAGCCTGCAGTCCAGATCTTTCACCCATAGAAAACATTTGGCGCATCATAAAGAGGAAGATGCGACAAAGAAGACCTAAGACAGTTGAGCAACTAGAAGCCTGTATTAGACAAGAATGGGACAACATTCCTATTCCTAAACTTGAGCAACTTCCTCAGTCCCCAGACGTTTGTAGACTGTTATAAAAAGAAGAGGGGATGCCACACAGTGGTAAACATGGCCTTGTCCCAACTTTTTTTGAGATGTGTTGATGCCATGAAATTTAAAATCAACTTATTTTTCCCTTAAAATGATACATTTTCTCAGTTTAAACATTTGATATGTCATCTATGTTGTATTCTGAATAAAATATTGAAATTTGAAACTTCCACATCATTGCATTCTGTTTTTATTCACAATTTGTACAGTGTCCCAACTTTTTTGGAATCGGGTTTGTATTAATAATATGCAGAGAAATAAACAAATCAGCAATAATAAAAGTAAATGGCAGTGAAACTACATGCTTAATGGCACATTTGAGAAGTTTAGATGATTTGTTTACACATTCTAAAGACAGGTTATTATCAGCCTGCTGAAATAATGAATAACTGTATTGAGTGCTAATTCATTCTGTGTATAAACAGTTAAGCAAACATTTACTCATCTTGTTCTAGCCTTCAACCAAAGTGTACATTAAGCTCTTTTCCATCATCAGGCCATAGGGTTACTATTGCTGAATGATTTTGTTGATCAAGGCTCCATTGTGAAGTCTTGCTTCACTAGCAAGAGATCTTTCAAGTGTGAATGAATGCAACCCTACACCAAGCCTCATTCTTTCCCACCATGTTTCCATTCATCACAACAAGACTGTAATTTGTCTTCAGAAGTAGTAAGCTTTCTTTAGTATATTGGAGAATCAATTGGTATAAGGACCCTAAACTGAGTGCCATTAACCCCTCCAACCCTGCTGCTGGGAATGATTGTTCACAAAGTCAAGATTTCACCTTGAAAGCTCTCATCTTGTAATCAAACTCAGTTTTCTAAAGACTCTCACCAGTTTCATTAGTATTTTCCTTCAGCATTTGTAACTGTGTACATTTTTTTTTTTTTTAACTGACCTTGTGACTGTTTGAATATAAGTTATAAGTGCAGTGAGATATGAAAGAATTGAAAAAGTAGGAGCTGACTCATATAATTAGCCGCTAACTACTCCACACTGCTGTCTGGGAAAACACTTTCCATGTAGACCTTAAGTCTGTACAGTGACCTTTTTTTCTGCCCAGAGGTTTTCATTGTTGTTGGTGATTAAAGCACAGGATTTGATGGACATGGGTAAGACTGAGGGTTATCGGTATTAGTGACTGAATGCCTGTGGGAGGTCTGTGACCTCCAACATAATCTTGATTAGTCTTGCTTTTCTTCACAAAATGCCATAGTTTAGAAAGGAGGGGTCTTTAAAACTTGGACCTCAGACCTCCATGGGGCTCTTCACATTGTTGTTGTTGTATTTTACTTATCCGTGGGTTGTTTCCAAATCAGCACATTGACAATATGAGGTATTTCTCTGCATGTATAAAATAATATGTAAGGCATGTGTCCCACACAAGTTAGCTAAAAAATTCTAAATTATTTAACAAAACCACACATATTATTAACATTGAGGCTTTTTAATAAAATTGGTTTTGAAAGACAACAACTACATGAATTCATGCAACTTTCATTAGGCCCCAGTGGCTTCTAATGTGTATTCTTCAACTCTTAAATGTTATCTCTGAAAGGTGTGATTGAATCCAACTTGACATTAATCATAAATGCTTACCAGGGTTTTGACTCTATTGCCTTTTTTCCTCTCACCTCACATCACCCATTTCTCAATTGTATTTCAAGACTATCCTCTGGTTTCACAGACAAGGCTTAAGCACTTTAGTCCCAGACTAAAACATGTGTTTGAGCTGTTTTAACTGAAAGCAATTTGAACCGATATATCTTAAAATATGTCAGTGCCATTGTTTTGTCTCAAAATAAATATCAGTTTTTTTCTAAGGCACGTTTATAAAAACTACTTAAAGGGGCTCTATGTAAGATTTTCTCTTTAATAAAGCATAAAAATACGCCAATACATTTGCAGATATTTAGGAAACATGCTAAGTTCACCTACTTGTTTCTGAGAAAAACAATGCTACAGCCAGATATTCTACTTTGAAATGGGCGTTCCGTGTCGGAACGTCTGTCTTTGTTTTGGTCTGTGTGAAACCCTGTGCTGCCAGTTTATCCAATAGTATTTCGACATCACAGACTGCCAGTTGGCGGAAAACACAGCGTATTGTAGCCATGGAAACCAGCAAACAAACTGGGTCAGAGAATCGCAGATTCTACTTGACCTAAAAGCCTCTGAATCCGTCTAAATATCTCTATGAACAACAGCATATTAAAAAAAGATAAATCAACTCATCAGGTTACAGTGTGTAAGTCTCCTCTGCTTTCATTGTCAATTGCGGTCCCTATTGTTGCTGGCAACCTGGGTCTTTGAATGAGGGGGCGGGCCAAACAATATTTTGAATTTGGACTGCAGTACCTATTTTGAACACTGGGTGTCATTCCTGCATAGAGCCCCTTTAAATGCCCTAATTGAACTATATGACGTAGTTTAATCCTGGCTTAAACTAAGCTCTGTCTGTAAAACCGGGCTTAAGTTGACTGGTTTCTTCAAATTCGGATTCAACATTTCATGAATTAAATTAAATTAAAGTGCAAGTGCAGAGAGAACATTTATGCAGAGAGAACTTGTGGTATGACGGTGTTATATTGAATTTATTTTTCGAAAGACTTAAAGGATTATTTCACTTTCAAATGAAAATTAGACCATGATTTACTCACCGTCAAGCCATCCTAGGTGTATATGACTTTCTTCTTTCTGATAAACACAATCGGAGATATATTAATAAATATCCTGACGCATCCAAGCTTTATAATGGCAATGAGCGGGATCAGCGAGTATGAGCTGAAGAAAATGCATCCATCCACATCCATCCATCATAAACGTGTACTCCATACAGCTCCAGGGTGGTTAATAAAGGCCTTCTAAAGTGAAGCGATGCGTTTGTGTAAAAAAATACAAATAAAAATAAATAAATAAATCATATTTAACAAGTTATGAAGTAAAACATCTTGTTTCCGCCAGACTGCCGTCCATATAAAAAAGTTACAGGAACTGGAATGGAACTGGCATTGCGTCAGTTAAGCTTTTTCCATACGTTGAATAGAGAAGGCGTAGGATGTAGCGTAAGCTTTTTGAACTGCGAGAGGCATTGCACTTTCCTCCTAAGTTATAATGGCATCTACGCTAATACTAGTCTTTCTGTTTATCCCGAGGTTTACCGTAGTCAACCGGATCCGGGCCGTATCCAGCTGAGACCAAGGACCTACGCCTTGAAACGACCACAACGCAGCCCTGAAGTATCAGCAGAGATCGAGTCGACTAGATCATCCATTGTGAAGGCCTCATCGACACGACAGCCAGTAGCGCAGTTCCTCAACAAACCGTCCATACCGGCGTGATGAATACGATCCTCAACTGGATGGAACTGAAATAAATACTTTGATTGTTGCGATGCTACCAGACTTATGATAGCAACCTGATTCGTAACAAAGCACTGTTCGCCAGAGGAGAACTGGCCCCCCGACTAAGCCTGGTTTCTCCCAAGGTTTTTTTTTCTCCATTTTAACACCTATTTGCCACTTGTTTGTCACCTGATGTCACCTGTTGGAGTTTGGGTTCCTTGCCGCTGTCGCCTTTGGCTTGCTTAGTTGGGGACACTTGACATTTGACTTGACATTTGATATTCAACAGTATTCTTGACATTTATTCAACAGTGCTTTGATCTGCCTGCATTGACACTATTCTTTAAGAGCTGCTGTGCAGCAAAAATTATGTACCAGTTATCAATGTAAAGCTGCTTTGACACAATCTGCATTGTAAAAAGCGAAAGTAAGTTGAATACAGAAGGCGGTCTGGCAGAAGCTAGATATTTTATTTCATAACTTGTTAAATATGGATTTTTTTTTACACAAATGCACTGATTCACTTCAGAAGGCCTTTATTAACCCCCTGGAGCCATGTGGAGTACATTTATGATGGATGGATGTTGATGAAGACACTTTCTTCAGCTTATACTCGTTGGTATCGCTCACTGCCATTATAAAGCTTTGATGTGTCAGAATATGTATTAATATCTGATTATGTTCATCAGAAAGAAGAAAGTCATATACACCTAGGATGGCTTGAGAGTGTAAAGCTTGGGCTAGTTTTCATTTAAAAGTCAGTGATGGTTGAAGATAAAGATAAATAAACAGATCTAAACCAAGCAGTATTGGCTTATTTACATAGAACTCAGGAAACAATGAACATTAACAGAACAACCAAAGTAAATGCGACGAGAACTGACAATTAACTGAAAGAAACTGAAAGGGATAGTTCTCCCAAAAATGGAAATTGTCCCATAATTCACTCACCCTCAAGCCATCCTAGGTGTATATGACTTATGACATCTTCTTTCAGATGAACACAATTGCAGTTATGTTTAAAAATATATATATCTTGGCTCTTCCAAGCTTTATAATGGTAGTGAATTGTGCTTACAATTTTGAACCCTAAAAAAGTGCATCCATCCATCATAAAAGTAATCCATACAACTCCAGGGGGTTAATAAAGGCCTTCTGAAGTGAAGCAATAGTTTTTTGTAAGAAAAAGATCCATATTTAAAACTTTATCAACTATAACAGTGGTTCCCAAACTGGGGTACGCGTACCCCTGGGGGTACGTGAGGTGACAAAAGGGGGTATGCAAACAAAATGCTGAGTAGTTCATTTAATTCTACATTAAAATAATATTAAAATCGAGCATGTATTTCTAACTGCCAAAATGTCATAAATGCAGTACATGTAATCAAATTACCGCATTATTTGCAGTCAAAAATGACTGTATCCACACAAGCAGCATGCATTTGATAGATTGTGTGCCGAATCTGCTGCCTTAAATCGCGCTAAATTACTGTCGTTCTCGACAGTGCACCTTTGTAAAAGTGGGGATTTAGCACTTACTCGCATGAAGAACAAATATAGACACAGATAATGGATTAATTTTGATTTAAGACTCAAACTTTCTCCGATACACAAACATACCTTGTGTGAATTCTTGTATTTAATGATGATAATAAGCAAGAATGCAGTTGTTCCCAAATATCCACATGACTGCAAACGTGACATTTTTATACAACAGGTCAAAAAACAAAACGTACATTTTAAACACAGTACTGCCAGTATTTACTCTATTTTGCAATGAAATAATAACGAGAACCACAGCAGAACTACAACACACGTCTGTGTTTCGCGAACAATTCTGCGGCTTTGAACGAATTGTGAGAGTTGATTCAATGATTCATTCACAGCCACTTGCTTCGTTACTGAATGAATGACTCGATGACTCACTCATAAAAACAGTGACTTGCTGCCACCTACTGGCGGTTTTATTTTAATATTTAAAAGTTTTACTTAGTTTTACCATCATTGCATATTTCTCTATTGAACATTTTTATTTAAAACATTATTTATTTTATAAAGTTATTCATAAAGGTAAAAAAAAAATGCACTGGAAAATCAATTTAGGGGGCAAATATTGTCCCTTAATGGTAAAGGTGTAACTGCAGTCGAAGTGGAAGAGAGGGGGTACGCGGAAGGATGGTAATGCCTTCAGGGGGTACTCCACGCTAAAAAGTTTGGGAACCACAGAACTATAATAACCAGCTTCCAGCAAACATCCATATGCAAGTCGACGTATGGCAGAAGCGTAGCATAAGCTTCTTGCGGTTCAAACAATTAGGGCTGTGCAAGTCAAGCTCCTCTTCTCATATCAAAATTCTTCAACATTTCTATTTAAAAATGTGTTTTATACTTCTAATTCATGACCGGTGTGTTGTTTTGCTCTTTCCTCTGTGCTTCCACGTTCGTCAGTACGTCATGCATCGGGTCAGAGGTCACTCTTCCTCCGGAACTAGACTTGTGCATGGCAGTTGCCGAAAGCCAGTGATTATAGTTTATAAAGTTTTAAATATGGATATTTTTCTTACAAAAACTCATCGCTTGGCCTCAGAAGGCCTCATTAACCCCCTGGAGTCAACGTGGATTACTTTTATGATGGATGGATGAACTTTTTTTGGGATTCAAAAGCATCACCCATTTATCACCTTGGCCAGATCTATGCCTTGCCACAATTCTGTCTCTGAGCTCTTCAGGCAGTTCCTTTGACCTCATGATTCTCATTTGCTCTGACATGCACTGTGAGCTGTAAGGTCTTATATAGACAGGTGTGTGGCTTTCCTAATCAAGTCCAATCAGTATAATCAAACACAGCTGGACTCAAATGAAGGTGTAGAACAGGGGTCTCAAACTCAAATTGGCGGGGGGCCGTTTCTGTGATTGACACCTCATAGGAGGGCCATATTAGCATTCAAGCGCAAGAAAGCGCAACATTTCAGAAAATTTACTTTCCTTTGCATTATTTCTCATTTACTTCAAATTTCATTAGGCCTACTAAGATATTTTTATACCTATACTATAAATATTTTATTTACCATACTAAATGTAAACAGCAGTTTCTCTCTCATTGTTACAGAGTGTAATATAATTATATAATACTATTACTAATATAATACTACTAATTTACTAATATAATACTAATATAATACTATTAATTGCAATAGTCTGGTGCAACTTCTCACATCCAACAAGGTGCATGGAATAAAATAAATGAGTAATTTAGGAACAAAACCAGCAACAGCTTGTGGCGTGGAGGGGTCAGAAATAACAAAAAACTGGAGCTATATTTCAACTTTATTTTGCCAAAAAATAAAAATCTCTCATTGTTACATACATTATTAGTTTTTAACATTTAGTGGAAGTATTTTCCCTTACTTTATGTTAGCTTAAATAACATTAAAATCATGCACTGAACAACACTGTACTTAACAAATACAATCCCTGAATACATTTGTACACTCTTTTGTTTCTTGACAGACACCTGGCAGCGCTTGTGCTCACACAGCTGACACACATTTGTCCAAGATGCCGTTTGAGCATCGGTAACGTTTAATGGTTGCAACAGAATGTGTTTCGGTGGTTTAAATCGACGCTTGTGACTTAAAGTGGAGTGCTTTTACTGTAATTTAGGCAAGCACGCTCTTAATAGAAGCGACGCGGTTGAGAGCGCGGCTCATGGTTGCATAGCAACGACAGACGCCACTGGAGCGAAAGAGCATTGGAAAGAAGGAGAATGCGGCGCAGCTGCTTATGTGACGTGATATGTGAATGATCCTTAGAACGGCGACTTTTTCTTTGCATATCAGACAGGTAGCAACTAGAGAATAATACTAATAATAATTTTAGCGGGCCGGGTTATGTTTTATTTTTGAGATCAATTGCGGGCCGGGTGGAGGGGGAGGGCAGGCCGTAAATGGCCCACGGGCCAGCAGTTTGAGACCACTGGTGTAGAACCATCTCAAGGATGATCAGAAGAAATGGACAGCACCTGAGTTAAATATATGAGTGTCACAGCAAAGGATCTGAATACTTAGGACCATGTGATATTTCAGTTTTTCTTTTTTAATAAATCTGCAAAAATGTCAACAATTCTGTGTTTTTCTGTCAATATGGGGTGCTGTGTGTACATTAATGAGGAAAAAAAATGAACTTAAATGATTTTAGCAAATGGCTGCAATATAACAAAGAGTGAAAAATTTAAGGGGGTCTGAATACTTCCGTACCCACTGTAACTCCGATTTTGTTCACCTGAGAAAAGATAAACCTCATATACAGCTAGGATGGTTCGAGGGTGAGTAAATAATTTTCATTTTTGGGTGTACTATCCCTTTAAATACACAGACCAAACTAATTAACCAAATGAACATCAGGTGCAAACGATAATCAAACGATGAATAACCAAGACAACTAACTGAACTAAACTAGTGCCGACAAACCCAAACATTCAAAGAACACAGATCATCCATGATAATAATTCATTTGACAAATTTAAATTTAATTATTCAATACTGTTTAAAAGTTACTTACTGTGGTAAGTTACTTAACCTTTTGTAACTACATAATTCAAATACTTCCATATAAATTTTATTTTTATAGCTTTGATGGCTTTACCACCTAAAATCTGGAAAATAGTAATGAAACGAATGAGTAGACAGTCCAAACTTTTGACTGATAGTGTAGTTGACCTTGCAGTTTGTGTGGACCTCAACTGCCCGCAGTTTTCACAGTATAAGCAAAACAATGTACTGTGTTTAAATGGTTTACTTTTGATTTATTTTCTTCCGACAAATTACTGCAAATAATGTTTAACAAAGAAATCGATCAATTTACGTTATTACATGGTTCTGTCAGCTGTTCTGAAACCAACGATCACCAGAAAACTTTTCCAGCCTAATGGAGATTGTGTCAAAAGCCAAATTGCATTTTCAGACTCAATTGCAATTATTTATTTATTTGACCCTCTTTACGCATTTTAACATCATTATAATTTCCCAATGGCAAACATCCAGGACCTCTGAGCTTTGTAGTCCAAAAACTCATTTGTCCTGGAATTCAGGAAGCACAGCCAATATGGCATTTGACACATGGAACAGCAGTTTATAGTGCTGAGCTTGTACTTTCTAGAACATAGTGGACATCGAGCAGGGCTACGACAACTGACACATTAGGTTGTTATGCAGAAAGATTGTCAGATCTCATTTCATGTGTGACTTTGCCTTGTTGTTTTGGGAGGCCTAGAATTCGACCTTCATTCCACAAGCTTGACACACAGCTCTCCAGAGAATACCATTACGCTATCAATGCAAGATATACACATCTCTTACCGCCAGACTGAGCACATGTACTGCACACAAATGGGCACAGGGAAATAAAATGCTTGCTATACTGTCCAAAAGATTTAAGAATGTCAGTATGATTAGAAAATGAAACATAATAATATCACTTTTTGGGAAACGTCTTTCTTTAAAAAGAAACTAGGCCCATGAATATGGAACAAAATAAGACCTGAAAGAGTAGGGGCAGCTATTTTTGGACTATATAAACTGATAAATTAATAATTAATTAATATAGATTTTGCAATGATAGATGTATATAAGAGGGGGAAAAAAAAGATCACTTTTTCTTTCAATAACTTCTGTAACATGGAAGTTACAGTAAATGAAAATCAAATGATTATTTACTCTTCTTCCCACCATTGCTGTAGAAAAGTTCCAAATGATGTCACTTCCTTTCTGCTCATACTCAATGAATTATATGCTCAGTGTGCGTTACAAAGCAAAAATATATTCATCTATTAAATTAATTTGCATAATACCCATCCATTGAGTCAATAGACATGCCCGTATTTGTTTTCCCTTTGTAGACAACATTCATTAGTCAGATAAGGACAAACATAATACACTGAAATGAACTATGTGTCGTTGTTAAAAGCTTTTTTGTCACTGCAAACACTGGCTCATGATTGTGCCAAATGGCTAATGGGGTGAAGCAGCATTTTCATAATGAAAACCCAAAGCAATAAGGAAGAGAAATGACTCTGTTCATCAGGACTGTGTCTGCATCTTCCATTTAAAGCCACATTTGCCATGAACTCCTAACACAATGCATTGCTCATTAAAACATTTGCAACTGGAGAAATCCTACTTGTTGATATTGAAATGCATTCATTGAACTGACTCTGTTTGTCCCTTTATGCACATTTCTTTATAGACTGTTTTTAACGCAGGAAAGTTATATATGGACTTTGTATGAACTCCATCTCCAACCAGTAGCGCTTATATCAAAGCTCTGCATCTTGCTGTTTTCTGCACGTGTTTGTGTATTTATTTAATTACACCACAGTCACTTTTACACAAATAATGATTAATTTATTTTGTTGCCCCATTACCAATGTCACTAATTACTGAAGTAGTCATTTAGCAAGCATATGTATTCACCACAGGGATAGATCTCATGGAGAATACTGGTTCAAATAGTTACCAGTCCAGTAGTTTCACACAGCCAAAGGTTTGACTGTCAGCATCCGATTCAATTTTAAGCGTTTTCTGATCAAGAATGTCAGAAAGAGTCCATAGACCAGTTGGTTTTGTTTTTCATGTGCCATTTAGGCTCGGGTTCATCTGAAATCAGTCATGATAGACCACAAATAATGGCACACTATAAAAAATTCTGTGTTAAAAACAACCCAAGCTGGTTAGAAAATGGACAAACTCCGTGATTGGGTTGTTTTGACCCAGCAGTTGGGTTAAATGTTTGACCAGAATGCTGGGCAGTTTTATTTAACCCAACTATTGCTTAAAAATTATTATATGTCTGGCTTAAAATGAACCCAAAATAGGTTGGAAATTAAAAATCAGACACATAATTAGTTACAATTTCCCAACATTTGAACATTTATAAATAAGCAATTTAATAAATGTATGATTTCATTATTATTTATTAAACATATTAATAAATGTTAGTTTCCAACCTAGTTTAGGTTCATTTTAAGTGAGCCATATAGTAATTTTTAAACAATAGTTGAGTTAAATAAAATTGCCCAGCAGATTAGGCAAACATTTAACCCAGCCGTTGGGTTTGTCCATTTTTAACCCAACTTGGGTCATTTTTAATCCAGCATTTTTAGAGTGCATATACAGAAAATGTTGGAAAATTTAAAATATAAACTGCTCTTGTACTTCATTCTCCTCTAATGTAATTTTATAAACAGTTTAACATCAGGCTTTCCCACTCAAGATTAAGGAGCTATACTGTATTTTGTTGATCTCAACATTATTCTAATAAATTCTTAATAACCGTTTATTTGATTATGTAAGCATTTCTCCTTTATATCTAAGGAATTACCATTTTATCAAATTTAAAGTGCTTTTATTATGCTTTTTCAGGTATTTCCTTTCATGTAGTGTGTAAAATAGATATTTGTGATTGTAAAAGGTCTGCAAAGTCTCCAAGATCAAAGTGCTCGACAGATGGAGTTATTGTCTCCCAAAAGAAAGAATCAATTCTGAAACGCCTGAAATGAGTCGACAGCAATTCCAGTCTTACTTCTTGCTCAAACCTATGTAGGTTTGCAACACATTTGCATAATTACAGCCTATGATCTTCATTGGCTGTCAGCGAGCAAAAAATACTTTGCCCCGCCCTCAAACACTGTAGTTATAGCTGAGACTGGAAGAGTTTGGTTCATGTCGAGAAGATGCTGTTTTCTGTGCTGCGAGACCAAATCCACTTTGCATGCAATTCTAAAGATGAGGACTCGGGCTCAAATTGATAAGGTAAAACCAACGCCATCATGTATATAAATGCTGAAGAAGCCTCTGGAGCTGAAATTCAGATATGGTAATGGACATTTGGTTCCCGACAAGCACGGTAAGTGGTAGACCAATCATAACAGACTGGGCCGTCTGACCAATCAGAGCAGAGTAATCTCTCAGAAAGGAGGAGTTTAGAGAGGCCCAATCCTTGAACGAACCATTTCAGACACTGAGAAAAGAGCTGATTCTGCAGTGTATGTTATGAGAAAAATAAAGTGTCTTTTGACCTTGGATGCATGTAAACCTATTGTAGGAGACTCTAAAACAAACTTTGAAATTTTTAAAATAGCATAAAAAGACTTTAAATGTGGTTTCTGATGTTCAGTGCCTTTGATTTTAAAGGAATATTCACTCCATAATTAAACTTTTGTTATTATTTACTCTTGCGTTTGTCATTTCAACCCTATTATATTTTATTTTCTTTGACAGACAAAATTATATTGCATGCAGAATTTCTAAGCTTGTGTTTTCTATTGAAGTGAATGCCAATTTACACAGCAACGCCAAAATGATCAAACAAAGCAAGAAATTTTTCATTTTTAGATGCACTATTCATGTATAAAAATCTTTCCTGCCCACTTTCTCTGTTTTGGTAGATCTGTCTCCTACTTATTTTGAGATGCTAAATTTGTATTCACTTACAGTATTTATGACAGATCCGTGTCAGGAACAACTATAGGCCTGACTAATGTCTGCCAGCTCTACATCACAGTCAACAGAGCAGTTCGTTCCACACCAACACACTCTTACCTGATGAAGATGTGGACAGGATGAGAGCTGTTTCCCTCCCACAGTGTTGAACTGCCAAGCTCTGCTTAATGTAATTAATGTGAAAATAAGTCTGTGGTGTGTGGGATCAATGGCTCCTTGAGCCGGCTCATTTATTAGCCTCTTTTCCACACTGCTGATCACAGTCGACTGATCTACTCGACTAACAGTCCAGAGTGAGGCTGTTTCCACACACTTGGCACCAGAATGCCATAACTGATAAAGCCTTTTGGATAGGTGCTGAAATCTTCAACAACAGAAGGATAAACACATTGTTGTGTGTTCTCAGGTGATAATCTCAGGTGCTGTTTATGTGCTTTATTTAATGTTAAAAGCATCTAATGTGAGTTTGAATGTCATTTTGTGTGTCTTTTATAGCCGTACTAAAAGCAACACACAAGTGTATTCTGTGACAAAGACTGTTTCAGTAACTTAGTATGTATTTTTAATAATGTTAAAATGGTGTAATATTCATGAATTTTATTATGTACTTATACATTTCGTAGCGAGTGCAGGTGTTCTGATGATCTGGATATGCTACTGGTACAAACCCGATTCCAAAAAAGTTGGGACACTGTACAAATTGTGAATAAAAACAGAATGCAATGATGTGGAAGTTTCAAATTTCAATATTTTATTCAGAATACAACATAGATGACATATCAAAT
Source organism: Ancherythroculter nigrocauda (assembly GCA_036281575.1). NCBI lineage: Eukaryota > Metazoa > Chordata > Actinopteri > Cypriniformes > Xenocyprididae > Ancherythroculter > Ancherythroculter nigrocauda. The sequence continues at coordinate 58,902,460 of VTFQ01000003.1, forward strand.
GTTTAAACTGAGAAAATGTATCATTTTAAGGGAAAAATAAGTTGATTTTAAATTTCATGGCATCAACACATCTCAAAAAAGTTGGGACAACTTTTTTTTTTTAGAACTTGTATATACCTTTCAGCATTGATGGTGCCTTTCCAGATGTGTAAGCTACCCATGCCACACGCACTCATGCAACCCCATACCATCAGAGATGCAGGTTTCTGAACTGAACTGATAACAACTGTGGTTGTCCTTGTCCTCTTTAGTCCGGATGACATGGTGTCCCAGTTTTCCAAAAAGAACTTCAAATTTTGATTCGTCTGACCACAGAACAGTTTTCCACTTTGCCACAGTCCATTTTAAATGAGCCTTGGCCCAGAGACAATGCCTGCGCTTCTAGATCATGTTTAGATAGGCTTCTTTTCCGGCCTTGACCCTTACGCACAGAGATTGTTCCAGATTCTCTGAATCTTTGGATGATATTATGCACTGTAGATGATGATAACTTCAAACTCTTTGCACTTTTTCTCTGAGAAACTCCTTTCTGATATCGCTCCACTATTTTTCGCCGCAGCATTGGGGGAATTGGTGATCCTCTGCCCATCTTGACTTCTGAGAGACACTGCCACTCTGAGAGGCTCTTTTTATACCCAATCATGTTGCCAATTGACCTAATAAGTTGCAAATTGGTCCTCCAGCTGTTCCTTATATTTAACTTTTCCGGCCTCTTATTGCTACCTGTGCCAACTTTTTTGGAATGTGTAGCTCTCATGAAATCCAAAATGAGCCAATATTTGGCACTTTCAACATTTGATATGTTATCTATATTCTATTGTGAATAAAATATAAGTTTATGAGATTTGTAAATTATTGCATTCCTTTTTTATTCACAATTTGTACAGTGTCCCAACTTTTTTGGAATCGGGTTTGTAGTTCAAGCTGTCATGTTAATCTAACGATGTGAGCTTCTTTCTCAGAATGAACTACCACCTTAATAAAGGCTGCAAAAACACGGGTAGCACATCTTGGCAGCTCTAAACACCTATCAGAATTAACTACCACTTGCAGAGAGAGCCCGCCTACGTGCTTTTCTGATTGCCCGTGATTTTTGATTGACTTTTTCGCATCTCATTTTGCAGTTTGGACAAACAAATGACACACTGTGAGGTGCCGTGTTTTTAAAAGTGAACTGAAATTACATTATTTTTATTTTTTTAATGAAATATTGCCTCCATCAATATGAGTTTGTTAGTTATAGCAAGTAAGTTTAAAAGTAAAATAATTGATAAAATATTCAATTATTTATTAAATCGTTTAATCAATCCTCATTTTCAACATCTTATTCTCATTAGTGTTCGTGGGGATTTTTATGTGAAATTTTCTAGCACTCACACAGCATTATAAATATTTGGCGTCAGTAAGATTGTAAAGAAATGATGCATTAATTTGATAAAAAAGTATGGAAAAATCATGGTTTCCAACCCAACTCTTTTCAACATTCATAATAAGAAGAAATGTTTCTTGACCAGCAATTCAGCTTTGACTGGATATGAATTACATTTTAAAATATATTAAAAAATAAATGTGTATATATAATAAATTTCATAATATTACAGTTTTGCTATGCTATGCTAATACAATGCTGTGAATAATAGTGAGATCATGTTGAAAATACAGTATTTACAATTACATTTTTTGCTGACTGCAAACCGTGTGTTTATTGTCACCTTCCAGAGGAACACAAGTCAAATTTCTGGTGTAAGTGGCAAATGAACGATTGTGATTCTGATGAAAAGAAAAGCAATGTAAAATCAACTGAGCAGCAAATTAACAAATCCAGATAATTCTGCCCTGCTCCTCCTAAATGAACCAATACTCTATGTGGATCAGATCAGTGAGTAGGAACCACTTGCCTCTGGCTACACTTGACTAAACCAGGGGAAACATTAGGAGAGAGCGCTTAAAAAATGAAGAAGAATGAAATGCAGTAAGGAATGCTGTTAAACTTGGCTGTTTTGTCATGGATTATGCTGTATGTGATTTGACATTTGGGGCATACTGAAAGATTATAAATATAACTGCTGTAGACAAATATTGTCATGTAATAGTGCAAAAGAGTTCAGAGTGCACACAGAAAGTTGTTAAAGTTGTTTTAGAACTTTTAAACTTTACAAGAAATGTCTTTTTATGAACCATTTTATAAGCACACAGTTACATAATGCTATAAAAGAGTCATTTATTCTTATCTCATAAGGTGCTGTCAGTGCAGAATATCACTTCAGGCATCCTTGCATGTTTGAAAAACAAACATTAAGTTTCACGCTAGCTTAATGCCCAACTTAGGATGTTGATTTGGGGAATTGAGGAACCTACAAAGTGCGAAGCTTATGCAGAATTTTAAAACCCCTTCTGATAAACAACCATTCATTTTTAAACACTTCGTTTTAATCAAAAAGTAATGTCGTTCCCTTAATATACCCAAGGCTTGATCTTTCTTTAATAATCATATCAGATCATGATATCATTAAGTTTTGAACTGATCTTTGCTCACTAGCTATGTTCTTTATATCGTATGTTCTTCTCTAGGTGTCCGCTGAGAGCGTTTTAATGCGGTTATCTCAACTCAACAGCAACTTCAACGTGACAACGTCTAGCTAGTGTTTTCTTCATGTATCCTTAAGCTCATTAATGAAGTTCTTAAGATTATTTTGGCACTTTGATTATGAATTTGTTATTGGCAAAACTCTTGCTTCATCCGATTGGAGCCTTCCGTTCAGTACTCCCTTTTTTGAGATGTCTCTGACTGTATTCTCAATATGGTTTTCATAAATCAGTGATATGTGCTTGGCCTGGAACACAGGATTTAGTCACTCTATGTATATCAATGGGAAAGTGGAAATTCCCCCCCCCCATCATGTTACCTTTTGAACTGCCCAAAGGGGTGTTTTTGATCTGATCAGCTTCTAAGTCTTCTGATGACACCAGAATCAAAGACTCCATCGCTTCATCTTCTGGGTGACTGACATTGCCGCTGGTTACTGTCATGTGACCACTGATCCTCCCCATATGCTCTGTGATTGTCATCAGAGTGATACAGTATCTACAATACACTGAATTATTCTTTCTCAAATTCCTGAGACAATAGTAGGTCCAAAGTCAAGTCAAAGGTAATGCTGTTAAAGGAAAGAAAGCTTTTAGTGTGCCAAATATTCTCCATTACCAATCCAACTCTGCCATTCCAGTTTGATCGAGTTAAGCTTCATCAAAAGCATGTTGGTTACCACAAAAATTTATTTCCAAATGTCCCTCATTTTAAAAGCACTTACAATGGAAGTGAATGAGATCTTCAATATTTTCATGATATAGAGATATTCTAATTATTATATAACAGCTTTACAGATTAATACACATTTTAACTGAATAATGTAAGTGCTTTATAAAATGAAAGGTGTTCAATTTCTGCATTTAAATCTTCTAAAAATGGGTCTTGTTTACTTTCTTTGTAAGTGCCTCATAATAACATTAATTTTGGATTTATTTTTTTTTAAGAAAAAAACAAAACAAAACAATGTTGTAATTAACATTATTCCTACTGTAATGTTGTCAAATAAGCTGAAAGGGATAGTTCGCCCAAAAATTATGTCATCATTTACTCTCCCTCAAATCGTTCCAAGTCTGTAAGACTTTCATTCATCTTCAGAACACAAATGAAGATATTTTTGATGAAATCTGAAAGATTTCTGTCCCTCCATTGACAGCTTCGTAACTGACACTTTGACGCTTCAAAAAGTTCATAAAGAGATATGAATTGAGTGGTTTAGTCCAAATTTTCTGAAGAGACTCAATCACTTTATATGATGAATAAATTGTATTTAGGCTTTTATTCACATATAAACATTCATAAACTCACACATCAGTTATGGTAAACGAAAGCTCAAGTAGGTTCGCTTGATGTGCGAGAACCAATGAGGTTCATTCTCATGTTACGCGTCACATTTGACCTTCCGCAAGAACCAATGAGGTTTATTCTCATGTTACACATCACATTTTAGTTTCCGCAAGAACCAATGAGGTTAATTCTCATGTTACACATCACATTTGACCTTCCGCAAGAACCAATGAGGTTCATTCTCATCAGGGCTCTGAACCGGTTTAAGGAACGAAAACGAAAACCGGAAACGAACGAAATTTTGACCGGAACGTAACCAGAAACGGAAACAAAATCAAATTTAATCGTTCTGAACAGAAACGCTAATTTGAAATGGCCATTAACCGGTTAATAACGTTATTTTACCGTTCCGTTTAATATTTTGATTTGGCAGTCAACCAATCACAAATCCAAACAGTACAGCCTATGCAAATGTGACGCTGACGCATCCAACGTGAGTGAAATGCCCGCGCTGACGCGCTCAGGCTCAGCTGCCATGTCATCATAGGTTAGGTAAGTCACAAATGGCAATGCCGGCATTAGTTTTTCCGATGATATGTGTCACCATCCGTCAAGTATTAGGTCTACATTTAAGTGAAAATGAATGTCAAGCAATATGCAGCTTGTTGTGCGTTTTGAAGCCAGCGAAAATAGCAGGTTAGTAGCTTACAATTTTCAACGTCAAATCACGCATCTACAGCTTCTGTGAACGGAGAAAACTAGGCCTACCTACACAACACAACACAACACAACACAACACAGCACATATAAAATAAAAGGGAATATTTAGGCCTATAGGCCTAAATAATAATAATAATATTATTATTATTATTATTATTATTATTATTATATATATATAAACGCGAATAATAATAATAATAATTAGGTCTACAGATTAACAAAACGAAAGTGGTTATTTGTGGCGCACTCCAAAGATCTAGAAAAGGAAACAGACATTCTGCTTGTTTTCGTTATTTATATATTTCGTGTCTTTTGTAAATATATGAATTATGTCTTGATTTTACCTGTATGACCATGAATTACGGAGACGGTTTACTGTCTTATAGGAAAACAAATCCAGTGGTCGCGTCGGCGCACAAGGATTATTGCATTGCTTACTTGATATCGCAGCTGTTAAATATTAAAATAAAATATAATCTACACTGCTCAATTCAATTCTGTAATACAATCTGCTGTTTACCACCCGTGACCATCGCCTCACTGTGCTGTTATATGTGAAGGATGTCGATAATGCGAGCGAAGTAGCCTACAAAGCTCATTTAATAAATAATAGTTTAGCGTTCGTCTCGAAAATGAAAACATCTGGATTCGTGCCGAATGAGAAAGGTAGGCTACAGATTCACTTTAAATTAATTCGTTTTGCATCTTATTTAGTTTTATTTCCAATAAATAAACCCGTTTCTCGCCTTGAATATAGCAATAGAAGCTGGAATGGCGTTAAAAAGAAAAGATAATTTTTTTTTATTCGTTTTGGCTTGACGTTTATAGAATAGTCCAACTTAATTTTAGAGGTTTTGCTGTGGAGTACATAAGTGGATAAATAGGACAGTTTTGTTCATAATTTATGTTTACAAACATTATAAACAAAGCTATGTAGGCAAGGCTACTTTTACATTTTACTTTATTTATCGATAACTTTATTATCATTATTTCTGAATGTAGCCTAATAATAAAATGCGACGTATAGGCCTATGCGACTTATCTTTTTTTCCTCTCAGGAATAGCGTCGGTATTTTTAACCATGCAGCAAACATTAAAATATCTTGAAAAATACTTTAATTTATAAACCATTGTTTTTCCTTTCGTTTAATAGGTTTATATTTGGACAGGATCTTGTTATAAAAGATAATTGTAGGCCTATTGGCTAAGACGGCAAATAGGCTACACTCTCTTTGTTGTTTAATAAATAAAATGCTGTACATATTATTATTATTATTATTAAGTAGGCTACATGCAAAAAAAAAAATAAATAAATAAATAAAAATAACGTTATTAACCGTTATTTTTTCCGATCAAACCGGTTTCGGAACGTTTATAATGCGAAGGAACGCTGGAACAGAAACGTTAAAATACCGATTCTGCTCGGAGTGGAACGATTGAATTTTTTTTTTTCGTTTTTAAGCCCTGATTCTCATGTTACACATCACATTTTAGCTTCCGCAAGAACCAATGAGGTTCATTCTCATGTTACACATCACATTTTAGCTTCCGCAAGAACCAATGAGGTTCATTCTCATGTTACGCATCACATTTTAGCTTCCGCAAGAACCAATGAGGTTCATTCTCATGTTACGCATCACATTTTAGCTTCCGCAAGAACCAATGAGGTTCATTCTCATGTTACGCATCACATTTGACCTTCCGCAAGAACCAATGAGGTTCATTCTCATGTTACGCATCACATTTGACCTTCCGCAAGAACCAATGAGGTTCATTCTCATGTTACGCATCACATTTGACCTTCCGCAAGAACCAATGAGGTTCATTCTCATGTTACACATCACATTTTAGCTTCCGCAAGAACCAATGAGGTTCATTCTCATGTTACGCATCACGTTTTAGCTTTCGCAAGAACCAATGAGGTTCATTCTAAATTAAATCTGTTCATCATATAAAGCGATCGAGTCTCTTCAGAAATTTTTAACTAAACCACTCAATTCATATGGATTAGTTTTATGATCTCTTTATGAACTTTTTGAAGCGTCAAAGTGGTAGTAGTGTAGAAAGCTCTCCAATTTCATTAAAAATGTCTTCATTTGTGTTTCGAAGATGAACGAAAGTCTTTCAGTTTTGGAACGGCATGAGGGTGAGCAAATGAGGGTGAACTAATCCTTTAAAGAGACACTCCACCTAAAAAATGAAAATTATGTCATTATTTACTTACAGTCATGTCATTCCATGACTTTCTTTTTTCTGTGAAACACAAAAGAAGATATTTTGAAGAATGCTGGTAATCAAACAGTTTTGGTTCCCATTGACTTCATTGTGGAACCATTTGATTACCAGCATTCCTCAAAATATTTTCTTTCGGTTAACAACATGGGCGATTACTGTATATGAATGACAAAACGTTCATTTTTACAAAATGTTCATTTTTAGGTGGACTATTCCTTTAACTTGCACTAAACCCAAATTAATCCTTTAAAGTGAATAAAAGAAGTAGAATGTTTCAGAATACCCACATTTTCCCCTGTAGCTATACTTTGGCCAAATGGATCAGAACATTTCTCATTGTTTTTTTTTTGCTGAACTGTTTTTTCCAAGGCTGTCCTGTAATGCAGGCTTTCTGAATTCCTTCACTACTGAACTGCCCATTAAACAATGACTTGTCCATGCTGGTTTAGATAACTTGCGGGCGGAACATCAGCGTTATAGACAGCTGTCAACCTGGAAGGATGGCCTGTGCCCAAAAACTGACAGAGCAGCACACACTTGAATCCTGACATCCATTTCAACAAACCTTAGACCTTTGTTTCGAATAAGTCAGAAGAGTTTGTGTATATGTGTAACAAAAAGAGCAGAGCCACTTAACAAATATCCATTCTAAAATTGTTACACTGTAAAAGATTTTAACTACTAAAAGATTTAAACATTATTGTAAGAGATAGTTCTCCTATTTTCTTGCTTGAACCTTTAATGTGTTGTTCACCCAAAAATGTGAACTGTCGTTGTTTGCAAAAATTCAGTGAGATAAAGGTGAGTAAATTATGACGTGAATCATAAGTGTCACAGTTATGCAACACACAACAGTTTTATTAACACTAAAACAATGACCGATAAAGAATTAAAGAAACTGAGGACTAAGGATTACATATACAGTACACACAAACACACACACTGCGTCTGAAATCAAATACTTCCCTACTATAGTATGTGAAAATCTCCAACAGAGTAGTGTGTCTGAAAGCATAGTATTTGAAAAACAGTAGGCGAGAAGTGTGCATTCGCTGGACACTTTACTATCCCATTTATGAATGTCAATGAAGCGACGAATGTCATTCATGCTACCCATATTTATACTATATAGAACATACTTTTATAATGGTCACAAAGTAAATTCAAATTCAAATGTAGTACCTACTCGGACAGAATGCGATTGCGGACACAACGGCAGAGTAAATGAGGCACAAAACAAAGCAACAGGTTAACTAACCAAACACTATGGCAACCAAGAAAAACGAGATAAGAAACATGAAGACAAATACAACCGAATAAAACAAATATCAAAATAAGAGTCTCTGGAACACAACACAGGAGATCCGTGACAATGATTTGATTCATTACATTTGACATACATTCAAAAACACTGATTCATTCTTGAAATAAACAAGGGGATGTCTTTATGAGTGAGTCACTGATTAATTTACTCAAGTAGGTCATTCAAGCTCTTATTTATAGGAACTACCATCTGCTTTGACTTTGTCAACTATTGTTGGTGGGGGGTGAAAAAAGGCAAAGAAAGTGGCAATATTGCATCTAAAATGTAAGTGTGAACTAAATCGTGCAGTTGGTGAAAATATCACTGCTCTCCTGTCTGTGTAATAAAGCTTAAATATTTAGTGATATGCAATATCCTTAGATACTGTATAGAACTTAAAACAACAAAAAACATGAAGTGAAATTCATGAGGGATTCATGCCCTACTTCTGCTTGTCCTCCAGGCCTAATGAAACAAGGGACGAGTGACCTCTCTGGCTCTCTACCTTCTATCTAAATTGATGCATTTATTATTCACTTCAAATTAAGTAATTTCATTTAAATTAAATATGTAACAAAATCATCATTTAAAACCAGTTCAAATGAATCTTCTTCATGGAAAGGGTCACCTTAACCTCCAATCTGCTGTGTAATGAATTGAAATGTTTCATTTGTTCAGTAATGTATTCCTGTGTGATTGCAATAAACTCATTGAGTTAAAGTGTTTGTTAATGTGTCTGTGACGAGCAGGGCGGGCGAGAGCCGTGAGGGAACGGCGCGAGGCCGGTGACGCGAGTGATAATGAGCGTCACCTGCGAGGCGTGCCGGCCTCGAGTCTCTCACGGAGGAGCTCCGGAGGCATAAAAGGAGGAGCGACTACAATGAAGGACGAGACCTCTCTCGTCCTTCATTGTAGTCGCTCCTCCTTTTATGCCTCCGGAGCTCCTCCGTGAGAGACTCGAGGCCGGCACGCCTCGCAGGTGACGCTCATTATCACTCGCGTCACCGGCCTCGCGCCGTTCCCTCACGGCTCTCGCCCGCCCTGCTCGTCACAGTGTCCATGAATCAATAAGTGGTATTAATGATAACAAACCTGATGTGTGGGTTAGGAGTTGTCGTGCTGAGACACACTGTTGCATGTAAGTGCTTGGGCTATTGATTATGTATCATATATTTATCATATATTTAAAATGACAACCCATTTAAGATTTAAGTCCACTTCAATAGCATCGTCTCTTTAAACACTCATTTTAGTAAGGATAAGGGTATGTTTACACAACAATGATGTACTTAAAATTGACCAAAATACGACAACATTGTCAGGATGATCAAAATTTGATTAAAAAAAATAAAATAAAAAAAATGGCACTCTCTGTACCAAAAAAAAAAAGGGTTTCTTCCTTTCCTGCGTACTTCACAGCAATCACATGTAGGCCTGTATGGCTCCTTTCTGAACAATTCCCATTCTTGTAACTCTGAAAATGGCCCCAGATAGTCCCGCCCAAAACTCATGTCATTGGTTGAGAAAAGAACACACACACACACACACACACACACACACACACACACACACACACACACACACACACACACACACACACACAAAGAATAAAGCTCATTGGAGTATGTTTACAAGAAAATATTTTTTTTTCAGCCAAAAAACTAAAATCTCTCTGCCATAAGTTATGTGCTGAAAATATGTTATGACTGGCTGTATTTTAAACCAGCATTCTCTTTATAATAAAGCTACAAATTCATAATGCCATTTTTTTTTTTCCAGTCCAGCACTATTATATTTAGAGTATTATGATTTCATTGCATTGATCATAATATTCTCAAACTTTGGGAAGGCTGCTGTCTGGCTGTGACAGTGTATTGTTCCAAATGTAGTTACAAAATTATTTGAGTTCCAGTGTGCAATTTTGTCTATTCTGAAGATAATTAGGCAGCGAGAAAATCGATGTCCAGCCAGCATGTTAATGTTAATTATATACATCAGTGAGCAAAAGACAAAAAATGAAAACCCACAGAGAATAAAGAGAGAGTTATCACACCAGCTAAATCTTTAATTTGGTGCTCGCAGATTTACATCCAGCACTCAACACATATAAAGTAAATTGTTATATAAAGTAATTTGAAGTTAAAAAAAAATGGAAGTGAAGTGTCCAACACAATTACATGTTAAGTATATATATACTTAACATGTATATATATATATATACTTAACACAAGACTGGCAGTTGAAACACTAGTCACATCAGAAGGAAAAGTACCTTTGTATATTAACAACCTCCTCAAGTTACAAGCAAAAATTAGTACTTTGATTACTTTCTTTAATCATAAACCACCCACATGGTTCAAATATGAACAATAAGGCTTCTCTACTGTAAAAAGTAATATGCTAGATCTGCTCAATACAATTGTGGCAACAGATTACAAGCAATTAATTCAACATATAAGAATTGAGTTAGAATTAAACCATTAAAGTCAACCATTTAAAATGAGTAAAATTTAAACAAAAATATCTAAATAACAGACAGACATCAACAAATGATGTGCTTTAGCAAACACTGTTACAAAAACCATGAACTGACATAAAAAGCATGAGTCAAACTGCCCAACTAAAGGAAACACTGATCACCATAATAGCGACCAAACATTTTCAATAAAACATCAACATCCAAACCTCTACTAATTCTCAAAAAGAACTGTAGAAGAATGACAGAAATAAAGTCAATCTGGTTAGTAATAAGAGAGATTTAATGTATTTTCAGTTGATTTAATCTAAGGCGGTGGCTGAAGTCAATTATAGTTCTTGTGTTTCTCTTTCCGTCAGTGATTCTGCTCATTATCATCAGGTGTCTTCAATGTTGGCAATGAAAAAATAAAGAGTTCTTAATTCATCTTTGACGTCTGCCTGTTATTCAGATATTTTTGTTTAAGTTTTACTTAAATTTTACTCATTTTAAATGGTAGATGTCAATTTGATTAAAGGTGCCCTAGAATGCTTTTTCACAAGATGTAATATAAGTCTAAGGTGTCCCCTGAATGTGTCTGTGAAGTCTCAGCTCAAAATACCCCATAGATTTAGTTTTCATAAATTTTTTTAACTGCCTATTTTGGGGCATCATTAAATATGCGCCGATTCAGACTGCTTCCCCTTTAAATCCTCACGCTCCCCGCCCCCGAGCTCGCGACTCTATAATACATTGCATAAACAAAGTTCCCACAGCTAATATAACCCTCAAAATGGATCTTTACAAAATGTTTGTCATGCATGCTGCATGCATGCATCAGATCATGTAAGTATAGTATTTATTTGGATGTTTACATTTGATTCTGAATGAATTTGAGGCTATGCTCCGTAGCTAAAGCTAACATTACACACTGTTGGAGAGATTTATAAAGAATGAAGTTGTGTTTATGCATTATACAGACTGCAAGTGTTTAAAAATGAAAATAGCGACGGCTCTTGTCTCTGTGAATACAGTAAGAAACGATGGTAACTTTAACCACATTTAACAGTACATTAGCAACATGCTAATGAAACATTTAGAAAGACAATTTACAAATATCACTAAAAATATCATGTTATCATGGATCATGTCAGTTATTATCGCTCCATCTGCCATTTTTCGCTATTGTTCTTGCTTGCTTACCTAGTCTGTTGATTCAGCTGTGCACAGATCCAGACGTTAATACTGCCTGCCCTTGTGTAATGCCTTGAACATGAGCTGGCATATGCAAATATTGGGGGCGTACATATTAATGATCCCGACTGTTGCATCACAGTTGGTGTTATGTTGAGATTCGCCTGTTCTTCGGAGGTCTTTTAAACAAATGAGATTTATATAAGAAGGAGAAAACAATGGAGTTTGAGACTCACTGTATGTCATTTCCATGTACTGAACTCTTGTTATTTAACTATGCCGAGGTAAATTCAATTTTCAATTCTAGAATCTTACTCAATTCTTATATGTTAAATTTAATTAATAATATTTCTTGTAATCTGTTGCTCCAATTTTATTGAGTAGATATAACATATTACTTTTTACAGTGAATGCATAGACCACTTTGCGATTTTGCTGTTCTGAAAGTACCAGATTTGGACCAAAAGCTTACACTACTGGTCTTGTTTAATACACATATAAGTGTGTAAGTTCCAATGGCACATTTTCACTATAGGCATTGTTTTGTAACAGCCATTTTGCACTGCAGGTAGAAAAATATGCAGAGATTAATAAACCATGAAGACAAAGGCAGATAAAAGGAGATTGTATTAAGGCCATTATGTGCTAAACCTTTTTTACACTACATACAAGCGTGTTCAAATAAATGAAACTGGCAGTCACACAGTCATCTATCTTTGCTTTTAAAGCTGCTGGTGCACAATGCAATCCAGCCCACAATGCAAAATGCAAGGTTTGGGGGAAAAATAGGGAATTTATTATTTGAAAAAGTACTAATTTCAGAATACAATAAGAATCAAAATTTGCCCCTCGTCCCCATCTTGTCTCCAGCCTAGTATGGAGTCCAGCCAACACAATTACAATAGAATAAGGGAAGACCTGATGTGGGCGCTACTGAGAGTGTACTTAAAATAGATTACTTTGGGAGCCTGGGCAGCCGATCAATAGGGATGTTGATTACAATAAGCCCCCAGACACTCAGACCACACATTATTTATCCTCTGTGTCTGCTTAAAAAGAATTAGAAATCTATGGTGCATACAGCCCATTAATGCATCTTATCCTTTTGTGGAAAAAATGCAAGCAGCATAAAAAGGGAAATCCTGCCTGAGCTTTTGAGCAAATGAAATGTCTTTTGATGGGTATTAAAAGACTACATGCAATGCAATAATTATGGCCTCCTGTCAAGTTCATTTAAGAACAGGGAACAAGATTTAACATGTGGGAGTTGAGGAATAATCTATTGTCAATATGTCTTGGTAATAAGATCAATCTTAGGAAGTAGGAGTGCTTAAGAACATGGCCTGGTCAAAAGCTTGGACCAAGATGACACAGAATAAGGTATGCATGATATGAAAATTCTAAAGGAGAGGGTTAGGGTTAGATAAGCCGAAAATTGTTTTTTATGTTATGGCTGATGACCAATAAATGGTCAATGTTAAAATTCTATACTAAAAAGTAATAGAAAAGTGATAGATTTTCACAGTCGTAACAGCCATATTTGGTTTATAAAGTGCCCCTATTTTTTTTTTTTTTCAAATATTACCTTTCATGCAGTGTTTAATAGAGCGGTTTGTGAATGTAAAAGGTCTGCAAAGTGTAAAGATCAAAGTGCATGATAAATATAGTTATTGTATCCTAACAGAAAGAATCTGTTCTGAACTGGTGAAACGAGTCGTCAGCAATTCCAGTCTTACTTCCTGATACATACCAATGTAGCAATGTAACAAATTCGCATGATGCCAGATCTTCATTGGCTGCCCATGAATGATGTCTATTTTGACCCGTCCTCAAACACTGTAGTTGTTGCTGAGACTGGAAGACTTTGGTTTGTGTTGTTCATGTCGAGAAATGCTATTTTCAGCACTGCAAGCTCACTTTGCTGCACTTCAAAAGGATGGAGACTCATGCAGTATTTAATACAGAAAAACCGACGCCATGGTTCATATCACTCATAGCGCTGACAAAGCATCCAGAGCTGAAATTCAGATATGGTAATGGGTGTTTCTTTCTGACACACACTGTATGCGATAGACCAATCACAATAGACTGGGCTGTCTGACCAATCAGAACAGAGTAGGCTTTTAGAAATGAAGGGTCAAAATACCCCACAGATCATTTTTTTTAAAGTATGTTAAATTTGCCACTTTTTGAGGGTGAGCAAAAACGTGCCATTTTTGTGTATGTCCCTTTAAATGCAAATGAGCTGGTGGTCCCGGCCCCCTTTCAAGAAGAGGGCGGAGCTTCAAGAGCTCATGCCCCAGCATACCGGTGTAGGACAGACTGACAGAACACCGGCAACAGCAAAACAGGACAATCTCATGCACTAAAAATGTCAAAAAAATGTCAGTAGCGGTGTTCAGCCTTATATGTTCAAGCCAGAAGCAGTCCGGAGCAAAATGATTGACTTAAACGTATAAGACTTAACATATTTTCTTCAGGACATTTCCTTCGAAAATTAAATTTAACCACAATATATGAAATTCAATGACTCAGATGCAATGGAAAGGTTCAATGGATGTTAAAGGTTCTTCACTGATCCATTAATGCCAATAAAGAACCTTTATTAAGGGTGTAGTGACTGATACTAAATCTCTAAAACTGGCAGATAACCAATATGGTAGTGATATATTGCGCATCCTAAACATTTCTTAAAATACACATAGTATTATGCAGGTTCACAGGGCAGATCTGAATGTTTAACTCAGATGAAAGTCTTTTTAAAACCATAATGCACTCTGTAATTCAGACATGCAAGTCTCTATGCATCCAAATACAAAATATTCTCACGGCCGACCTTGAGACCATTTTGGTCAACTTGGATAGAGCTGGTGAGCAACCATTGTTAAGCGGGTAAAGACCTGGTCAGACCACAATTCAGACCACAGCTTGGAATAGTTGGCTTGGTATCCAAAAGACATGTATTTTCATCAACTGCTATTATTAATTTTCTTCCGAGTGAACAATCACATACCTTGAGAGAAAGTCGAGCAGGAATTTATAAATTCAATGAGCAGAAGAGTTAATATCACAGCTCTGTGTTTTATTATATGACCTGACATTTATCTAAAGCTTTCAAAGTTAAGGCTGACCAACTTTTGACCTAAATGTCAAAATATCTTAGATCTAGGGAATAAGATAGACTTTTCCATTATTCCTCTGCTTCCTTATAATCTCTTTTCTACACATCATCTGAAATGTCAGCACTCTGGCAGCAAAATATTTCCTTTTGCAGGAACAATAAATTGAATATCAGTCATTTTAGATCAGGTGAATAAATAGGAGAAAATGTGAGGGAAAAAATAGCAGTGAATAAATTGATTTTGATTTGCACTAAGGTATGAATGTATTTAATTAAAATGTTACCCATGTGATGTCTAACAGTTAAAAAGTGTAAATGTATGTACATAGAAAACTGTGATTATGCTGTCCTGGTCAGAATTATTGGCACCCTTGGTAAACATGAACAAAGTAGGCTGTGGAAAAAAATCTGCATTGTTAATCATTTTGCTCGGTTATTAAAAAAAAAAAAAAACTCTGATTGAAGTAAAATAATTGAAAAATGGGGGGACATCTTTTTCTCCAAAACACATTGGCCACAATTAATGACACCCTTTTATTCAATGCTTTTTGCAGCCAATATAACAGCTGAGTCTTCTCCTACATTGCCTGATGAGTTTGGAGATCAGAGATCATTCCTCCATACAGAAATCTCTCCAGAACCTTCACATTCCCAGCTCCATATTGGTGCGTCTTCTCTTCAGTTCACCCTACTCATCTTCTATAGGGTTCAGGTCAGGGAACTGGGATGGCAGAAGCTTAATTTTTTGCTCAGTGACCCATTTTTGTGTTGACTTTGGATCATTGTCCTGATGAATGGCCCATTATAAGATTTCTAGTAGGGACAGTCAGGTTTTCATTTCTATCTGTTGGTATTTGATAGAATCCATGATGCCTCCTGAAGAAGAAGAATAGGCCCACAATTTCAAAGATCCAGCAGTATATTTTACTGTGGGCATGGGGTACTTTTTATCCCTGTGTGCACCAAATCCATCTGGTGGGTTTGCTGCCAAAAAGCTCTTTTTTAGTTTTATCTGACCATAGAAGCCTGTCTCATTTGAAGTTCCAGTCATGTCTGACAACTGAATATAGTAGAGTGTGTTTTTGGATGAGAGAGGAGGATTTTTCTTGAAATCCTCCTAAAAAGCTTGTGGTGATGTAGGTGCTGTTTGATCATTTTTAAAGGCTTCCTGACCCCAAGACTCAACTAATTTCTACAATTCTCCAGCTGTGAATCTTGGAGAGTCTTTGGCCACACAAAATCTCTTCCTCACCGCACATTAGGATGATACAGACACACGTCCTCTTCCAATTTGTAACATATTTAGTTGATTGGAACTTCTTAACTATTGCCCTGGTGGTGGGAATGGGAATTTTCAATGCTTTTGTGATTTTCTTACAGCCATGTTCTATTTTGTGAAGCTCAACACTATATTTTACTGCATATCAGAACTATATTCTTTGGTTTTAATTTGGCCTTTGTGTTCCTCAAATTTATACTCCTGTGAAACAAGAAGTCATGGCTGGACAATTTCATAGTCAACCTGGTGTTCTACAAATGTAAATGGGAATATACAGAGATATTTTACTCATAAGAATGTCTAGGGGTGCCAAAATTATTTTGATTAAAGATTATGAGTGCACACACATACATAAAAACAAATAAATAAAAATAATGATGTGCAAGGATAAATCATTATAATAAATAATGCAATATTTCATTAAGAAAAATAGGAATTGTCCATTTTGATTTCATGGGGGCTTTAAGTGTGTGCTATAGCCTAAACCAGCTTGAATGCCTCAGTTATCTACATCCAGTAGACCTGACTGGATCATGGCTCATGGTGTATGGTTAACTTGAAAGCATACTCAGGATAAAGTGGCACAAATCAGTTTGTGGTCTGTT
The DNA here is from genome assembly GCA_036281575.1 of Ancherythroculter nigrocauda. Taxonomy (NCBI): domain Eukaryota; kingdom Metazoa; phylum Chordata; class Actinopteri; order Cypriniformes; family Xenocyprididae; genus Ancherythroculter; species Ancherythroculter nigrocauda. Next base: position 58,919,246 of record VTFQ01000003.1, read on the forward strand.
ACTTGGTCTCCTAATTCTCTCTAATAGCTCCTCTAGCTACTGAATCGCAGCCAATAACAGCAGGTGATTGGAACCCCAAGCCATCCAATTATTTTGTTGCCCAAGTTTCTATAAAAGTCTTCAAAGTGCAATGATTCTTAACAGCTTGAATGGATCTAAGCAATATAATGAAATAACATGTTTTAGGGAACTAAACTTTCAGAATAAACACACATATGCATCTGCAAGGTCAATGAAGCTACATTTCATCTTACTCTGTTTGACATTAATGACAATAAAACTTGAGCTGATGTGAATCTCATCATGAGAGCTCTGCAAATGAACAGATGGGTCAAGAATTGTGTTGCATCGTTGAAAAATGTATCTCAGTCAAAGAGTAAATGAGAGCGATGTAGATGAGCCACATTAATTCTAATTACATGTGGACAGTGAGCTGTTTGTGATTCAGGTCTTTGAAATATTAACACCCTCTAAATAGTGAAATATCATTCGAGATGAAATGCACTTTGATTGCCTGTGTAATTATGACTCGTTTGAATGATGCATTGTAGTGTAAACAAAGGGTGAAAATTAGTTGTGTGGAAATGAGACGCAAAGCAGAGGGAGGCCAAGCCGACAAAATGGCTGTCGGGGACATCAGGACATTTCTACTACTGCTGTCACAAGGTCAGTGATGCATGTTAAACTGTCTCAAGAGCTGGAGGCCTGTTCCCTGTTACTGTACATTAATAAACCCAAAAGTAATTTACTAGGTTACATTCCTTCACATTCGTTCATTTAGCAGACACTTTTATTCAAAGTGGCATTCAAATGAGGAAAACACACACACAGTAAAAATTCACTAACAGCAATACATTCAATCGCAAACCAGATAGCATAACTAATACAGTGGCAAGAGTGAGAATCTGTGAAAATGTGAATAATTTTAATAAAATAAGAGAGATCATACAAAATGCATGTTATTTTTTGTTTAGTACTGTCCTGAGTAAGATATTTTACATAAAAGATGTTTACATTTAGTTCACAAGACAAAACAATAGCTGAATTTATTAAAATAACCCCATTCATAAGTATGTGAACCATTGATTCTCAATACTGTGTGTGGTTACCTGATGATCCACGACTGTTTTTGTGTTTTGTGATGGTTGTTCATGAGTCTCTTGTTTGTCCTGAGCAGTTAAACTGAGCTCTGTTCTTCAGAAAAATCCTCCAGCTCCTGCAGATTCATCAGTTTTCAAGCATTTTTTACATATTTGAACACTTTTCAGCAGTGACTGAACGATTTTGAGATCTGTGTTTTCATACTGAGGACAACTGAGGGACTCAAACACAACTATTAAAAAAGGTTCAAACATTCACTGATGCTCCAGAAGGAAACACGATGCATTAAGAGCCGGGGGGTGAAAACTTTTGAATTCAAATATCAAGGTTAATTTTACTTAATTTTTCTTCCAGTAAATATGCAAGTATCTTCTGTTGCTTCCGAAGAGCAGGACTAAATGAAAAACAATGATATGTAAACAAAATAAGAAAAATTGTGACATCTTCATTCTGTTCAAAAGTTTTCACCCCCCGACTCTTAATGCATCGTGTTGTCACGTAATGCACAGAGACGAGAAGGTAAGATCCAAGCTCAGCTTTTAATAGGACAATCCAAAATCGTATTCCAGAAACAGGCAAGGGTCAAACTCCACAGAACAGTCCACATTAAACAGAAAACCAGGAATACAAAGTGCACGTAACAAAAAAATTAACAATCCACAAACAAAGGCAGAAACAACTCAGTATAAATAGACAGACACTAATGACAAAACTCAAGACAGCTGGTGCAATGAAAGGATAATGAGTCCGGGAAGTGGTTATGGGAAATGAAGTCCAAAAGTGAAAACAAGAGTCCGGGTTGGAGTGCCCTCTAGTGGCTGATTAGGGCACTCCCACTAGTGATCATGACACGTGTTTCCTTCTGGAGCATCAGTGAATGTTTGAACCTTTTTTAATAGTTGTGTTTGAGTCCCTCAGTTGTCCTCAGTGTGAAAAGACGGATCTCAAAATCATTCAGTCACTGCTGGAAAGGGTTCAAATATGCAAAAATGCTTGAAAACTGATGAATCTGCAGGAGCTGGAGGATTTTTCTGAAGAACAGAGCTCAGTTTAACTGCTCAGGACAAACAAGAGACTCATGAACAACCATCACAAAACATAAAAACATTCGTGGATCATCAGGTAACCACACACAGTATTGAGAATCAATGGTTCACATACTTATGAATGGGGTTATTTTAATAAATTCAGCTATTGTTTTGTCTTGTGAACTAAATGTAAACATCTTTTATGTTAAATATCTCACTCAGGACAGTACTAAACAAAAAATAACATGCATTTTATATGATCTCTCTTATTTTATTAAAATTATTCACATTTTCACAGATTCTGCAAGTGGTTCACATACTTTTTCTTGCCACTGTAATTCATAAATGGAATTGTTTACAAAAGAGTAGCTAATCAGCGATATGTGTCAAAAAATATGCTTAATCATGATCATATGTTGTGTAACTGACATAATTCTGTTCTCTCCCCACTGACTAGCTGAATTTCTTGCACAGATTTCCACTTTTAAACCAAATGAGCATCACTCTTCGCACCTATTACCTTTACTCTTTTCTCACATGCTGGTGTTCTTCCCTTAAGGCTGAATGAATGATTCTGACAGTAAGTCCAGATTTATAGAACACGCTTCAGAATTTGATGAATGACAAGAGAGTGCCTGCGACCCATGGAAATCCCTAAAATATAACCTGCCTTATCTAGAATAGATGGAATGACTTCCATCTATCATAAATGCATGGGAAAATGTTTTAAAAATGAGATCCACCACAATCAAGCCTTTTCATTTGTATAGGCTGAAGATAATCTATGAAGTGGCTCAGATATTCCTCAGAAATTTAAGACAAGGCATTGATATTCCTTTCTTCTTCCAAAGGCGTTCTGTAGAATCCATATTATATTATCTTTCATCGCCCACATCCATCACATCTACAAGCAGTTATCGCATCAATAATCCTGCTTCATGACAACAGTATATCTTATGAACTACTCCAGATGCAAATATGACTCCTGCAGACAGAATAAATGTAAAGGGCTGAATGGTGTTGGAGGAATTGTGCCTCACATGTGGGCTCATCTGTTCACATCCTATGAGGGAGCAATTCTGTTAAGTGTGCCTCAGTGTCACATTCAGATTCAAATATTGCTCCTGAAAAGTACCTTCAAGATCATAAAATGAATAATTTCGTACATTGATCATACTTGATTGACTCCTATGATGTTACAGTAACCGGGTTTTAAGCTGTGAAGAAAGAATTTTAAAGGGATCCTTGATTATGATTTCATTTTTTTTTTTTTACTTTAGTTAGTGTGTAATGTTGCTGTTTGTTCATAAACAACATCTGCAAAGTTACGACGCTCAAAGTTCAATGCAAAGGGAGATATTTTCTTTTAAAGAAATCACTTTATAAGAACTACAACAAATGGCTTGTAGGAACTACAACAAGCTTCTTCCTGGGTTGGTGACATCACAAACCCCAAAATTTACATAAACCCCGCCCCCGAGAACATGCAACAAAGGGGGCGGGGCCATGTTGGGCTGCTTTAGAGAAGAGGAAGAGTTGTTGTAGTAGAGTGTTGTTGTCATGCCGTCATTTTACACCGGACTGCTTCACAAACGAGGGTCAATTCAACACAAAAGATGAACATGACGGCACATGCTAGTGGATGAGTTGAATCAACTCCACAGCAACTACATAAATTTATCCACTAACCATTCAGAAACGTCCAGTTTCATTCTAAAAGTTGTAACTTCTTCCTGAGTCTCTCCATCAGTGTCGACTCCGGTTTGAACAATGTAAGGCTGAACACCGTTACTGACAATCCTCATTTTGGCTGCGTGAGATTCTCCAGCTTTGTTGTTGTTGAGCTGTTAAAGCTCCGCCCTCTTCTGGAAAGGGGGCCGGGAGCAGCAGCTCATTTGCATTTAAAGGGACACACACAAACGGTGTGTTTTTGCTCACACCCAAATAGAGGCAAATTTGACAAGCTATAATAAATGATCTGTGGAATATTTTGAGCTGAAACTTCACAGACACATTCTAGGGACACCAGAGACTTATATTGCATCTTGTAAATGGAGCATTATAGGTCCCCTTTAAAGCATCATAGGCTGTTCTGTTCCAAAAGGTAAAAAGGCAAAATTATTTAAGGCTATACAGTCCTTTCCTAAGGTTTGTTTGTTTGTTTGTTTGTTTGTTTGTTTGTTTTATTGTTTTATTATTATTATTATTATTTGAAAGAAATTAATACTTTTATTTACCAAGGATGCTTTAAATTTATCAAAAGTGACAGTAAAGACATTTAGGGCCCTATCTTGCACCCAGCGCAATTGACTTTGTACACCGACGCATGTGTCATTCCTATTTTGCACCCGCGCAAAGCGCGCTTTTCCCTCCACAGAAGCACGTCGCTAAACTAGTGAATGAACTTGCGCTCCCTGGGCGGTTTAGCGCAAAAAAGGAGGCGTGTTCCGGCGCAAACAATCCCTGGTGCTATTTTGCTGTTCCATTAAACAATTGCGCCACTGACCAGAAAAAACCTAGTCTAAAGTCAGTGGCACGTTGCGCATTGTTCATTATGCTATTTTAAGGGCGCATGCTTGACCATAATGTATAGCGTGCACAACGCGCATACACTTTGCTCATGTAATCTACACAGATGCAACAGTTATTTTTGCAAATCATAAATTGTTACACTAAAAAAATATTAACAGCTGCCAGCTGATGAAACAATTGTGGCTATTTCCTCCCACGCCTGTTTAACCGACGCTATTTTGGGTGGGTTTCTCCCATCCCCATACAACACAACTTCTCTGTCTTTCACTGCTCTTACAAGAACATCAGTCTCCTCGGCTGTGAACCGCTCCTGGCGTGCGCCTGGTAAATACGCCATAATAATAGCAATCCATAATGGAACTTGCGCACCTGCTTTTAAAGGGAATGTTGGATGACGCTCTGATTGGTTTATTTCACGTTACGCCCAAACCACACCTATGAATAATGAAGCTACTTCAGACCAACCCATTTTAGATTTGCGCCGGGCGCAAGAGCCATTTATCCCGCCGGGAAAATAGCAACAGCGCCGAGACCCGCCCACAAAGTTTCTTGCGCTTCACGCTTTGACACTTGCGTTTCAGATCGTTAAAATAGGGCCCATTGGCTTTGTTTACATCTGGTATTAAGATGCGTTTTGGTCGATCGGATTACTAATAGATGAGGGAGACACATTCCCGTTTACACCTGGTGTTTTAATCTTTAATCTTTTTGTTCATTTTCAATCACTTCTGTCCTGATTTCTTTGAGGGGAGGGTCTATGGACAGGTAAATGTATGTTTTTTTTTTCAGATCTTTCAATCTAATGGACAAAATAAGTTTGTGCAATTCACAAATGAACACACCAGAGATGACAGAAAAACATATGGAAAGCAGCAGCTTTCATTTCTGCTCTGACAGCCGCAAGACCAGCCGAACACTGTGAGTGTGTGTTAGAAATCAGGAATGGTGAGAGAACATTGTGCTTGGCAAGTTTTTCATCTTCAAACCAAACTTGGCTCTTCAGTCGGCTAAGTTTAAAACTTGTCTGGCTAGAGCGCTTCCCATAATGTTTACACATTAGGTCATTTTGTGGCTGTTCGAACACATTCGACAACATGAGCGTCTACACAATCCGGTCGAATGTGTTTTCGACTGCATTTTCGACTACCTCTGGAAGTGGACAAGCTTAAAACATGTTAGACCCGTTTAAACCTGTATTTGTGATCCGATCGACCAAAACAATTCTTAATACCAGGTCTAAACAGGGCCTTACATTGTTACCAAAAAAAATACCTAGATTTAGAATAAATGCTGTTCTTTAGAATTCTTTAGATACTTTGTATTCATCAAAGTTTCCACAAAACAGTAAGCAACACAACACTGATGATAAGAATATAATATGTGAAGGATCATGTGACAGTGAAGACTTGAATAATGGCTGCTGAAAATTCAGCTTTACCATCACAGGAATAACTGAGAGTGGATTCCCCTATAAAAGAAAGCTGCAAAAAAGTTGCCAACTATGAAAAAAAAAAAATCAATATCAACTTCTTGTAATGTTTCTTTTCTGTTAAGATGCTGCCTTACAAGGTAGCTAGCTGCCTATGTAGGAAGTATACAGCAAGGTACCTCACTATATTTTTGAACAGAGCTACTTCATGCTCATTGCTTGTCGATTCTCTTTTAAACAGTCGACAGTTGCTGTTGATGGTTTATCCTGACTGCAAACACCCACTTTTCATTATTTGATCACAGAAGCAACGTCAAAAACAGACTCTTCAGTAACTTGTCCGAATAGAAATGAAAAACACAGGCCCTGAACACTGTATACAGTGTTGCCCTTCATTACAGCTGCCTCAGAGTGCAAATAACAGGTTCTCCAGCAAGAAAAGGTTGCCGTTCGTTTAAAGACAAAGAGCCAGACTGGTTATTTACTCTGTTCGGAGTGACGCTAGGTCTGCTCGTGGCTGTGCATCTTTTATTTATCTCTTACTCATACAACACGGTCAGTTCCGGGATGTGAGCGGCTACACGCAGAAGGGGTGGATGTGAGGTGAATTACAATGGGACCCCCCTTTATGGCTTTTAAATGGCCAGAATATCCCCAGAAAAAGAAAATGCTTTGAAACAGCCTTCATGTCATGAGTACTGCACCTCCAGTATGATTTCCTAAAATGCTGGCTTTCTTTTTGAAACGATGAAACTAAAATATTTTTAGTACTTTTTTTGTGACAGAATGATGAAACCTCAAATGGTGTCAAAAAAATGTTCAATCAACAGTACAGCAGCTCATTCATCTGAAGATAACATTACTAGAAATACGGAAAAGAGCTGTTGGTCAAAAAGATAGAGAACATGACATGCAGTAATACAAGTCATTTTTCAGACAATATCAGTACATGATTGAGAGTTTGGTTTGTGGTTTTCAGAAAGACATTTTTTTTGGTGATTAGATGGGTCTGTCTGCAGCTCGTGAATGTTGTGATGGAACCCACAGCGTCCCGGGGTGCTCAGGAAGTGTCCTGTCAAATTAGTCACACACATCACACATAGAGACAGGTGTAGCTGAACACTAGACTTCAGCATACTCTATCACGACAGCATAATAGCCTGATTCTCTTTCTCTCGCTCTCTCTGTCTCTCTCCTTTGGTATATGATCCAGCAGCACTATCAGCATAACTTCACCTTGCCAGGAGGAAAAGAGTTTCATCATACTAGACTGAAGTTTTCAAGTAATACACAGAATAATCTATAAGTAAGTGTGTGTGTGTGTGTGTGTGTGTGTGGACTCTCCATTTTGCTCAAACACATCGGCAACTTTATATGATTTTCCTAACCAGAAAAGTCAGTATGTCAGTTATCATGAACAAGCTTGTGTGTTTTAAATGGTGTTGAGTTAAACATAACACATCCTTGTACTAAAGTTCTAGTGTTTTTATTGTTAAAGGATTAGTTCACTTCAGAATTCAAATTTCTTGATAATTTATTCACCCCCATATCATCCAAGATGTTTATGTCTTTCTTTCTTCAGTTGACAAGAAATGAAGGTTTGAGGGAAACATTCCAGGGTTTTTCTCCATATAGTGGACTTCACAATGGGTTGAAGGTCCAAATTGAAGGTCCAAAAAAATAAAAATGTATATACTTTTTAACCACAAATGCTCATCTTGCATTGCTCTGTGATATGCCACACATTACGTAATAACATTGGAGAGGTCATGCATGACATAGGTGGAAGTACCACGGTATGGCAAAAAACTCCTCAAAAACATCTTTCTCCTCCAACTTCAAAATTGTTTGACATCGACATACATTTTTTTTGTAAAGGCTTGGTGCTTGCATGTTTGGTACATTCACCTATGTCGTACGTGACCTTTCCAACTTGATTATGTAATGCGTGGTGCATCGCAGAGCAGTGCAAGATGAGCATTTGTGGTTAAAAAAAAGAATATAATATTTATTTGTTTATTTATTTTAGAAAATGACCAATCGTTTCTCTAGATAAGACCTCGTCTGGGGTCATGTAGAGCTCTTTGAAGCTGCACTGAAAGGACCTTCAGCCCGTTGAACCCCATTGAAGTCCACTATATGGAGAAAAATCCTGGAATTTTTTCCTCAAAAACCTTCATTTCTTTTCGACTGAAGAAAGAAAGACATAAATATCTTGGATGACATGGGGGTGAGTAAATTATCAGAAAACTTTAATTCTGAAGTGAACTAATACTTTAATTCTAAATAACATGTCTTTATCCAGATTTCTATCAAATCTACTAATCAAGTCTCAACTTTTGCCTTAACTTATTCCTGCCAATAACTGCCCACTTTCTGTAGACAGGATCTCACAGTGTAACTTTATATTTCTAAATGTGACTATTTATTTTTCTAAACTTCCATATTAAAGCTAGCCAAAAAAGTTTGGAGATGTCAATTTCTGCCAGCTCTTGGAAGTTTTCTGTGCAATGGGCATATATGCTTAACAGAGAAGGCAATAAATGCATTGCAATTTAAAATATCTAAGTTGGTGGACCAAGCAAAAGCATTGTCATAACTGTATATATAAAATTACAAAAGTAAGTTATGATAGACTGTATTAAATATATACATTTTTAATACCAAAAATTATAAATAAATAATTAAAAGTGGAATATTTTACCTATTTTATGTAGGGAGCAAGGCAGCTCACTGTGGAATCCATACATTACTGAATTAATATCCCGCTCTCTTATCTCATCCCTCTTCATTAAAAGGAAATCAATTATCTTCCATTGTCAATAAAGCATTTCATTTTCACTTTTCTTGATTAACCTTCCTGATTAAAATTTGCGGCACATGTGCTCTGGTGACCAGGAAGCAGCTTCAGGTACATGAATGGTTGGTTTCACCTGTCAGGGTGTCTGGTGTGTGGAGGTGTAGCTGTGACAACAGCTCATGTCTCTGGGAGACGTCAGAGCCTTATACATGTCCAAGCACTATCATCCTTTCCCCATGCACAGATTCTTGTCACCCCTACCTAATAGTCAAATCAAGTCAGCTTTATTTATATAGCGATTTATACAATACAGATTTTTTCAAAGCAGCTTTACAGGGATAAACAGGAAAATAATATTTCAACAATCTAAACAGAGTTCAAAAAGAAAACAGTGTCATTGTTCAGCTGAGGTCAGTTCAGTTCTGTTCAATAACTGTTAGGGGTGTAACGGTACACAAAACTCACGGTTCGGTACGTACCTCGGTTTTGAAGTCACGGTTCGGTACAGTTTTCGGTACAGCAGGTGGAGAGAAAACTAAACATAAAATTGCTTTTTTTTATTATTAAACAGAGGTTTACTGAACAAATTGTGTTTTTGTCTTTAAATATATTAAATTAAATTAAAACTAAAAGTTTCTTAAGGATAAAAAAAAAAATGATCTCTGCTAATGCTATAAACTATGTAGGGAGCCCTAACTTGAAAGAAGCCCAAACTATTAGCCTAAATTCAATTGCTTTTTATTTTTAGATAAAATAATCAACACTCAAATAACAAATTGTATGCAAACCTGTAAGCTGCACCTAAGGCAGTTTTTGCATTAACTTCTAAATGTTTTTACTCCAATTCGTTGTTGAAATTATTTCTACACAGTGGCTCAGATTTATTTAAACATACATTAAATAGCCTAATCAGGATATCACTAAAAGGTTAAGTAAAATAATGAATATATTGGCTAATACAGTGCATATATTAAGCGAAAGAGTTCATTTCTCTAGCGAACTAACAAGCTGTGAACACTGAATGGCTTTTCTGAGGTAAATGCATCATGACATATTGTTGAATACGGACGCTTTCATTGATGTCTTTCCACCGTTGAAACACTGAATGAGCGATTACATGAGATATGACCGTTTCAGTAAGTTGTACTGAATCTTGCAACATACCTTCAGATGTTCTTTCATGTTTATTCTGTAACTAGTATTAAGGAGGAAGAGATGAACACATTCACTTGCGCTCCGCGCTCGCGCTGCCGGTTGAACTGAGGCGCCTGTACAGTGATCTGTCACCCCACATCAAAGCACGTCAAAATGGCATTTTCTGTTTAAACTTCATGATTTCGTGGACAGAATTTGAAGGATGACACTTTGTTTCTTATCGAAAGTAACAAAACGCAGAGCTTATTGCGGTTATTGGTGGTGAATATTGGTTGCAATGTAATGCTTCGGTACACACGTGCACCGTACCGAAAGCCCTGTACCGAAACGGTTCGGTACAAATACGTGTACCGTTACACCCCTAATAACTGTGTAAAGAAAGATCATCATGAAATGAGTTATCAGTAATAAAGCAGCTCTGTAGAAAACAGTGATGTCATTGTCCATCTCAGTTCAGTTCTTATCCGATATGTCAGTACAGTCGAATCAATAATATTGCTGAATATTAAGTGTCCCCAACTAAGCAAGCCAGAGGCGACATTGGCAAAGAACCAAAATTCCATCAGTGGCAGAAATGGAGAAACCAGGCTCAGTCAGGGGAGCAAATTCTCCTCGACCAAATGCACCAACATGGAGTGGTTATGATTCCAGGCTGCATGATTGTGGATTGATATCATTCAGAATATTTCATCCAGTTCCTTCTGCTTGTAAAAAAACAAAAAAAAGAATACATCACACCAGCATATGAAAGAGAGGAGCCGAAACTGGCCATAGGGGTCTGTTCAGAGGTCTAGTCTGGTTCTTGTGGTCTTTGTTGATATTCCTTTCATCTTTCATATCTGATGCATCCCTCTTTGTTTGAGTTGTATGGGCTTGTTAGTTTCTGAACAGTGTTTTATCAAATCAAAGCAGTAGTCCTGAGTAAACTGAGGAGGACAGAACCTCCTGCAGAACCACTGCTGGAAAATCCAGTTCAAGATGGTACATTTTTTTGGATTATGGGTCATATTTTCTAAGTTGATCATTAGCTGGTAGACCATCATTGCCTGTTAACTCTCAATGTCCTTTTTTATTGCCTTAATTATTAGTAATCCTCATAAATTAGATATCATTCAATAGTTTAAATACTCAAAATTCATCTTGTGAAAATCGTTATTGCGTTATAATAGAAAACATATTTGACACTTTAGACATATTTGATTTTCTTGCAATTTTAGAGTCCAAATTTTGGCCACTCATTTGGAGAGAATGTTTATCCACTAACCATTCAGAAGTTGTAACTTCTTCCTGAGTCTCTCCGTCAGTGTCCGACTCCGGTTTGAACACCGCTGCTGACAAATTCTGACATTTTGGCTGCGTGAGATTCTCCAGTTTTGTTGTTTGTTGATAGTGATGGGTTCGGAGCATGTTTGAAGCTGCCAAAGTCACATGATTTAAGCAAAAAATAGACTTTGTTACATCATAACTGTTTCGAAATGTCAATGGTTCACCGTTCTCTGTGAACCCATGAATCATGCGGATTCACTGAGATCACCCCCCAGTGGCGAATCATTGAGCAAGTGTCTATGTCTGATACATGAGTATGAAGTGTCTAAGTGTCTATTACCTGATCTCTGATGAGTTTTATACATTTGTAGGCGTTTTAATGAGGTATTTGTATAATTTAAAGGAATAATAGTAGTTAATAGTCTCTGTTTAGCTGACCCATCCATAGAACAAACAAAACAAGCCCTGAAAAATGATAAAAGAATACATATTATTACACTTAATATTTAATGGTGCTAGATGATTAGTGCATCTGATAGATTATACTTTCAAATAAAACATATGCAATGGGTTTGTAAAAGCTGTTTTATGCATGTTTGGCATGAGTTTGTGTTGCATTTGCACTGTTTTGACCAGCAGGCGTCACCAGCGTGTGGTGTTTCAAACGCTCTATGTTCGAAACCTTCGAAACAGTGATGGATAAGTATCCGAAGCACGAGCTGTTAAAGCTCCACCCTTTTCTGGAAAGGGAGCAGCAGCTCATTTGCATTTAAAGGGACACACACGAAAATGGCTTGTTTTTGCTCACATCCAAATAGGGGCAAATTTAACAAGCTATAATAAATGATCTGTGGGGTATTTTGAGCTGAAACATCACAGACACATTCTTTGGACACCTGAGACTTGTTTTACAGTGAAAAGGGGCATATAGGTCTCCTTTAAGTCTGTACACCAAAGCATTCATGAATTACAATCATAAGTTCAGCAACAAACTAGCTAACAGCTGGGCATAAACTGAAACTTAAACTGAAGCATTTGGGTCAGTTGTGATATACTGACAATCTTAAAGGTGCCATCGAATTGAAAATTGAATTTACCTCAGCATAGTTGAATAACAAGAGTTCAGTACATGGGAATGACATACAGTGAGTCTCAAACTCCATTGTTTCCTCCTTCTTATATAAATCTCATTTGTTTAAAAGACCTCCGAAGAACAGGTGAATCTCAACATAACACCGACTGTTACGTAACAGTCGGGATCATTAATATGTATGACCCCAATATTTGCATATGCCAGCCCATGTTCAAGGCATTACACAAGGGCAGCCAGTATTAACGTCTGGATCTGTGCACAGCTGAATCATCAGACTAGGTAAGCAAGCAAGAACAATAGCAAAAAATGGCAGATGGAGCAATAATAACTGACATGATCCATGATATCATGATATTTTTAGTGATATTTGTAAAATGTCTTTCTAAATGTTTCATTAGCATGTTGCTAATGTACTGTTAAATGTGGTTAAAGTTACCATCGTTTTTTACTGTATTCATAGAGACAAGAGCCATTGCTATTTTCATTTTTAAACACTTGCAGTCTGTATAATTCATAAACACAATTAACTTCATTCTTTATAAATCTCTCCAACAGTGTGTAATGTTAGCTTTAGCCACGGAGCACTACCAAACTCATTCATAATCAAATGTAAACATCCAAATAAATACCATACTTACGTGACATGCTGCATGATGAACACTTTGTAAAGATCCATTTTGAGGGTTATATTAGCTGTGTGAACTTTGTTTATGCGATGATAGAGTCGAGAGCTCGGGGGCAGAGAGCTGAGCATTTAAAGGGGCCGCAGCATGAATCGGCGCATTTCTAATTATGCCCCAAAATAGGCAATTAAAAAAATTATTTAAAAAAAAAAATCTATGGGGTATTTTGAGCTGAAACTTCACAGACACATTCAGGGGACACCTTAGACTTATATTATATCTTGTAAAAAAACGTTTGATGGCACCTTTAATAAAAAAATATTAAACGAGTGTTAAAACTGTGTTTATGTAACCTAGAATATTCCTTTAACATGCTCCCATATATGACTAATATCATGATTTCACTGTGTGTGCATATGTGTGGTAATGGAACACAGAAGGAGCTTAAATAATACAAAGTATCACTTAAACCGTTTTAAATAGATGAATTAGTCCGCAATCTCCAGGCGAAATGAATGGATTGTTGTGCTGTGAACTGTGGTGGCCTCCGCTCATTTGCATTACAGCACATGTTGGCAGCTCATTATAATGTGTTGTGACAATGCCCTGCCCGACTGGCCCATATCAGCCAATCCACACAATGGGAGGCTGACCCAGCAGCAAATTCACACCATGTTGTCGTCCCCTGTGAACACATGTACACAATTAAGATCTTCCAGCTGAGTCGTCTGGTTTGCATTGACTCGTGTGATTGTCTTTACACAAAAACAAAATAAAAGTAACAGCTATTCAGCAGCACCTTGCTCACAAGGTCCTTAAAGGGTATCATCTCTAAATCTTAAATGTCTTGCCCAGTGACGGCTGGTGCTCGCTGTGCTGTCCTTTACAGTAGCTGGCAGTAGACCTCCCTCTTTGTTAAATGGAGGTGTCCAGCTGGATGTGATGTCCCATTCATCAGCCCCAGCACAGCCAGGTTTGATAAATGACCTGGAGGCTTTCTGACTCACACACATGTGTACAGCCATTTTGGCAGCCTAGAGTAAGAGTCCTGTCGTGATTGTTTCAGACATCCCAAAATAGACCCTTAAAAATAATTTCAGTACAAATATGAGGTTTATGGGGAAGTGAATGGATTGCTTCTAAAGCTGCACAATTCCTTTTGTTGTTGTTGTTGTTGTTGTTATTTTAACAATATTGGGATGAATCACATTAGAATCACCTGAATAAAAGACTTTAATGGCTTACAATAAAATACTTAAATTTTTGTATAAATATTGGATCAACATATTTTGTTCATCCTGGAACAACATTCCTGATCCAGGAACATGTTGTATTTGGTGAAATCACGTTCACCGGCAGAGTCTCTCAAAAGCATTGTAAGCCTAAGTAGATTGTTGAACCATTGGCACCAATGGTCTCTATGATCAATTTAGCTCATGGTGCTTTTGAGAAATGTAGCCGAGATAGCAGAGTCAAGACTTACTACCTAAGAGAACCTATATGTTTTTGCAGTCAGTATTTTGCCTTTGCCAATGTGCACTGCTTGACATGACACATTTGAACTTTGCCTTAAATACCATCATTGTCCAGTGAAACTGACCTTGGTTTGTTTGATATTTGAACTTATAAACTGGAAGGCTGATACAGTAAAGGGTAAGGTATGATTGTGTGCCAACAAACTTTCACCGCAAAAATACCAATATATCTGAGATGATCCGAGAGCTGTCACCATTGTTTCCTTGACCAAGGTCTTTGGTATCCTCCAATTGAATTTGTTTAGACATGAAGTACAATGTCTCAAATGTTTGATATTGTTATACAACCATTTTGAGATATTATTAAAAATATCAGAAAGAAATGAAGAGTTTAGTTCCAAAACGCGATAAACGGCATGTTAAAAAAAAAATGAGTTTCCGCCAAAATCAGTATTGTATCTGGTCGGTATTGAAAAGTAATTTATTAATTTTGCGCAAAATGCAATATCCGTCGTGTTATTCTGTCACGTTTTCTCCCTTTCTTTCCAAAATGCGACAAACGCCAGTCTCCTTTTTCTGCAGAACGTGATATATCTGCTCAACCAATCACAGCACACCATTCCACCCACTGTAAACATTGAAGGCTTTTTTAAAAACCAATGTACTCGGTGTTTATTTAACTGTGCGGTGGCGCCAGATACTCTTTAATCGGTAATGACAAATAATTTATAACATTAACAAGATGACCCATTGAATTCATTGTGGGAGCGACGGCTGAATGTATTTTTAGTAAAATGTCTGTATATAAGATAAATATTGGCAAAGTTTAGACTCTGTCATATATGTGAATCAACTTACTTTGTTGTGTATTTTCAATTTGAAAAATAACTTTTATATTGATGAATTAATTGCATTTTTTTTTTTTTTTTTAAAGTGTCATGGATTATTGCATTTTGGGAAAAAAAATATACGTTTTTATGATTAACGTTTTAAAATCAAAATGTAGATTTGAATTTTTAATGTTTTTATAACCAAAATATGCTAAAAGTTTGAAACAGAAAATAGTGGTTTTCATCTTGCCACTTTCTTGGTAAAGAAAACGCCTTTTTACTCAAATTAATCAAAATGGAGTTATTGCGTTTTGGAACCAAACTCTTCAAATATAGCATGTGCACATAATCCATAACAGCACTGTACATTTAAACAACTACTGCACAATGAAGATCAGAGGTCAATGCTGGTTAGCCTCAACATACCAACCCCTGTTTGTAGATCACAATTATGCAAACTAAAATCTAACCTAGACCCATTGGAAAATGTGCCTCTACCTACATTTTTGCAAAACTCCAAAAATGTACAGTACCTTTACATATACAGTACAATTCAATGCAGTTTCCAGCCGAAATGAACTCTAGTAGCAGTAAAATATCAAAATCTTTTATTCTTTTTACACAAATTAGATTATTGATTAAAGTCTAAAGATGAATGATTTTCACATAGTTCCTTGTACAACACTATCTTATGATCTCAAGATACTTTTACCAACATGCATGATTTGTACACCAGTACATTACAACCAGCTCCATATGTAACTTTTCTGATGTAGTAAACTTGCTCTCTATCTCACCTGGTTCAGCATTGCACTAGTGATGAGCAGCACTTGGGTAAAAGTTCCCATAAAACACTTGACACTCGATAAAACAACTCAAAGACTTGTAGAAGCAAACTAAAATGGCATGGTCGCTTAAGAAAATAAAGATGTAACCTTACATTTGCTTTTGTTAAAGGGAACCTATAATGTCCCTTTTACTAAATGCAATATAAGTCTTTGGTGTGCCCAGAATGTGTCTGTGAAGTTTGAGCTCAAAATACCCCACAGATCATTTATTATAGCTTGTCAAATTTGCCCCTATTTGGGTGTGAGCAAAAAATGCAGGGTTTTTTGTGTCCCTTTAAATGCAAATGAGCTGCTGCTCCCGGCCCCTTTCCAGAAGAGGGCGGAGCTTTAACAGCTCAACAACAACAAAGCTGGAGAATCTCACGCAGCCAAAATGAGGATTGTCAGTAACGGTGTTCAGCCTTACATTGTTCAAACCGGAGTCGACACTGATTGAGAGACTCAGGAAGAAGTTACAACTTTTAGAATGAAACTGGACGTTTCTGAATGGTTAGTGGATAAATTGATGTAGTTGCTGTGGAGTTGATTCAACTCATCGACTAGCATGTGCCGTTATGTTAATCTTTTGTTCAAATCCAGCGTTGAATTGATCCTCGTTTGTGAATCAGTCCGGCGTAAAATGACGGCATGTCAACAACACTCTTCTACAACAACTCTTCCTCTTCTCTAAAGCAGCCCAACATGGCCTCACCCCCTTTGTTGCATGTGCCTGGGGGTGGGGTTTATGTAAATTTTGGGGTTTGTGATGTCACCAATCCGGAAGAAGCTCGTTGTAGTCCCTACCAGCTGTTTGTCGTAGTCCTTAAAAAGCGACTTTGCAGATGTTGTTTATGCTCAAGCAGCGACATTACACACTAACTAAAGTTAAAAAAGTGCAATAATAATCAAGGATGGACATTCAATTTCCAAACTCTCACATACGATACATACAACAACCATTGTAATAAAACATTACTGGATTCACATTCGTATGTTTTGGATAAAACTAGCACCACTCATTGGATATTTGAAGTGTTCTGAAATGCGCAAGAAGCATTACATTTTGCAAAAAAAAAACAAAAAAAATCTCCACAGGCATGTTTTTCTAATGAGCTTGGGTTGCAGATATCATTGCGTTATCTACATGTGAAAGCAGATATTCTCACACAAGTTAGCACGTTTACTTCTCAAACATGATTCAGAGATGCTAGTAGTGCCTCTTTGAATGTAATTCACATCAACATGTTCTCTAGTCGAAGGCTTTGCAAATAATTTCCGTGGGAGGGGGGTGTATCTGTTAGCATTGCAGTGAGCTCCAAGCAATTAGCATTAGCTCTTGCTCCTAATTGGACCTGTGTCAGCTAATTATACCTCTGACGCGAGGTCTCCTGGGAGGCAGGGCTGCTAATATCAATAAAGCTCAACAAGTACTAGCTTCCCTCTGATGGTCTTATTTTAATTAGAAGCAAGTCCTACACAGTGCCTGAGAGAGGGACAGAAAATCAAAGACTTGTACGAAGCAATCTGCTACTGCCAACTGGCCACACACACAGAAGCATCTCGCCATCTTTTTTCTGACATTTCCACTATCAAGCAAATGAGGTCAGTTTTTTTTGACACCATCACTTCAGAAGGCGAACGTACCAGATACCATCTCAATGAGTTTGATACGTTTCCATGATATTTAATACAGTAAATATCAAAACATACTGTATGGAACAATTATATTTAATCAGGCTAATTAGGTATTTTGATAATTACCATATTTCACTTTTTTGAGCATGGACCTGAAAATTAAATTTCCAACTTAAACTGTCATAAATCGTGAATGCTTTGGAGCACAGACTTAAGTTTGGTCTCTTTTTAAAGACCACACTTGGTAGATTATTGCTGAAGTGAAAAAGGTGAACGTGAAAAAAGTTATACAATTTTACATACTTGTCTCCCATTAATTTCCAATGCTGCCATTTTTGACCACGAACAATACAAGTGTGATTTTTTTTTTTTTTTTTTTTTTTTTTTTTTCAGGACCATTTAACCTTTTTGAATCATGTCCATGATTTTTTTTTTTTTTTTTTTTTTTTTTTTTTTTTTTTTTTTTTTTCACACAGCAAAACCTTGACCGGGATTTGTACCTTTATGATGAAGTACAAAATTCAAAAAAAAAAACAAAAAAAAAAAGCGTGTTTTTTTAGGGGTTTTTTTTCTTTCTTTTTTTTTTTTTTTCAAGTTTTATTGTTATCAGCCTTGTATAATAAATTGTAAGCTGTACGAACTCATAAGTCATTAATTTGGAAAGCATGTGTTTTGATTTACCCAAAAGAATCTATTCCTAAACATAATTTGATCATGAATCGTTTAAATTTGACTCATTCAAATGTATTTGATTCACGAAACAGAACCGGCTCATAAGAGTTATTCGAATGGGAATCATTTAGACTACAAAGAACGAGCTGAATATTTTGTATATTGTTGTATACAAAATATATATTTGTATATTGTATGTTTTGAATATTTTACTTTTTTTTTTCTTTCACAGTAAAATCTCCAGTGTTAAATGAACACTGTTAGTGTTAAATTAACATTGCCAGTGTTTATATAATCCGCATCAAATGATACAAACATTGGCTGACACTGGAAGTACCAAAACCTTTACCAAGTTTCATACATTTCTGATTAAGTACAAATTTCTAAAAAAAAAAAAAAAAAAAAAAAAAATATATATATATATATATATATATATATATATATATATATATATATAATTATTATTATTATTATTATTATTATTTTTATTTATTTTTTTTCACGTTGACCAAACAGCACAAGTTTTATTCCTACTAGTCTTGTATAGTAAATTGTAAGCTGTATGTGCAAAATAACTGTATATAATTAAATAATTAAAATAACTGTTTCATAAGTGTCAATATGGCAATCATTTAAAACATTTGCTGTATTTTTTGATACACTAAGAAGCACTGACTCAAGAGTCATTCATTCAGGAATCGGTGAGACTAGTCTGTTTGCGTTGTTTGATTCTGATTAGGCAGTTTAGGAGATTAAAAACTAAAGACAGTGAATCAAAATGGATGAAAACTGTCTACTTAATATCTGCTAACACTTTATGTTGATGCTCCCCAACAGACATTCTACTGATTATTAACTCAACTACATGTCATGTCTACTAATACTCAACTACTCTAATGAGAGTTAATTGACATGTACTTAGCCCATAGTCATCAGAATGTCTAAAGGGGACCATCAAAATAAAGTGTAACCCAGCTGTCTATTACCAATGTCTTGTTCACTGGTAAGGTGTTGACACACTGTTTAATTCTCAGCGTGAATGTCTTAAGATAGTTGAAGTTTGGGATCGTAACTGCTGTTCTATCTGTTAAAAGATGTGTTGTGCTGTTTTTGGCTGAAAAACATTGAGCTAGCTGACCGTTGACATGATTTTAGAAGAACCACTGCCTGAAGCTGATTTGACCTGATTTTTCCTGCAGTGCATCAAAGTCTCTTTTGAGATTTATGGTTGTAATAATAACAACAGACAGACACTTTCTGACTTGCTGTACAGTATGTGCACATATTTCTGTGAAAAAAGTCCTCTCTGAGACTCTGACCTGTCCACTTAATGGTTAATCAGTTTGACAGTCTAGTCTTTTACCACACCATTGGTTCTTCTGAGAAAATCCAAAATGACCATTTCTCTCTCTCTCTCTCCCTCTGTGTGTGTGTGTGTGTGTGTGTGTGTGTGTGTGTGTTAGAAAGACTATAGAAAGAGACTCAATTTCCTCAGGGAAGGAGCCCATCTTTGCTTCTGCCACTTCAATTCTCTGTACATCAAAGAGGAATGAACCTGTTAACAGTGAGAACCAGTTTGTACCTCCTTATTGTCTCAAAACATCTTCTATAGTGTGTGTCCACGTCTCTCCTCTCCCATCATTCCTATGTCGACTTTCATCCTTTTTCCTGCTTGTTTTTAACACTATGAATCAAATGCAAGTTTATAAACAGGCACTTTCACTCATACCTCTAAATCTGATTTGTACAGAGGTACTGTATGATACTCAGCAAAGATTTTCCTTGCTCTTACTAGAGTAAACTTGCCAAGGAGCAGAATTGTTTCCCCCCTAAAGTGTGAAGATTTTTGTAAACAGCTCAGTAGGTTTTGGAACAGAGAGAATGTCTGAAAGACAAACAGACAATGATCTCACACTCATTGTTGCCCCCTGCTGCCCTGAGAAAAACTGAAACAAATGCAACTGATCAATATGATCTCTTTCACTTTACACACAGACTCACTTCAACTGAGAGATAAACAGCGTTGTGACATGGACTCTCTTGGGCTCATTGAAAACTAATCGAGCAAATGTATTCTGGATCATTTGTAGGGATGTGATTGTTCATGTCCAGCCAGAAGAGCATTGCAGTAGTCCAGCCTAGAGCCTGGAAGAGAAGTTGTGTTAGGAAGGGTCTGACCTTCCTGATGTTGTACAGCGCATGATCATGCTACAGTAGAAACATGGTCTTTGAAGGTCAGTTGGTCATCAAAGGTTATCCCAAGATTCCTGTATGGAATTTATGGGATTATTGGGTAACACTTTACATTAAGGTTCCCTTTGTAAAGGGTTTATAAAGGTGTTAGGTAATGAGTAATAAGTCATTTACAAATGCATTATAAATCATTAATAATGCAGTTATAACTGCATGAATAAAAAGGCGACTTTAATGCAATACCTGCCAAATAGTGAGCCGTTTTTAACTCACATGTTATAAATGCTTAATAAATGTATTTATTAACATATTTAACTCAAAACCAGATTTCTGGTTTATTTTATGATGCAGCAAAAATTGACTATCATAATTAGACTGAAGGTTGTTGTATTTGTGCTTTCTTATTAATATCTCATGACTGCCACTTGTCTTACTATGTTGCTTACCAGAAGTTTTTGTCTTACCCATGATACTCTCCAAAAAGGTCATGATGCCTCTCCACAGCAGTGTATAAAAACAAAATTATTGTTTTTTAAAGACAAAATTCCAACTTTATTTTGAAAATAAAACAAAAGATAATAACCATAACTTGATTAGATATTAAAGTCTGCGTGAACCGGAAGTTGCAAACAACTCTTCTCCAGTGTTGTGATGTATTTCCAAGTGAAACAGAATATTGAATAGAGGGCAGAGTTTTACTTTAGTGCTCCTCCTTTCCATCTCTCGCACTCCTCCTCTCCATATCTCACTCATAGCAGAGGAACGGTTGCAGAAGAGTGGTTTACACGTTTTCAACCCAAGCCGTCAAACTGACGTTATCAGAGAAGGAACGCCATTCCAGACCAGAAGTAACTTTTCAGATTTTGATTAAAGATTACTGCGGCAAACAAGTTTTTTCTGTGTTTTAACTTGCACGGATTCATTGTTCACCACAAGACCAGTAATATGACCAGTAATAATAATAATGTAAAGTGAAAACCTGTGAACCATTTATTAATGAGTTATGAACATTAACAACCTATGAAAAGGAACCTTTATGTAAAGTGAAAACCTGTGAACCATTTATTAATGAGTTATGAACATTAACAACCTATGAAAAGGAACCTTATGTAAAGTGGAAACCTGTTAACCATTTATTAATGAGTTATGAACTTTAACAACCTATGAAAAGGAACCTTAATGTAAAGTGAAAACCTGTTAACCATTTATTAATGTAAAGTGAAAACCTGTGAACCATTTATTAATGAGTTATGAACATTAACAACCTATGAAAAGGAACCTTAATGTAGAGTGAAAACCTGTGAACCATTTATTAATGAGTTATGAACATTAACAACCTATGAAAAGGAACCTTAATGTAAAGTGGAAACCTGTTAACCATTTATTAATGAGTTATGAACTTTAACAACCTATGAAAAGGAACCTTAATGTAAAGTGAAAACCTGTTAACCATTTATTAATGAGTTATGAACATTAACAACCTATGAAAAGGAACCTTAATGTAAAGTGGAAACCTGTTAACCATTTATTAATGAGTTATGAACTTTAACAACCTATGAAAAGGAACCTTAATGTAAAGTGAAAACCTGTTAACCATTTATTAATGTAAAGTGAAAACCTGTGAACCATTTATTAATGAGTTATGAACATTAACAACCTATGAAAAGGAACCTTAATGTAAAGTGGAACTCATTTAATGAGTTATAAACATTGATTACCTATTAAAGTGAACCTTAATGTAGTGTGAACACACGTTAATCATGTATTTATTAATGTACACAGAAGATAATATCTTTTTCAGATGAAATATTTTATTTTTGATGAATGTCTCAGTAAACACAACTTTAAACTTGAAAAAAAAAAAATATTTTACAGCACAAAGTTACAGAGCATGACTTCTCATGAAAAGTGGCTTATGCAGGTAAACTTAAATTAAAACATTCAGAGAAACAATCAAGTATTCAGAAAAGATAATAAACATCACACCTATAAGCCAAACATATTTGATACAAGCTGAATAAAGGCACCTAAATATGTATTTTTTTTAATTAACAGTTGTGTAAATCATTAAATCAATGACCTAATGCACCATTACAGAACATTAGCAGCATATTAATATGCATTTAATAGATATTTCTGATATGATAAAGGCCACTGTAACTTGAGTACGTTATTTGGCTTTGGTCATCCGTACAGTAACGTTACATGCGCGGGTGCGCCGGAGCGGTTATTTGTTTAAGATAACTACAAACTAACACAGCGATTACTAATATAATATAAACACTAGAAAAACAAAGTCTGCGATTTCACCTCAGTTAGCTTACCCATCAAATCAGTAAACACAAATTCACTTCAACGCATGTTGGAACAGTACTGTGTAACTTCTTCTCAAAAGTGGCAAGGCTTTATTGAATGCTCACTAGCGCCAACTCCTGTCACACGCCAGAATCAACACGCATAGTGAAGAGAACCCGAAAGAGAATAATAAAGTATATAGCCTACTACTTCTGCGTATAATAATAATAATAATTATTATTATTATTATTATTATTATTATTATTATTATTATAAATAGAAGAAGAATGCATTGCTCATTATACATTATTGTCACATTTGGTGTAAAGAGCAGTCAGGGAGCAGGATTCAGATGAAGCATTTTTTTTTATTACGAAGAAAGTTATAGAAAACTAGACATGACAATAATATATTAGGCTATACTAATATATACTCTTTATATATACTCTTTATATACTTATATACTCTATACTTATATACTCTTTCAGGGTTACATCACTAAGCATGCGTGTTCTGGCGTGTGACAGGAGTTGGCGCTAGTGAGCATCCATTAAAGCCTTGCCACTATCATGAGAAGAAGTCATGCAGTTACCACGGCATGCTCTAAAGTAAAATTTGTGTTTAAAGTTACTGATTTGATGGGTAAGCTAACTGAAGTGACATTGCAGACTATGTTTTTCAAGTGTTTATATTATAATCGCTGTGTTAGTTTGTATATTATATGTTTATTCGCGGTGTTAGCTTTTTATATTAAATAAATAACCGCTCTGGCACTCCCACAAAGTTACAGTATCCTTTATCATGATATCAAGAATAATTATTAATTGCTTATTAATATTTCAACAATAAAATATGTCACCAGGAAAAAAACAAAAGAGATCTGCGTCTGCTTTAATAAACAGGATGCACACTACATTAAGGTTCACTTTCACAGGTTATTAATGTTCATAACTCATTAATAAATGGTTCACAGGTTTTCACTTTACATTAAGGTTCCTTTTCATAGGTTGTTAATGTTCATAACTCATTAATAAATGGTTCACAGGTTTTCACTTTACATTAATAAATGGTTAACAGGTTTTCACTTTACATTAAGGTTCCTTTTCATAGGTTGTTAATGTTCGTAACTCATTAATAAATGGTTAACAGGTTTCCACTTTACATTAAGGTTCCTTTTCATAGGTTGTTAATGTTCATAACTCATTAATAAATGGTTAACAGGTTTCCACTTTACATTAAGGTTCCTTTTCATAGGTTGTTAATGTTCATAACTCATTAATAAATGGTTCACAGGTTTCCACTTTACATTAAGGTTCCTTTTCATAGGTTGTTAATGTTCATAACTCATTAATAAATGGTTCACAGATTTCCACTTTACATTAAGTTTCCTTTTCATAGGTTGTTAATGTTCATAACTCATTAATAAATTGTTCACAGGTTTTCACTTTACATTAAGGTTCCCTTTCATAGGTTGTTAATGTTCATAACTCATTAATAAATGGTTCACAGGTTTTCACTTTACATTAATAAATGGTTAACAGGTTTTCACTTTACATTAAGGTTCCTTTTCATAGGTTGTTAATGTTCATAACTCATTAATAAATGGTTCACAGGTTTTCACTTTACATTAATAAATGATTAACAGGTTTCCACTTTACATTAAGGTTCCTTTTCATAGGTTGTTAATGTTCATAACTCATTAATAAATGGTTCACAGGTTTTCACTTTACATTATTATTATTACTGGTCATATTACTGGTCTTGTGGTGAACAATGAATCCGTGCAAGTTAAAACACAGAAAAAACTTGTTTGCCGCAGTAATCTTTAATCAAAATCTGAAAAGTTACTTCTGGTCTGGAATGGCGTTCCTTCTCTGATAACGTCAGTTTGACGGCTTGGGTTGAAAACGTGTAAACCACTCTTCTGCAACCGTTCGTCTGCTATGAGTGAGATATGGAGAGGAGGAGTGCGAGAGATGGAAAGGAGGAACACTAAAGTAAAACTCTGCCCTCTATTCAATATTCTGTTTCACTTGGAAATACGTCACAACACTGGAGAAGAGTCGTTTGCAACTTCCGGTTCACGCAGACTTTAATATCTAATCAAGTTATGGTTATTATCTTTTGTTTTATTTTCAAAATAAAGTTGGAATTTTGTCTTTAAAAAACAATAATTTTGTTTTTATACACTGCTGTGGAGAGGCATCATGACCTTTTTGGAGAGTATCATGGGTAAGACAAAAACTTCTGGTAAGCAACATAGTAAGACAAGTGGCAGTCATGAGATATTAATAAGAAAGCACAAATACAACAACCTTCAGTCTAATTATGATAGTCAATTTTTGCTGCATCATAAAATAAACCAGAAATCTGGTTTTGAGTTAAATATGTTAATAAATACATTTATTAAGCATTTATAACATGTGAGTTAAAAACGGCTCACTATTTGGCAGGTATTGCATTAAAGTCGCCTTTTTATTCATGCAGTTATAACTGCATTATTAATGATTTATAATGCATTTGTAAATGACTTATTACTCATTAACAAACACCTTTATGAACCCTTTACAAAGGGAACCTTAATGTAAAGTGTTACCGATTATTGTTCATGAACCTAGCTGGGGTGAGTTTCCCAAAGCCAACTATTGTCACAAGATCCATCGTTACTAACTCAATTCAACAGAAATTGTGACCATAGTTAGTTAACGATGCTTTTGGGAAATGCACCCCTCCATGGTCAAACGTTTACATGAATACTTTTACTCGCTAAGATGGGCAGTTTTACATAATTTTGCATGTATTTGACCGTTCAAGTGCAATAAGCCAGAGAACTGAATTTGGTATTGCATGCTGTCTGAGAGGCAGGGGCGCAGGAGACATTTTCAAAGTGGGGGGGACCAAACTGCGTTGGGGGGGGGTTGTTATTGTTATTGTTATGACCACGGACGGTGCACGTGTGCATACCGAACTCGTCTTTCCGCGCTCATGGGCAAAGGAGTTTCTTTGAAAGGCTCGCGTGCGAGACTGAGCAGAATGCGGGAAATGAAGTATACCAGGGCCCTAAATTGTAATGGACTGTAGCTCACGGTTCACATCGAGAGAAATGGGAACGCGGGGGTACCGCGATGCAAGGGCTCTTTCACTTTCGCGATCAAAGTGCATGCCACTGATAAGCTTTGTAAATGCAGTATTACAGTATACACACCAATTAAGCGCGCAGGTCTCCTCTCGTGCGTCCTCCCCACTGTGTCGCCGGTCTAGGCAATAACTTTCGTTTCGCTTTTAGATATCTCTTTTATAGATGCCACCAATGCTTTTAACTTTCTAGATGTAATTACCGAAATCAAAACAGTCCATAAACTACAAATCCTCGCGTGTCAACCTGAGAGGTCAGCCTCCTTACCTTAAAGTGTCAAATTTCTCGGTTTCTAAATGGACAGTTTGGCTTGATTGACAAACGCTAACGTTCGGCCACGATTTATATACCATCGACCTGTCCTAAAACGTTAGCACACTGTGATCGATTGCTTGGAGATCGCGTGTTTCTCCGTTCGAGAGTGCATTTCCTGTTCACATCTGCGACAAAACAGTTGATTATTTACAAACAAAAGCTCTCAGAAACGTGAAAATTGCCTCATTTCAAAGAAAATATCTTAAGCTAAAAGATGATATATTGTGACTGATTGAAGCAGCCCTTATCAAAAGTGCGGGGGTCGATTTCTGTCTTTACAAAACTGCGGGGGTCCTGACCCCCTGTCCCCCGTGCCAACGGCGCGCCTGCTGAGAGGTGACTTTTTGTGTGTACATTTTGGATATGTGTCAGTCAAGTAATTAATTATCAAGTGCTTCATTAGCTGGTTCAGGTATTTGATAAGGTTTGGAGCTGAACTTTTGTTTGGGCACCCCCTGCTTTATATTGACACCAAGATATACATTGTCATACCGCCCAGCCCTGTAGATTTTTGTAAGAAATGTTAACAGATCCTCCCCTAGCCTGTGTCCTCCCTAACAATCTTCTAGAGATAGTAACCCTTCCTTTTTTTATGAAGGCCCTCTGTGACTGTGACAGTGACCCCGCACTCTTTGACTTAGAAGATGGCGGGACACAATGAAGAGAAGCGTTGGTGCAGTATAGGAGAATTTCTCTCCACCTCACTAGAAACAGAATGTCAAATAATGAGTCTCTTCAACAGAGGAAGGGCACTAGAGATCTTATAAGGAAGTGTCTGCAATAGATGCCTCTCCAATGCTCTGTCATTGTGACTGTAGAGTAAAAAATGAAAGGGTAGCGCATCTCACGCCCCATTAAATCTTCATTCTCTCTGTGAGACAGGAATAACTCAACAGGGCATGTAAAAATCCTTTAGGTTATTTTCCATTAGTGTGCTGTGAAGTCACTGAATCTTCTATATGTTTAGTATCTTCAGGCTTTGGTGGGTTTTTTATTATTATTCTCTAAAAATGTTATAACTTGCAAAATCAGTTTTGCCTATAGGACGCTTGGTGACTGAAAGTAATTATAGAGCTCCAGAGGTTGACGTCACGTAATCTAAACTCTGCCATTTTTAGCAGGCCATCAGGAGAGCACTAGAGCGGCTGTAGCATTGCTATCGATAGGGGTCGAACAATAATTTAAAACCAGACATGTTTAGACCTTACAATCCTTACTATTTCATCATGGTGGACAGCTGCTGTGCACCAGGATGCCAGAACGAAGGGAGAAAGTAAAGGGAAAAACATTTTATCATATTCCTAAGGATCCCGATAGACGACTGAAATGGTTCACTGCAATAAAACTTGCTAACCAACACAACAAAACAACAGATGGTTGTATTTGTATTTTTGATTTGTCTTTTATCTCAGTATTCCTATAAGAGTTGTATAAAGGTTTTTATGTTTAATAATAACCGTAAAATTATATGAAAGAGTTTAAAATGTGTTAAATAACTGGGCTGATAGGCTATATAAGAATTTTCAGTATAACATAACGTTACACATTATTCCACCAGTCACAATTGTGGCCGAACATAAAACACATTTTTTTTTTTTTTTTTTTTTTACACACATTTCCATAAAAATTTAAAAAAATAATTATTGATTATTTCAAGGGCAACTAATGACACCTCATTTGGATATTTTCATGTCTGGGAAAAATTTGGGATTAAACAGGTTAAAGGTGCCATCGAACGTTTTTTTACAAGATGTAATATAAGTCTAAGGTGAGTGTGTCTGAATGTGTCGCTGAAGTTTCAGCTCAAAATACCCCATAGATTTTTTTTTTTTAAATTTTTTAACTGCCTATTTTGGGGCATCATTAAATATGAGCCGATTCATGCTGCTGCCCCTTTAAATCTGGCGCTCCCCCGCCCACGGAGCTCGAGCTTGCCTTTAACAGCATAAACAAAGTTCGCACAGCTAATATAACCCTCAAAATGGATCTTTACAAAGTGTTCATCATGCTTACTGCATGCATACATCGGATTATGTGAGTATGGTATTTATTTGGATGTTTACATTTGATTCTGAATGAGTTTGATAGTGCTCCGTGGCTAACGGCTAATGCTACACTGTTGGAGAGATTTATAATGAATGAAGTTGTGTTTATGAATTATACCGACTGCAAGTGTTTAAAAATGAAAATAACGGCGGCTCTCTTGTCTCCGTGAATATAGTAATAAACAATGGTAACTTTAAACACATTTAACAGTACATTAGCAACATGCTAACGAAACATTTAGAAAGACAATTTACAAATATCACTAAAAATATCATGTTATCATGGATCATGTCAGCTATTATTGCTCCATCTGCCATTTTTCACTATTGTCCTTGCTTGATTACCTAGTCTGATGATTCAGCTGTGCAGATCCAGACGTCCTGCCCTTGTCTAATGCCTTGAACATGAGCTGGCATATGCAAATATTGGGGGTGTACACCCCGACTGTTACGTAACAGTCTCTCAACATACGTAACAGACTCATAACATAACGGTGTTATGTTGAGATTTGCCTGTTCTTCAGAGGTCTTTTAAACAAATGAGATTTATATAAGAAGGAGGAAACAATGGTGTTTGAAACTTGTACTGAACTCTTGTTATTCAACTATGCCAAGATAAATTCAATTTTTAATTCTAGGGCACCTTTAAGATTTCATGACATTTATGATGTCTACTGTACTCACGGTGATATAGCTATGCTGGCTACCTACAAACAAGGACAGCTAGGGCTGATTACGTCGCCTAACAATACAGTTGACTTACCCTTCCAATGATGACGAAGCAGGTTTTAGCCGGCAGACTCCAAAGTTGAATATTCATCACAAAATTAGATTGTGTCCATTTGTACCCATCCAGGTTTATTTTTAAAGAGATTCCGGAGTAGGACGAGGGGAAGTTGATGAGGTAGTTGTACATATCAGGATACTGCAGGTCAGAAAAGCTATCCGTTCCTTTATCGATACACGTTAAAAGCACCACGGGGGCATTATAGGGATCTGTTTAATCTATTATGTTTTGCTATGTACATGTCTATGTTTTTTTTAATTAAAGTGCACAGTGAACTCTGTTGCCTTGAAACTGAAGCTGGCTCCATTCATTTCATATTCCGGCTGTCCCTGCCTGCCAGCATGGTGGTGTAAACAGAATGGATCACGTGACTACCAGAGCTCTATAGGCTTTAAATACAGTATATTGTGTGTATTATGTCTTAAAGAATTAGATCACTTCAGAATGAAAATTTCCTGATAATTTACTCACCCCCATGTCATCCAAGATGTCTTTCTTTCTTCAGTCAAAAAGAAATTAAGGTTTTTGAGGAAAACATTCCAGGATTTTTCTCCATATAGTGG
This sequence comes from Ancherythroculter nigrocauda, assembly GCA_036281575.1. Classification (NCBI taxonomy): domain Eukaryota; kingdom Metazoa; phylum Chordata; class Actinopteri; order Cypriniformes; family Xenocyprididae; genus Ancherythroculter; species Ancherythroculter nigrocauda. The sequence goes on from VTFQ01000003.1 coordinate 58,949,046, forward strand.
ACTTCACTGGGGTTCAACGGGTTGAAGGTCCAAATGTCAGTTTCAATGCAGCTTCAAAGAGCTCTACTTGATCCCAGACGAGGAATAAGGGTCTTACCTAGGGAAGCGATCGGTCATTTTCAAAAAAAATAAAATTTATACATTTTTTAACCACAAATGCTCGTCTTGCACTGCTCTGTGATGCGCAAGGCATTATGTAATCATGTTGGAAAGGTCACGTGTGACGTAGGCAGAAGTACCGATCCAGTGTCTACAAAGCGAACATGCAAAGACTAAGTCAAACGGCCTTTACAAAAAAAGGTAAAACAATGACGATTTTGAAGTTGAAGGAGAAAATGAGTTTTTCGCCCTACCATGTTACTTCCGCCTATGTCACGCGTGACCAGTGGTGTAATCGGGGCCATACGCAGGTATACGCCGTATACTTACTTTTTGCACAGGGCTGTTTGCGTATGACAAGTTCTAAGGATCAGTATATGCATATACCCACTTGTTTTTTTTTTTGCTTTGAAAGTCCATAATCTATTGTCATGTTAGTGTCCAATGCTGTTGTGTAAACTCACGATTCTTTGTTGTAATTGGTGCATTAGCACTTCCATCATTCTACCTTTTCTCACCCATCATCGACTAAAAAACAGGCCTGACTGTGTGTGTTCGCGCTGCAGTGAGAGAAGCAGTGTTTTGAGCAGTGCATTGAGCGCAGTTCTCTCACTGCAGCAGACATGGCATGAGAAATATGGTGGTAAGCAAATAAGACTATTAATTAATTATATAAATAATGCGTTCAGAGCTTTTATAAGCGCTAAGTTCCCGTATGAACTGAAAAGACCATCAGCCCGGTTTATTTAATGCATCAGTGGCACACGAATCACCCTATAGCTACAGGCCTACTCTGAATCTTATCACGCTCCAAAAATGTCCACGAGCCATTCCTATCATGACACTGATGATAAAATGTGCAATCCATTTGAATTCTATTGAGAGTTAAACGCTTTAAAACATGATATTATAGATTGATGAACACAATGAACAAAAGACTGATGAAAAGAGGAAAAAACATCATTTTGCACCAACATTTATTAGAAAGCTTTTTAAAATAATGACCCACCCTTACTAGAATTTATCATGTTTTATTGTATTAATTATGTGTGGTAAATTTGGCTATAACTTGTAGAATACAGTTATTTTTGGGACTACACCACTGCGCATGACCTTTCCAACGTGATTACGTAATACGTGGCACATCAAAAGGTAGTGCAAGATGAGCATTTATGGTTAAAAAGTATATAAATTGTCTTTATTTGTTAGAAAATGGTGATCCTTTCCCTAGATAAGACCCTTATTCCTTGTCTGGGATTGTGTAGTGTCCTTTGAAGCTGCACTGAAACTGACATTTGGACCTTCAACCCGTTGAACCCCAGTAAAGTCCACTATAAATCCTGGAATGTTTTCCTCAGAAACTTTAATTTCTTTTTTGACTGAAGAAAGAAAGACATAAACATGGCATGGGGGTGAGAAAATTATCAGGAAATTCGAATTCTGAAGTGATCTAATCCTTTAATTGGGTAGTTCACTAAAAAAATGAATATATTTTTAGCATTCTCTCATCATTCATTTCTGTCCATCCATTGAAGGTCTATTTAATCAACATTTTTAAGCTTCAAAAAGTACATATGGAAGGACAAAAAATGGTTTTGGGACAATTTGAAGGTTAGCAAATGACAGCATTTTCATTTTTAGGTGAACTATCCCTTCAAGATACTAACTTGAAGAACCTGATACTTTCTTTTTTACACTTTTGCACAGTGATATTTCCTGTGAGATTTAGATATACTCTAACAAGAAAAGTTTGAGTTGCCTGCAGGCCTCATAAAAATGTGATGCTTCTGTCATAGTGAAAGAGAACTATGGGAAAGAAAGACCTTGAGCTCCATTCACAATGAAGTTAAAATGGCTGTAAGTCCCCTTTTTACTTATAAAGCGCTCGTGTTCACATTTGGTTCAGGGTGGAAGCACCCACTGCATTAAAACCCTGCAGAAAGCTTGCCATAGAATCACCTTTGACTCCAGAAAAAAGCTCTGCTGTTCAGAATAACAACTCTTGAATATAGCAACCAATGGTGCAGGTCAAAGGTCACAGACCTGATCCACTGCTTTCAGAACATGCAAATCTGAGCAGACATGTTGTGTCAACAGGAGCATTTTTCACAGAGTGAATACGTACTGTAGGAATTCAGGTCTACACAGAAACCTTGTGTTGCATGTCGGCACTTTTTGTCCAAAAAAAACAGTCTCATATAGGTGGTAGGCTACGTCTTTTGGATATGGAAATTTCTGTAGATGGCATTTCAAAGACTGATTATTAAAATAATCCAATGAGTCTCTGTGTAAATTTGATTGACATCAATAGCACTAGTTTTGGATTGTGTGGTTATTATCCAATGCATTGCAGAGTGTATGTAATATTACACTATTATTAAAATACTAAAATATTACATTTTAATCCCTGTATCCGCTTACATATATTTATATATAATCTATTTTTAATCTCTATAATAAAAAATGTATAATTCAGATTTTGATCTCCATATCCATTTACATATATTATATATATCTTCCAAGGGGTTTTTTCCCTCCTAGGACTTTTTTCCCAGTGTTAGCACGCTGGGTTTTTCTCCTAGGGGGTTTTTTCCACCCCTGGGAGTCAGCCGACATTGGCTTAATGTAGCACCATCTTGTATATGTTACATATTACCACGCTTGTTTGTACAGCTTATTTTTAACCACTTCCCTTTTTGCTGTGCTTCTAATATGTAAAGCTGCTTTGAAACAATTACCAATTGTAAAAGCGCTATATAAATAAATTTGACTTGACTTGACTTGACAGCACACACAGCAAAATAACCTTTTTTGTACACATTAAAATGCTTCACATTGTCTTACAACCTTTGTGCATAAAGAAGCAAGAGCATGTGTTTCTTATATTATACGTGCTTGAGGGCTTCTTCATGCAGAGATTTAAGAGTGTTAACAAACCTGTTTACAACAACTTTTTTAATGTTATGCTTAAACGTTCATTCCATGTCGGAGTTTATTGTTTAGTGATGTGTTGAATAGTGTTTTTGTTTAGCAATATGCTGAAGACTTTATTGTTTCAGCAGTGTGAGGCTAATTAATCACTCAGCTATATCAGAATAATGAATTTGCACTTTGCAGCAAAGCTGCCAGAAAACAGGGTCATTTGAGACAGCTACCTGTTGCACCGCTCCCCTAAAGCCCTAAATAATAGTTGAATGAATCCTTTCACAAATTGAATGCCTATATGTTGTTAAGAAAATAATGTGTATGTCAGCTCAAGGGGATTTCGCACCAGATATACATTTTCATAGGTCCTCTAACTAGAGGTGAAAGTGTCTGCTTTTTTGGCATGTTTGCACTGCAGGAACTGGGAAAGATTTTAGTTAAAGGAACACCTCTTTAGGTCCTACTTGTTCAGAGTAGGACCTAACCCAGCACAATAGTACCTACCAGTGTGTGGGTTGACCGGCTGAACGCATATCATACGAAACATTTTTAAAAAGCTGTGTAAACACAGTTTACATATACTTACTCCAAAGAACAAGGGATAGGTGGACCGACGCCGAAGTCCAGGCATTTCTCAACCAATCACAGCATCCTCCATCCTCCAGTTGTTGACGTTGTTGAATGCCGCGCTTAAATTATATCATTAGCCAAATATTTTCTAAATGTAGATAAAAAACTATTACAAAATGACGGTCTTTCCATGTTATGCGACACTTAATGTTTTCCTCTCGTGATAATTAATTCCAAAAATCATGGCAACGGATGTTAGAAGGTTTAAGTATATCGCAGCCACTGCTCTAGCCATTATTTTTAATCAAAGGATACGTAAGCGTTTTATCCAAGCATTAATGGCAAAGAAAGCCCTTATACTTGGGAGCGGCCATGTATGAGGTGTTTCTGGGTGTTTCTCCCTCCTATCTGCTTCGAGATCTTGATAAATTGTGGCATTTCTTTGTTGTTTAGAATCCAGTATTCCCATAATTTTGTTTTCTTTTATGAGTTTAATAAGGAACTCTGTCTGGTCTTCTGTCCAAACATACCATGCCATCTTGTTAAGAATGATTGTCTTATACATATGCCAGGTGATTTGTTAGTGTTTCCATTGCAGTTTTGCGAAATATTCCTTTTTTTTTTTTTGAACTGCCTGAAAAACCACCTCACGCGAGCGTAAAAACATTTTTGCAATATATAGAAGTTTTTGCGTGTTTCCATTAGGCATATTTTCAATTCACAATTTCAATTTGCGCAATTTGAAGGGTAATGGAAATGCAGCTACTGTCGGCTAGCTTACGTCACTTCAGAGCTCCTACTGGCGGTGCAAATGCAACCAGGAAATTTAGTTCTTGGGGGACCGTCCTGGTGGCTAGATCCTATAACTGAGTTACCCAGAGCGAAAGCCCCTTCTGACTTGATCATGATGCAGTAATTTAAAAAGTTATTTTATGATTAATTTAATGTCTTCATACTGCACCTGTGGAATAGTGTTGATTCCTTTTGGGATATCAGTGTTACAGTTTAGGCTACCTTTAGCATCCTACACTCTTAAAAATAAAGTTACAAAAGGGGGTTTTCGCAGTGATGCCATAGAAGAACCATTTTTGGTTCCCCAAAGAATCTTTCAGAGACCAGTTCTTAAAAGAACCATATTTTTCTTAGTGTGAAGAACATTTTAAAAATCTAAAGAACCTTTTACTACTGTAAAGAACCTTTTGTGCAATGGAAAGGTTCCATGGATTTTAACGGTTCTTTATGGAACCATGGATGCCAATTAGGGTTGTCAAAAGTACTGACTTCGGTACCAAGTCACTAATGGCATTTTTCAAATTTGACAATACCAGCATTTTCCCCTAACATTTTTAGCACTGTTGAGCAGATTCTTAAACACCTCTGATTGGCCATTGTGTTCACGTGCTCAACAGGTATGTCTGTGATTGGCTACAATGATCAAATGTTGTAAATAAACATCAGTAGACATTGACACTCTTCACCGAGTGCACTGAGTTCCCTAATATATCCGCTGACAGATGCCTGCTTTCAAACGCTCTCGTGTGTATCTGTGTAAGCACTCGGTGAAGAGCATCAAAGATGTCTGTTTACAACATTTGATCATTGTAGCCAATCACAGACATATCTGTTGAGCGTGTGAACTCAATGGCCAATCAGAAGTGTTTAAGAATCCACTCAAAATGCTAAGGGAATTGCTGGCATCATCACATTTTTAAAATTTCAGGACCGACTTGGTACCGAAGTCTGTACTTTTGACAACCCTAACACCAATAAAGAGTGTATTTTGGATTACCAGGAACAGTTGGTGTGGAAAAACAGTCAAATGGAATGGGTCTTGAGAGAAAGAATAAATAACAGGAAGTAGGAAATCTATTTGAGTCTCCATATATAAAAAAAGAAGAAAGTACTTTGAAAGGATCACATCCCCAGATCAGTGAGGATTTTAGAGGAACCAGAACAAGAGCCAAAATCGCTGGTATTTACGAAGCATTACTACAAACACTGTGTGTGTGTAGAGAGATGATCCGTCTCTGCAGCATTTTCCAGTCTTTCAGTAGTTTACTCTTTTGCAAAATTCTTCAGTCTTCCAAAGGTTATCTTGAGGAAATCTGGCTACATCTACATATGAACACAGGCTGTATGTCCACCTGTGATGGTATTCATAGTTTAGCATCATGCCCTCTTTCACTCATTGTTTCTGTGCTCTTGTCATTATCTTCCTTTAAATCTCAACCTTGATTCACACTTGTTTTCCATAATATTCCCTGTTCTGTCGGCTGAAATTTCCTCTTTTGCTGAAAGGGATTCACACTCATGTCTCCTGCAAGTATAACACCATAAAGATTTAGTGTGAATTGTGGTCAAACTTAGATAAACTTAAATGGGACCAATTATGCCCCTTTTACAAGATGTAATATAAGTCTCTGGTGTCCTAGAATGTGTCTGTGAAGTTTCAGCTCAAAATACCACATAGACAATTTATTTTAGCTTGTCAAATTTGCCCCTATTTGGGTGTGAGCAAAAACACGCCGTTTTTGTGTGTGTCCCTTTAAATGCAAATGAGCTGCTGCTCCCGGCCCCAGAAGAGGGCGGAGCTTTAACAGCTCGTGCTTCGGTTGCTCAACAACAACAAAGCTGGAGAATCTCACGCAGCCAAAATGAGGATTGTCAGTAACGGTTTGCTCGAAATTTTGCCATGGTGTTATAACTGGTACACTGTTGTCACTTGCAAAAACAAAATGGTGGCACCATGGGTGGAAACCTGCAGATTAAGGGATGGTAATATTATAATAAGATTCCCTTCCTACGTCACTAGGGGAGCAAAATCTGAGCGGCTCGTTTTTTCCCATGCTTGCAGAGAAAGGCTTTTTGTTTGTTTTCTGGGTTGGTAGATGCACCGGGGACCCGATTATAGCGCTTAAGCATGGAAAAAGTCAGATTTTCATAATATGTCCCCTTTAATACTTTACTATTTGAATAACACTTAGTATATTTAGGGATGAGCAATATATGCAAATGCAAATCACAATATTATCAAAAAATATGGTCAAAAACAATGCATTTGTACTGAAAAGTGATTTAAAAAAACAATACATTGTTTGAAACAGTGTCCAAAGTAAAAGTAAGCCTATCGTGCATGTTTTTTTTTAAATCATCATGCAAATTGCAATTAATCATATTTGATTGTCATTTGTCAAAATGATTGTCAAAATAATTTATTTTTTGCATTACCTTTTTGACAACTAGATAAAATGACTAAACTTACTCAATATTGTTGACTTTTTTCTCCATGTTTCACAGTGCCCCTATAGCAACATTAAACTATGGAAAATGGGACAAAAACCATTTCATGAGAACAAGAAATAACGGAGGAGAAAAATAATGTCATGTCTCTGATGGCTGATGTCACAGGCAGAGAAAGCAAATGAAAACTGCACTATTCACTATGCCAAAGACACAATACAACCTCATCACTATCAGGCCACCAGAAACACTTGTTCTTATCAGAATTGTGCTTTTTGGGTTCAGCGATCCTTGGAATTTGCTCATGGATCATGTCTGAAAATGCATTAGTGTGTGTGTGCCTGGTAAACATTCCTAGATCCCAGCACCATTTAATAATTTTGTCTTCCTGAGCTGTAAGAATCAGCCTTGACTGTGGAAAATGGAAAACTGTATATTCTGCTTGAGAATTATTCATGTCTGCAGAGACGCGGAGAACAAACAACTTCTTTCTTCTCCTCTTACTCTAAATAACACTTAGTTTAACAGGAAGGGGGATTGGATTTTCCCCTGAAGAGCATCCTCTTCTACTATATGATGAAATACATGACACAGATGCTTTCTAGTACAGACAGACATCTTAGTTTAGCACTGGAGTATTAAAGCATGACTGAAGAGAAAAGCATTCACGTCTCTCAAAAGGGCATAATGCATTTAGGGAGATTTCTGCTATTATTTGCATTATTTTGTAACATGAAAATTTGTAATATTAATATTCAATTCAGATAAGTTCATTATTTTTTCATATTTACGTCATGTCAGTGAACTATGTGACCTTCATATACAGTCGAATCCCTGACAATATTCAAGAAACGGCTAAAAGAAATGATCTTGAGTAACTGCATCCCGTTGACTCTTCTGTGCTTTCACAAAAAATCTTCTATGCTTTCCCTATATTCAAGACAATGTTTAAAACTTTATATTGCTAGCACTTCTCATGTTATTGCCTCCTTAAATGAATTGCTTGTATTTCTCATTTGTAAGTCGGTTTTGATAAAAGCATCTAAATATAAATGCATTAACGTCTTAAGGCACACTGTCCTGACTTCGGGCTTGACGTCACTGTTTACCACAGTATACATTTACTATATAGAATACTGTCTAAAAAATATTGAGAATGATAACAAATTATACATAATTTCAAAGTTCTGGGTCTATTGTCAATCTACAGTGTCTGTTTTACTATATAGATGCTCCAGCACCAGTAATATTGTAATTTATGTCGGGTGTGCAAATGACAACACTCAGAATCAAAACGGGACTTTAAACCTTTGTTATGATATAGCGATCGCGAGATGAATCCAATTCGTCGCACTTGGGTAAAATGTCCATGATAAGCATCCACTGAAAAACATCCAAAAGCACTTTTTGTCCACAAAAGCACTTTTTGTCCACAAAAGCGTTAAATCCGTGAAATATTGATAGATGTATTGTCCATTGTTTACATCATATTTCTCCTGAACAATCTGCTCTCCATCATCGTTCTTCATCACCATCATCATATATGCCAACTATTCGCTAACCACTAAATTTTAAACTGTCTTGCAATATATATTTACCTATTGCTGATTTGGACCTATACTAAGTACTTTGGGGAATCATGTAAATAACATGGAACATAAATATCATTCAGTGCCATGGTTGCTCCAACGTCTGAATCCATCACTTTTATCACTTTATCCTTTATTAAAGGATAGACTTCTAAATGTAACAGAATAATCTGAATGTTTTTACGGGATGTGCTTGTGGCTGTACTCTGGTGCACAGGACAGTTGTCTGGCAGCAATGGCCCATAGCTGTCTGAACCAGCAGCGCATTTCATGCTCCAATACCTTATAGGTGAGACAAATGAGGGTGACATTGAACAGAATTGTCTGGAAAATCTCACTCATTCGAAGGTAAGGTATGAATTTTGATTGAGGCCAAATCTGTGAGAATCAATTCTTCTCGGCATCATTACAGATTTGACATTCCTCATCTCCTTTTTTGCTTTCTGTTTATATACAGTGCTTGACATTAAAATTTTTCCTCACCAGCCACTGTGGCTAGTGATTTTCCAAAGTTAGTAGCCACTTAGCATTTTCACTGGCCACAATTTTGACATTGACACCATGGGGAAAATCATAATTTGGCAGCAGGTATATTAGGCTGCTGTCACTTTAAGATCTGATGCATGGATACATAATACTGTTACACATGCATTTTCTTTTTCAACTCGCCAAGACCGGCATTTTGACATTATTTTGTGTGTATTTGACTGTTTAAGTGCAATAAACAGCAAAAAGAACTCAATTTATTGCTGAGATGCGGCTTTATCCCTTGTAGCGGGTTGTATCGTATTGCCCCATTCACTTTGGCATGTTCATGACCCATTTAAACTTTGAAGGTCTAAATGCAGCAAATTTTGGCTTGTACTTCTGTAACCAAAACTGAAAGTCTTTTCACATGTAAAGCGTCACTCACTGGCTAAACACCCCCTAGCTCTGCCTGCTACAGTAGCCCAAACTCTCATTATTGGTTGAGTTGGAAAGTGATTGACAGATCTGAGTGGACCACTCTCAATGTTCTGATGGTGCCTGGGAGGCTCAGTGTTTACACTTTTGGGGAGATAAACCCATTAATGGCATACTAATAGCAGTTACAAGAATGTATTTTAACATGACCTGTAAGGTGCAGTCATCGTTCCATTAGTAAATGTGGCGAATCCACGTGACCACCTTGCAAAATCTGCATGGTGATATTTTTCGCCCTCAAGCGAATAACACGATCGCATTGATTCCTATTGAAAAATTTGCAGAACAATGGTAAATGTGACTGTACCTTTTGTCTTCACTGAAACACTGAATCATCAGTAATGTCTCAAGTACCACCAGCCCATAACTCTTTAAATTCTTTTCAATATGGAAAATATGCAGTTTAATTCATATATGCTTGCAGAAACATCTTAGTTATAATTGGAGGTTCCTATCCCCCTGATATGAACATTTAAATTCAATGTAATACAACTCATTTTACTTCGATGTGAAAAAGTTCTGATTGAAAAGGGATATTCAAGAGGGAAAAAAACAAGGTGGGACTTGATTTTAGGAAATTAGGATCAGGAAATTAGGATTAGTTTATGATTGATTAGAAAATTGGCGTTGCATGTGGTTTTGCAGCTTTTTGACCAGAACATGGAGGCTAAAGGTCAAGCATCTCAGCATATCCCAATGGTCACACTTTTTTTCAAAATCCTTATTTTGCTATTATTGCCATAACCTTTGGACTCAGAGATGAAGAGGATGTGTACGCTGAAAATACAAGACTGCTGAAGTGCTGAGCAGATGGAGATGAGCATAAGCTCAGTGACAGAATCAGTGTTTCGAAAACAGACAGATGGAATGTCAAGTCCTAGTGAATAAATACAGGGACTGCTGTCATATTTATAGAATATTAGATGTGTGAATATTCAATCTGTGTAGATGTGGGTTTCATTGCTGTACAACACCAGCTTTGAAAAATATTCTTTTACAGAAGGCCTCAAATTATCAGGATTAGAAAGCAGTCACATCACACTAATCCACTAATCTCATGTTAACATGTATAATGTGTAGATCTTGTGGCTATACTTTCTATTTTAATTAACATGCCTCGTAAATTTTCATTGTAAATGCAATACTGCAAACTGATTTTTGTCCCTTTTTTTTTTTTTTTCAAACTGACAGACAAAGTCCAAATTATTTACAATTATTTTATGGCTGTTGCAAATTTTGTTGACCCTATTTTTACTTTCTATATAATTATCGCTGGTCTTATTGTGCATGATACATCAATGCATATTTTAGATGAGGGAATAGTTCCTCAGAAAATGAAAATTCGCTGAGAGTTGGAAAGACTTTTCAGTCTACATATCCACAACTCGAGAAACATTGCTTGCATCAAAAATTACATAACACCACTGCTTTTTTTCACTGCTCACAGCAAGCAAGACGCTCTCATTTTCAACTATATATTTATTGTATGCCTTTGAAGACAATAGCTGTCCAGAGAAAAAACGTATTAGTATGCTGTGGAGAGTCATTAATTAGTTTAATAAGTAATTACTGGGAGTGTAGAACACATTTCCTGTCCAGACACATTAGGCTTTAAAAACCCAGTGTAAGACAATGAGTCTTTAGTGAATTGTAACGAGGGCAGCTCCGGGTTAATGGATAATTTACATGGAATATGGCATGACTGGGATAAATAGGTACATAAATTACTATGGAATCCAATTTAAGCCTTGCATATTTGCACATGATGGTCCAAAGCATGGTCTAGAATAGAACTTTTGTTTTACTTATATTTCCTTAATAAATTTAAACAAAAACCTGCATTAAATGTTTTGTTTTGCTTTAAATGGTATAGTTTGCCCCTAGACTCAGTAGCCCAACTACAGTTTGTGATGGGCTAACATCTTTTACACACATTCCCATTCATTTTTTACTCAGTCTCTCTCTCTCTCTCTCTCTCTTTTTCATTTTCCCTTATTTAAGATAATTGTGCAGTTAGTACTGTCTGCAAGGCTTCTCTGAATAATTTATCCATTGCTCAAAAACAGAATCCTAAAGGACCTTACATACACACAATAGACCTAATTCAGGGCAGGGGTAAGAAAGCGAGTCTGTGGATTGACTTACCATGTTTTCAGTGTCATCCGCTGTAAAAGCTCCTAGATCACTTATAATTTCCCACAGCTCATGTTGTCTGGTGTGGGTTTTTTTTTTTTTTTTTTGTATACTGAAATTTCTTGGAAACATATTTTTGCAGTATTTCGTCAGCAGAACAAAACCCAAAAACACACTAAATAACAGTACAATCCAATGAAGAAATGTAGGCCTATGTCTATCCTACTGTGAATAAGGTCTGTACATCTGATAGGCTATTTTGACTTTCTATATGGCTTTCTATCTTCCGTGGACAATACTCGGTTAGTTATCTGATTATTCAGTTAGTTATCTAAGCATGCACATTAAAGTAAGCACATTAAACCCTAAAACATTTTGATTATCAGACTTTTATTTTGGAATGCGTTTCCCTTCTTGGCTAGTTCGCAGGTGAAGTAGCGCTACTGCATAAGCGTGCATGTCTTCTAATGGAATTGGGAAGCCAAGCTGAGGCTTCTTACCTGTTTACAGGTATGCAGTACGTACAAAAATACTCAATGATACCTTAAAAGGTCCCACTTTATATTAAGTGGCCTTAACTACTATGTACTTACATCAAAAAAACAAGTATAATGTACTTATTGGGTTCATATTGAATTGCAAAACACTTTTGCTGCTATTGAGGTGGGATATGGGTAAGGTTAGGGAAAGCTTTGGTGGTATGGGTTTATGGGTAGGGGTAAGGTGTAAGGGGTGGGTCAACAGTGTAATTATAAATGTAATTACAGAAATTAATTACAGATGTAATTACATGCAGGTGTTTTTAAAATATAAGTACAATGTAAAAACATGTATGTACACAATAAGTGCATTGTATCAAATGATTAATTTAAATGTAAGTACATAGTAGTTAAGGCCACTTAATATAAAGTGGGTTCCCTTAAAACATTTAGGAGTATTGAATGCTTAAACAGTCCCACGTAGTGATGGAAGAAACTATGATTTTTGAAACTGTTCGCTTTGTAAAACTGTTTCGAAGAGCTTGAAATGCCAAAACAGTTGTAAATGCAATGAAAACTAACCTCAATGCATAAAACAAAACAAACAAACAAACAAAACTCCTTTACAAACTAGTTGCCCATTTAATTGAAAGTGTGATATATTAAATGCAATTAAATCATCATCTAAGACCATTACATATGAAGTGCTTGTATAGTAAGTTACTTTTAATATTTACTTTTATATTTAACTTTTAAATTATATATTTTGTTGGAGAGTTTGGTTAATCAGACCAATAAAATAGTTAAAAACCTTTGTGAGTTCTTCTGTTGAACTAAAAAGAATATATTTTGAAGAATGCCATTTACTTCCATATAGAAGGGGGAAAAAAATACTATGGAAGTCAATGGCTACCGCCAACTTTCTGGTTACCAACATTCTTTAAAATATCTTCTTTTGTGTTCAACAGAAGAAAGAAACTCATACAGGTTTGGAACAATAAAGGTGAGTAAATGAAGACAGAATTGTCATTTTTGGATGAAATATTCCTTAAAAGGTTGCCAAGTAATAGTAACTTTAATAGCGCCATGCTATTTGTTTTATAAAACGGCATACAAACCAGCAAAGTCAATATAAAAAAAATGCAGTTTCTCTACATTAGTTACTTTCAAATTGCGAGCTGAAGCTGCATCATGTAGCAGTAACGTTTTGAAGCTCATTTTATTTCAGAATCTTACACTACATGCTTCCTTTCCACAAGAGATGTGCTTTACACTGACCTTTTCATCTACTAGCACAATCCAAAGTTAATTAATTGAAGCACTGAAATTTAGTTTGTAGAATCTCTCTGTGACTTAATTGAGTAATTATACATGATGCATCTGCATATTGTAGCACCGGCTCAGTGGTCAGTTGCCCATTGGTTCTACCTGAGGGAGAACAGATGCTTTCAGGTATTTTTAATATTCTTCCTGTTCTTTAACATTACATCCCAGACTTGACCCGGTCAGCAATTTCGTACCTGCTATCAGTCCAGAGTACCTCAGGTCAAGACAAGACTAGTGTGAAATGGGATAAAAGGCACTGTTAAAGCTTTTAGAGATACTCAGCATTAATGTTTTTCACATTTTGTTCAGAATGATCTCATTAAGTTGTAACATCCCTTGAGAGGATTTCTTTTTTTCTTTTTATAAATGGGTAAGCCCTTAGGTATGCATAATTCTTGATGTGGTTTCAAGTGAGTTTTCTAACCCCTGAGGGGGTAAAAAGTATTAAGCTCAGTAATTGCTGTCTGGCTTTTTCTCTTGTGATGTGGATTTAGACTGCTGTTGTTCAATGGAGGTGTATTAAATAGCTTAGATTCTTCCCTTTACACCACTGTCTGAACTTTTATACTAGAATGTCAAGTGTGTGATGCGATGGCAGTGGGAATTACCCCGATCAGCTCTTGGGTGTAGAAGGACACATTGAAAGAGTGATGTGATGTGGAGTTTAAAGTCGGAATTCACTCTTGTGAAAGTTTCATCTATGTATATATATATATATATATATATATATATATATATATATATATATATATTATCCACCTCAATTTTTGAGTGCAATGCCGACATCTCAAAATCCAATTACCAATGGATAGAACCAAGTCCCCGTGCATTGGAACCAATAATCCAATGCACACTTGGATGTACATCAAAATAAAGGAGAAAAGATTTGTCGCACTTCCCGTTTCTTTGTGATTTAACAGTCATAAATCAAGGGACAAAGACTGTCATCTAAGGGTGTGACGAGATCTTGTGATTATAATGTGATGAGATTTCTCATCAAGGTGAAAAGCTGTCTCGTGATATTGCCATGACAGAGTGTGAGGGTGAACTTAGGACAGAATATGCCACCGCTACGTTCACATTACTCCTCCACTGTCGTTTTGCTTTTTATAGAAATAAAAACTATTTAATTCAGATGGATAACACTCATCCAACACGAGCTGCAGGGCTGTACGTAATCCAGCAGGAATCAGAGTTCACTGATCACGTGACGAGAGTAAGTGACGAGAGTAAGTGACGAGATGACTGACAAGACCATGGCAAAGGATTTGTTGCACAACAGAGCCTGTCTGATAAATGTCTTATCTTGTAGAATTTGCGCTCAGCACCGCCGCTCCCAATACACAGAGTATGCATGATCATGAAAACGAAAGTAAAACGAGAGCACGCATTCACATGCGATTTCAATCCCGCACATTTTGAAAGCGGCTCCCTGATGCATGCAAATATCTCCCAATATGAAAGCTATCTTAGGCTGGCCTGTGTAGTTGTAACCATCTCTCAGCTCTGAATCATGCTTGAAGAAAATTGTAATATTGAAAGAGTACTTTGATTATGGTTGCACTTATTGTTTGCACTTAATAAGACTAAGAGAAAACTGTTATTCATTTTTATTTATACTGTTTTTATTTATTTGATCAATTTGTGGAAAGGAGTTCAGTTAGGAGGTCAACAGTTCTAGAAGCTCATCAGTCATGTACAGTTCTAAAGTCTGAAGAGACTCTCATGAAATCATAGAGAGAGAAGTTGAGTTTGTGGCAAAACCTTTTACAGTGCTTGAGTATTGTTGTCTTTTACTGCATATGATCATTCATACTCAGAAAGTAAATGTATTGTATTTTGTCATTTTTACACATTAAAAATAAAGTATAAAAATCTAATTTTGTCTTGTTCTTGTGATCTTTTGTCTCGTCTCATGAGCTAACTGTCTCATTACACCTCTACTATCTTCTATATATTTTTCTAAAAACAAAAAGAAAGTTCTAACATGTAAACTTAGAAAGCAAAATAATGTTTGGGTAGATATATTAAAATCTTTATTTTTTTCTATTTATTTATTTAATTATTTAATTTAAATCATTATATATTGTGTGTGTGTGTATATATATATATATATATATATATATATATATATATATATATATATACACACACACAAAATAGCATGTCATTTTTTAGAGGTTCTGAAATTTTTTTTTTTTTTTTTTTTTTTTTTTTCTGAACGAATCTCTTGATTGATTCAATGACAAATACATTTTTTAACAGTCACTTGTCACCACCTACTGGCATAACAATGTAATTGATACAATCTTTATTTGAAGCATCAAGTTACTTTCAAAAGCTGATTTACTCTATATTGATCGCTACCATAGACATTATTGTTTATATCTGATCTATAGTATTTCTGTGATCATTTGAATTATTGTAACAGAAATTGTGGTTGAAAAAGAAGTTTGTGAAGCTGTTTCTGATATGAGGAAACCCTTTACAACTCTTCCATTCTGCGCTTCCTCACATAATGAGGCTCCACGGCTGAAATACCAACTGATCTTACACTCTAAAAAATGCCCAAGTTGGGTTGAAAATGGACAAACCCAGCAATTGGGTTGTTTTAACCCAGCATTTTTTAGAGTGTAGTGAGTTTTGTGGAATCTTGAGCATGTTTGTTAAAAGTGAGATGTTTATATATTGCTGCCTTCTAATATAGCTTGTTTTATGCAATGTTGCATGTATATTTCGTTGTAAAGGCAATTTTTTATTAGGTTCTATTTTAGTTATGATCCTGTCTAGACAGTCAGCCAGCTCTCTAGGTTCTGTAACAGATATATAGAGCATATGTGATGTGTGTGTGTGTGTGTGTCTACAGTCCACTGGTAAAAAAAAAAAAGAGAGAATGAGATTCTACTCTACAGTAATTCTACTCTTTTGTTCAAAAGTTCAAAGGTACTTGTTAATTTAAAGGGAGTCAGGGGGAAAAAAGACAGAAGGAGGATGAAACATTAACAAAATGGCCCTAAGAATAATGAAGTGTTGCAGGAGAGATAGCGAATGGGATGAAAAGAGGAAAAGAAAGTGATTTGTGAGGAAACCCTTTACAACTCTCCCATTCTCCACTAATGGATGACTTCCTCAGGCAATGAAGCTCCATGGCTGGAATACCAAATGAGCTTAGTGTGTTTCGTGGAATTGTGAGCATGTTTTTTAAAGGTGAGATGTGTCTCGAGGAACATCTAGAGATCATTAATGGGCTATTGTTTTGCCTCCACACACACACATGGCGTCTGTTTCCTTGTATATTCAGATTTGTTTATCAAAACAATTACAGGATATGTCCCTGTTTAGTATATTCCTGCATACTGTCATATTAAGCTGTTTTCTGGTTTTAATGAAACTCCCCTGAGATGTAGCAGTCATCTCTCTGTAAGCCTCCAACATAAACATAAGCGCTTTAGATCACAGTACTAAGTTTATTCACTTTGGCTCATTTTGGCTTGTTTTGTCACTGGGCTTCTGGGAAGAAGGGCAGATTACTTGGCTGAATTCAGATTTTGAGTGTGTGCTTTTTATTAAGTGGTGTAGCCTTTGTGATTTGTGTGTGTGTTAAAATGAGTGTAGAAATAGTGTGTATAAGCAGTTTTGAAACTCATTAGACTTTTGGACTTCTGTGAAACCAGGCCTACGTTTTTATTTATTTATTTATTTATTTTTATTTCTTTTATGGAGAGGCCCCATTCACTTTCATTGTAAGTGTCTCACTGCTTATTTACTTTTTTTTTTTTTTTTTAAAGAAAAGGAGGAACGAGTAAAAATGTTTGTTGTAGTCAACAAGACGCTATTGAGCTTAACTTGTATTGAACCCAAAATATTCCTTTAAGCTACCTTTAGCATGTTGTACAGCTACGGAAGAGGATTAGCGCCAAGCAATAATAAAAAAAATAAAACCATCTCGAGATTAAAGTTGTTCAATTTTGAGAAAAAGGTCGAGATAAAATGTTGAGAATAAACTCATTAAATTACGAGAAAAACCTCGTTAAATTTCAAGAAAAAAAGTCGAGATAAAATGTTGAGACTTGTTAAATTATGAGAAAAAACTCGTTAAATTTCAAGAAAAAAGTCGAGATAAAATGTTGAGAATAACTCGTTAAATTACAAGAAAAAACTTGTTAAATTTCAAGAAAAAAAGTCGAGATAAAATGTTGAGAATAAACTCATTAAATTACGAGAAAAACCTCGTTAAATTTCAAGAAAAAAAGTCGAGATAAAATGTTGAGACTTGTTAAATTACGAGAAAAAACTCGCTAAATTTCAAGAAAGAAAGTCGAGATAAAATGTTGAGAATAAACTTGTTAAATTACAAGAAAAAACTTGTTAAATTTCGAGAAAAGTCGAGATAAAATGTTGAGAATAAACTCATTAAATTACGAGAAAAAGGTTGAGATAAAATGTTGAGAATAAACTCGTTAAATTACGAGAAAAAAGTCGTTAAATTACAAGAACAAATTCATTAAATTATGAGAAAAAACTTGTTAAATTTCAAGAAAAAAAGTCGAGATAAAATGTTGAGAATAAACTCGTTAAATTATGAGAAAAAACTCGTTAAATTTCAAGAAAAAAAGTCGAGATAAAATGTTGAGAACAAATTATTTAAATTATGAGAAAAAAATGGTTAAATTTCAAGAAAGAAAGTTGAGAATAAACTCGTTAAATTACAAGAAAAAACGTGTTAAATTTCGAGAAAAAAGTCGAGATAAAATGTTGAGAATAAAGACATTTGAAATTTAATGACTTTTTTTCTCATAATTTAATGAATTTGTTCTCATAATTTAATGACTTTTTTCTCGTAATTTAATGACTTTATTCTCAACATTTTATCTCGACTTTTTTCTTGAAATTTAACGAGTTTTTTCTCGTAATTTAATGAGCTTATTCCCAACATTTTATTTAGACTTTTTTCTCGAAATGTAACAACTTTTTTCTCGAAATGTAACAACTTTAATCTCGAGATGGTTTTATTTTTTTTATCATTGCTTGGCTCTAATCGTCTTCTGTATACAGCAGAGGGTTGATGCTGCTATGCACAAACTTCTTGTCAAGTAATTGGGATTTTTTCTTGCTCCAAAATGAGAACTGGTGGCGACTAAAGAGGTTTGGTGTGGGTCTAAAGCTGTGGACCTCTGTGCTGTTGGCTCATTAGCTCACTCCTCTGAGAGAAACCACCACCAGCACACACAATCCTCTTTTAATTAGCACAATGCTATCGCTACCCTTTGTGACTGATTAACTGGAGTAATGACTAGCCATGCTCAAGTTCCCTCTGTAAAGCTCATCTCTTTTCACCAAAACCCAAAGCACTCAGACAGGCCCATGAGTAATATGAAATGCAGTGTTAATCTCTTCAGTTCATCTCGTTTGTGTTTTACACCAGACAAGTTTTGAAGAAACAATCTAACGTTTTCAGTCAACCACAATAAAAATACAATTCCACAATTAAAAACCAAAGCCATAATACTACTCTAATTTCCCTACTGGATATTACTTTCAGTGGCTTGTGAAATACAATATCTTATTAATTATGGTCATTATGTTTTTTTTTTGTTTTTTTTCTCATTATTTTTCCACTGAACTTGTATATTTAGCATGGAAGCTTGTTTCCACCACAGAATACAACATAAAAAAGGTAATTGCGACTTTTTATCACACAATTCTGACATTTATTTTTTTGCAACTGCAAGTTTATAGGCTCTCACAATTCTCAAAAAAAAAAAAAAAAAGTTTGAAAGATAAAGTTTGAATCGCTAAATATAAACTCGCAATTCAGAAAAAAAAAGTTAGAACTGAAATAAAAAAGTCACAGTTACCTTTTTTTTTTTTTTTTAATTGCAAGTTTATATCTCAAAAATCAGTCAGGACCACTTAAGTAAAAAAATTACCCCTTTTTTTTTTTTTTGGGCATATTTTGCTGAAGTTACATTTGGTGGTATGGCTCTGTTCTAAATTCCCCGTCCTTTTCGTGAGCTCCATGAAAGCTAAGACTGGGAACAGCAGCAGCTTCTGGGGACAACCTCCCATTTTTTAATTGGGAGAGCAGCACAAAATCCCCCTATTGAGAACAGAGCATGCATCAATGACAACAGAATGACACTGATTAAGTTAAACATAAGTTTAAGGTGGAGCTGGGGGAGGATGTGGGTTGCAAGCAGCGTGCAGTGGAAGCAGCCAAGCAAGCAGAGAGACAGAAGATGCATTAAAGTAATGCGTCTTATTTGAGAGTTGCCAATTGAGTCCATAGAAATCAGATCAGCTGATATGGGTGGGGTTGGAATTTGCGAAGCAGCTGATAGCGGAGCTTGACTATGAGGCCTGCCTGAACTAACGCAGAATGCTTGATTTCTGAGTTCCTCATAATTTCGAGGAAAAAGTCAGAATTGACAAATGTCAGAATTGTGAGATATATCTAGTTTATATCTATGTCTAGTATGGCTGCCCCCTATAGTCTATAACTAAACATTAGTCAACAACATATTAATTAGTCGATTAGTCACAGAAAGAAACTCCACAAGAATTAAAGTCATGCAGTCTGTGACAGATCATTAAAACGGCTGGTCCATGTGATAATTATGTCGGGCAGGGAATCCAAACGTTCATTCATTCATCAATCGCAAACATAATTGAAACATGTAAATTGTAGCCTAACGTTAGGCACTTTACATGTCCGCTCGCTCTAGTGCTAACCTAGAGCTGTTTATCCCGAGGTTACTGCAGTCATTTTCCGATGCCACTACCTGATTTAAATAATTAAATTAAATCCATAAATGTGCAACTAGTCGATTAATGGCTTAAATGAATGACGACTTGTTGAACAGAAAAAAATTTAGTCTGGGTCAGCCCTAATAATAAAAAAAAAAAAAAAAAATCTGAATTGTGAGGTATGAATTTGCAATTGCAAGAAAAAAAGTCAGGATTATGAGATAAAAATTCACAATTACCTTTTTTATTTTTATTTTATTCCATGGTGGAAACAAACATCCATAATTCAGTGATATTTTCCAGTGGTTGCGTTTTAAGATGCTGATTTACAGTGGTGGTTTTATTTGAGCTACTCCAATGATTTCAACAATAGGCGGGGGACTTGGATAAGGGGGACCCTTCTGTTGACCTGGGGTCAGCTGTGGATAAATGATTGCTGTGCTGAAAATTTCATCATAAATCTGGCTCTGTCAAACCCAGGGCTACTGTAATTGCCAGCCCAAACAGATGGGCCTCCTCTTCAACACAATGGCTGTGATGTTGTCATGGCTGATGGTTGTCTTGCTTTTCGCTTCAGATACAAGTGTAGTAGGTCAGGTGACCAATGGGAGTGGAACCACATTTCAAAATTACCCAAATCAAATGCTAAGAGAACAATCTGCAGAAAAATATATATATATTTTTTTACTTCTCTTTTCTTTGTTTGCATTCATGCAACATCCAATCTGTGCTAGATATGTCTCATGGTTGATTAGGGATGTAACAATATGTTGGGTCCTATCATACACCCGGTGTGTTTTTTGCTAGTTTTTTGCTGAACACACGAGGTGTGTTCAGGCGCATTGTTGGCTTGTTGCTATTTTGAGGCAACTGAAAACAACTGTGCCATTGACCAACAAAAACCTGCTCTAAAGTCAATGGTGCAATATTTTTAGGTTATTTAAAGGGCATGTTAGTAATATGCGACTATAGGCAGGTGCACAACATGCGTACATTCTGCTTGTTACATGCAAAGGGTCGCGCAACAGCACACAAACATGCCAAATATTAAAAATAAAAGGATTCCACTCTTTCTGCTTGCAAATTCCGCCATGTAAATAAAGAGTCTCCCATGGTGCAAGCACACCTGGCTTTTAAAGGGAATGGGAGATGACACTCTGTTTGGTTTATCGAACGTTATGCTCAAAACACACCCATGACTCATTAAGAGACTAGGTACAACCCTTTTAGACGATTCAGACATGGCCTAAGTGCACCTGCGCCATGTGCTTCAGACCATGCGCTTAGATCAATAAAAAAGGGCCCATTGAATATAGCACAATTAAAAAAATGCAACCATATGTATTGTGGATATCAACAATATGCATGTATAGTTCACCCAAAATAAACGTTTAGAAAAATAAAATACAATATTTAAAGCATTTTAAATGTTTATAGTCAGAGACAGATTGCAAACATATATAGCAGTATACAGTATGGAAGTGCGAGCCAAAATTCACTGCATGTAGACCTTCAAAGACATGTCAAAGTGCATTGCGATGCAACTCTAAAAAAAAATGCTGGGTTGTTTCAACCCATGCTTGGGTCAAATATGGACAAAGCCATTGGGTTTAATAATTTAATTAAAAGAATTAAATCAATGGTTGGGTTTGTCCATATTTGACCCAAACATGGGTTGAAACAACCCAGCAGAAATATAGATGTTCCAGTTTATGTTTACTTGTCTGTGTAGACAGACTCAAACAGTTGTGACACATCAAAGAATACACTGGATGTTTTTATTATAAGAGAGACGCTCGAGTTTTAGTCTACTCATTTGCATACTTATGACACATAGCAACACAGCTAAAAGTTTTTCTAATATTTTGCAAATATTTTAATATTTATTAAAAGTAGCCTACTTTGAATATGTTGAGACATGCCTTCACAAGAACCCATAAGAGTTGTGTTTGTGATGTTTGAGTTGATAGAGATGTGAGACGCGAAAGGGGCGTTTGCTTTATTTTTGTAATTCCGCTAGGTGCCACTAGTGTCGCATAAACTACATACTTCACCTGTTTATTTTGTTACCAAAAAAAAAAAAAAAAATGTTACTTTTGTTTTTGCTAAAAATTATTGGTACTGTGTTGGGCCACTTGATGTCCAATTTAAAATGAGTGTCCTTCTGAAGTAGCCTTCAGCTGTGATGCTTGTGTTGCACTTGGCTTTGTGTTGATCTGATATAACAGCACTTTATGTGGTGCATTACACAGTCTTACACAGAGCACAAAAAAAAGTGATAAAATGAGGTGTGAAGGATTTAGATAATGTGTAAATTCTCTTCGAGTTTGCTTGGCATGGCGGCAGTGAATAGATCAGGGTGCAGTTGGCAGTGTCAGGTAGAGATGTAATGAATAGCCTGATTAGCTCTTTGGCAGGGACACTCATGCAGATGGTAGGCACACTTTCTCTACCCTCCCCTTCTCTCTCTCTCTCTAGTCCAGGATCTCTCGTTAATCAGTGTAATTACCAGAAAAAGAAAACATATTAGGGCATTTAACCCTTGTGTTCTGCTAATTTCTCAAAAACGCCATGACCTGCATCTAGTAACGGCAGTGATCTTACCTGTACTTCGACTATTTCAAAATGGTGATATTCATATTGATCTGTTCTGTGTTTAGGGGAGAGCAGGGATAATTGAAATACTTTTTAGTTTTTGCTCATTTATTCTGAACACTTTAGCATAATCAGGGTTTTTTAAAGTTTTAGACAGTAGGCCTTCCCTCTGACAAATATCCAAGTTCTTAATAAGTTCTCAATTTTAATCCTGGATTTGATTCACCTTGGTGCTCCTTGTAGTAGAGCAGACGAGATTATCAGTGAACGTATGGTGTACTGTTGAGGCAGGGACTATGCAACCCTATACCCACATTATGTACACACTAAACATACAGTATGGAGGGTTTGGAATTTCTTTGAGAAAAAATATAGTTGCATTGACAGTCTCAACACATTCGTGTTCTTCAAAGGTCGTTCTGACAGAGTGTATATCTGTAAACAGAGCGAGCGCAGCGTAACCAGGAACTTTACAGGGCATATTGTATTCCCTTCAGTGCTTTTGAGTTTCAACACCTCTGTGTGTGAAAGAGGTTTGTCTTAAAAGGGCATCCCACCAGAGAAATAATACACACCAGGCGTGTGCAGTACATATAAGCTGCGGATTCTCTGCTTATCCAAGCCATTTGAGAGGAGTTTGTGGACTTGCTAGTTAATATTAGCACTATAAATTCACTTGTCGTTTGAGGTTTAACATAAAGCTTACATAATAAAATGTTGGAAATTCGCATGTAACTGTCTGACATTTATGTATTTGCCAAATGACTGACATTTTCTTAAAATATGTGCCCGTTATGGAGGGTTTCAGGTGAGCAGATCTACAACAGCTTTGGCGCCAGGGTTGCCCAGTTTTCAAAACCCGGCCAAATGCTACTTAAAACTAGCCCAATTGCATTTCAGCGGGGTTAATACATTTTTATGAAAACTTATTAACCATTAAAGACAGACCTATTGTAACTGTTTCATTATTATATTAACTATTATTTTTAAAGAATACTTATTTGTATGTATTCTACTTATATTTATTATAATTAATTGTATTTTACAGACAACTTATATTTATTTTATAATATATTTATGATATAAGCATAATATATTTATTATATTTTACTATAAAAATATTTATTATATTATACTTATTTCATTTATAAAACTTATATTTATTATATTATACTGATTCCTATTTTAATGGTTTAATTAAATTTTATAATCAAAGCATGTCTAATTAATTGAATTCATAAAATTGATTGAATTCATCAAAATTTTAACAATATATATATTTTTTTCTGGATTCTGTTTTTTATTATTTAATACAAATGCATTATCAAAAACAGTGGGAATCAAATGAATGCATAAAACGTAATTACATTTTTAAACGTAACTAAATTTAACAATTCCTTTTAGTTTTTGGCAAACAGTGCTGCACAACAGAGGGGTAGTGTTTAAAGGTCCAGTGTGTAATATTTAGGAGGATCTATTGACAGAAATGCAAATATAATATAACTATATATTCAGTGGTGTATAAAGACCTTACATAATGAACCGTTATGTTTTTATTACCTTAGAATGAGCCATTTTATCACATACACCGCAGGTCTCCTTACATGTTAAGTCACCATTTTGCGCCGGCATGTTTCTACAGTAGCCCTAAATGGACAAACTTCTCATTGCTTGACTGGCTACTCTCTTCTGTCTCAGACAACAACATCTTTGTCCTGTGTCAGCCACCGTAGCTTGTCTATGTGCTTCGAAAGGGAGGGGTGGCTGGTAGACTGAGCCGTTGGTTGCAATTCACAACCTCACCACTAGATGCCACTAAAATTTACACACTGAACCTTTAAATTAAAACATAGACAACAAAGTGTGTGAAATTGTGTGATATTCCTTTAAACAGTAAGGTTTTAATAAACCGTATCGTGCTCACGGTTTAGCAAATCGAGGGAACAAAATAGTAAATTGTGCTCACGATTTAGCAAATCGAGGGAACGAAATAGTCTATCATGCGCACGATTTAGCAAATCGAGGGAACGAAATAGTATATTGTGCGTACGATTTAGCAGATCGAGGGAACGAAATAGTCAATCTTGCGCACGATTTAGCAAATTGAGGGAACGAAATAGTATATCATGCGTATGATTTAGCTAATCAAGGGAACTAAATAGTAAATTGTGCGCACGATTTAGCAAATCGAGGGAACGAAATAGTAAATCGTGCGCACGATTTAGCAAATCGAGGGAACAAAATAGTCTATCATGCGCACGATTTAGCAAATCGAGGGAACGAAATAGTATATTGTGCGTACGATTTAGCTAATCGAGGGAACTAAATAGTAAATCGTGTGTACGATTTAGCAGATCAAGGGAACGGAATAGTCAATCGTGCGCACGATTTAGCAGATCGAGGGAACGAAATAGTCAATCGTGCGCACGATTTAGCAGATCGAGGGAAAGAAATAGTCAATCGTGCGCACGATTTAGCAAATCGAGGGAATGAAATAGTAAATTGTGCATACGATTTAGCAAATCGAGGGAATGAAATAGTCAATCGTGCGCACGATTTAGCAAATCGAGGGAACAAAATAGTATATTGTGTGTACAATTTAGCTAATCAAGGGAACTAAATAGTAAATCTTGTGTACGATTTAGCAGATCAAGGGAACAAAATAGTCAATCTTGTGTACGATTTAGCAAATTGAGGGAACAAAATAGTATATCGTGCCTATGATTTAGCAAATCGAGGGAACTAAATAGTAAATCGTGCTCACGATGTAGCAAATTTGGGATAACGAAATAGTAAATTGTGCATACGAATTAGCAAATCGAGGGAATGAAATAGTCAATCGTGCGCACGATTTAGCAAATCGAGGGAACGAAATAGTCTATCATGCGCACGATTTAGCAAATCGAGGAAACGAAATTGTATATCGTGCGTACGATTTAGCTAATCAAGGGAACTAAATAGTAAATCTTGTGTACGATTTAGCAGATCGAGGGAACGAAATAGTCAATCTTGTGTACGATTTAGCAAATTGAGGGAACGAAATAGTATATCGTGCGTACGATTTAGCTAATCGAGGGAACTAAATAGTAAATTGTGCGCACGATTTAGCAAATCGAGGGAACTAAATAGTACATTGTGCTCAAATTTTAGCAAATCGAGGGAACTAAATAGTAAATTGTGCATACGAATTAGCAAATCGAGGGAACTAAATAGTATATTGTGCATACGAAATAGTAAATCGTGCTCACAATTTAGCAAATTTGGGATAACGAAATAGTAAATTGTGTGCACGATTTAGCAAATCGAAGGAATTAAATAGTAAATTGTGCATACAATTTAGCAAATCGAGGGGACTAAATAGAAAATCGTGCATACAATTTAGCAAATCGAGGGGACTAAATAGTAATCGTGCATACAATTTAGCAAATTGAGGGAACGAAATAGTAAATCGTGTGCATGATCTAGCAAATCGAGGGAACAAAATAGTAAATCGTGCATACAATTTAGCAAATCGAGGGAACTAAATAGTAAATCGTGCGTACGATTTAGCAAATCGAGGGAACGAAATAGTAAATCGTGCTCACGATTTAGCAAATCGAGGGAACTAAATAGTGTATTGTGCATACGAAATAGTAAATCGTGCTCACAATTTAGCAAATTTGGGATAACGAAATAGTAAATTGTGTGCACGATTTAGCAAATCGAAGGAATTAAATAGTAAATTGTGCATACAATTTAGCAAATCGAGGGGACTAAATAGTAAATCGTGCGTACAATTTAGCAAATCGAGGGAAATAAATAGTAAATCATGCGCACTATTTAGCAAATTTGGGATAATGAAATAGTAAATTGTGCGCACGATTTACTTTTTTTTTCTTGCATGTCATGTGCGGGGCTCCGTAAGTTTCTGTGTGCAACTGATGATAGTTTTCTCAAATGATATGTTGAAGTGACTCTCAGAGCATCTTAGATGATGTTCATGTGTTCATGCCCTCAAACAGTGAGAAGGCAGATGTTGAAACACCACAAGCATCACGTGTGCTTGAGTATAGTATGTACAGTAGACGAAACTGCACTACAGAACATGCATACTTCAAGCAGTTGTTTTGTATCATTCAGGTTTCCATAGCACAGTGAGTGGTAAGTTAGGCCCTGAAGTTCACTACAGGAGTAAATGTATGAAAACTAAAAGACAACATTTATTTCATAAACTGAATTTTCATAGTCTGATCATAAGCAGCTCTGTCAGCAGTAAAGGTCAGGCCCCTGGAGATGCCATCCAGAATGGATCCGTGGGTTAATCCTGATCTCTGTTGACAGGTGTGTTGAAATGGGCATGAGCGGCGTCGGTGCCGGATTATCTGTGCCAGCCTCACACCCGTGGCTGCCACATGCTGCATATGGAGAGTGAACTGTGCCAGGGTTGTCACTGCGCCATAATTGAATTGAACTGCTCTCAACCCAGAATAAAGCCCAGAGCCTGTTTGCTTCCTCTTCACATTGAGCTCTTCTTCTCCACGTATATTGTTAGTGCTGTTTGTCCAAGAGCTGCTCAGAGAGGAGTGTGACAATACATCAGTTATTAAAATACATAAAGTAGCACCACTGAGGGCAATTTACAGCCATCAAATAATATCAAAACAATATTTTTTGAAACCTTTATATGATTATGATCATCAATAAATAAATAAATATAATTTAAATAATTGATTAGTATATTAAAACGTTGACTTTTATGTATAGATAAGTGAAGACAGGTGGATTTAATTTTTTTGCATTATAACATTATTTTCATGAATACTTTATCCATATTACTATATATATTTTAACATGCTTTAAAATCATAAGTGTAAAATAATATAATTACTGTAAGTATATATTAAATTGTAAATGTACATATTTGTGTATTATGGTAGTATGTATTGTACTGCATTTATGCTGGTATATTTATATCTATTTCATGTAGTTCAATCATGTTAATTTTTGGGGAAAATTGTCTTAATTTTCGAAAAAATGTCAATGCAACAAAATCTGGTCCTAAAAATAGGCTTATTTGTGAAAAAAATAACTTTCTTTCTTTCTTTCTTTCTTTCTTTCTTTCTTTCTTTCTTTCTTTCTTTCTTTCTTTCTTTCTTTCTTTATTTATTTAGTTTGTTCGTTCTTTTGTTCCTTTCATTCTTTCTTTTTTCTTTAGCCCTTCCTTACTTTCATCTTTTCTTCCTTTCTTCTTTTCTTTCATCCTTTCATTCTTTCTTCTTTTCTTTCATCCTTTCATTATTTTTCTTTCTTCCTTTCTTTCTTTCTATCTTTCTTTAGCCCTTCCTTACTTTCATCTTTTCTTCCTTTCATATTTTCTTTCATTCTTTTTCTTTTCTTCCCTTTGTCTGTTCTTTTTTTTTTTTTTTTTTTTTTTTTTTGGAGACATTACATTTTTCAAATAAAAGGTTTTCCTTTTTTAGTTTTAAGCAAGGTCCTTTAACTTCAGATTTTTTATTATTTTTTTATTTTTTTTATTTTTTTTTTTCCTGAAATGAATTAGTCTGAAGATTTCATTGCTGTAAGCTGTGGCAATATGTTTCAAGAGAATCACTTGTAAATGCAAACACACAGCAGGCTGATAGCCAGAGGGCAATATTTCACCCTCTTGATCTGCTTTCTGTTCTCGTTGCAAATAAAGTTTACCGCCAAGATTGCTTCCCGTTTCCATTGCCTGTGTCCATGCACCATGTGCTATCCACTGGTGTGTGAATGTTCAAGTACCCGTGAGTTTGAATTACGTTGCTGTGAGAAGTGATCATGTCTTTTGAAAGCTTGCTGGGTCTTTCATTCTTTTGCAGAGGAGAAATGTGGAGGAGCGGAGGCAAGAGGTGAGACAATCTCAATAGTCTTTTGAATGGAACATTCAGCTGGTGAATTTTATGGAAGAGGATTCGAGACAGCTGTTTCTTTACTTGTGTAGGGCCATGTAATTGATTTCTCTTTTAAGCCTTTCCTCAGAGAGCATTATGTTACAAAATCCTTCTGTCACAGTCGTAAAGGAGTATTTTACGCTTTGCTGTGTGCCACCACAATAACAAGCAATGGTGCTGTATTTAGAAAGCTGTTGCTCATATGGCAAACGCAAGGCAGTGAAGAGAAGCTGCAGATCTGTTAAAGTGCATAAGTAATATAGTTCAATCATGCTCAGGTTTAAAACCTACAACTTATGCAATATTTTTTTTTTTTTCACTGACCCTGTACAAAACTGACGTACTGAAATCAACCAAGTCTGTGGGAGGACACATATTTGAGCTGCCATTTTGGTGTTGGAAAGCTTTTTCACTGTGCTGTTGCTGAAAAAAAAGCTATTCTGGGCCAATGAAATTGACTTGGCACCAGCCCCTTAAAGGAATAGTTTGAAAATTATGTGTTTCTGTTATCATTTATTTATTTATTTTTATTTTTTTTACCAGAAAGTAAACGAGGCCCAGTGCTATTTTGTGGACCCCATTGACTTTTTATTATATGAATAAAATAACATCTTCTCAAAACTGAAAAGGTAACTTTGGAAGCTCGTTTCTGACACAGAATAAAACAATTTAAAAGATAATTGTGACCTTTTGTCTCACAATTCTGACTTTTTTTTTATCCACTCTCAGGGGCAGAAGTCTCCAAACTCATCCCAAACTCATCCTGTCTGCTTGATCCTATCCTCACTCATCTCCTTCAAGCTATTTCTTCCTCAGTTGTACCCGCACTCACTCATATCATCAACACCTTTCTTCACACTGGTACCTTTCCTACAGCATTTAAGCAGGCATGAGTAATCCCACTGATTAAGAAACCCACTCTAAATCCATCTAGAAAATGACAGACCGGTTTCCCTTCTTCCATTCATTTCTCAAACATTTGAACAAGTCTTTTTCAACCACTTCTCTACATTTCCTACTCATAACAACCTCCTGGACAACAACCAGTCTGGTTTCAAAAGCGGACACTCAACTGAGTCTCGGTTATTGAAGCTCTGAGACTGGCAAGAGCTAATCCTCAGTACTCATCTTGTTGGATATGTCTGCTACTTTTCACACAGTTAACCACAAGATCCTCCTATCAACCCTCAAGACGAAGGGCATCTCAGGAACAGCACTCCAGTGGTTTAAGTCTTACCTCTCAGGTAGGTCCTTCAGGGTGCCGTGGAGGGGTGAGGTGTCTAAAGGTGTGTTTCCACCAAAATTAACCGGAACAATTTGTCCTAGGAATTTTTCCCCCCAGAACTATTGCTAGCTGCGTTTCCATAGCGGTCTTAAGTACCATAAAGGTAGTCCAGTGACGTAGGACTGCGCATGACTTTCCAGTTCCTGCTGGATTTCGTCTTCAGCATATAAGCTTAATAGAGCCTGAACCTCATTGTCGGTCCATCGGTCATATTTTTTTAAGCTCCATTGTTAATTCGAATAGCAAACAGCTCTTACTGCATGCACCGCAACAGACTTTAAAAAAATGATGGTTAAAATAAAATGCTGCATGGAGTCAACCAATCAAAATGTTGCATGAACTCAACCAATTAGCATGTTCAGCACCCTAGTCCCACCCCCGAAAGTTGTGGAACTTTGAAAAAGTACTACCTAGCGAGCAGGTACTTTCTGAGGGGGAATTTTTTTACCCGGAACTTCATTTAGACCCTGGTTCCTGCAGTCGAAACACACCGAGTACCACCCCAAAGTTCCTAGTCCCTGGGGAAAGTTCCTGCAGTGGAAACACGGCAACTACTGGGGAGCCTCAGGGCTCAGTGCTTGGACCACTTCTATTCTCCATCTACATGTCGTCACTTGGATCTGTCATTCAGAAATATGGTTTTTCCTATCACTAAAAATGGCAGAACTGGGAGATGTAAAGTTGCAATTGTGAGGAAAAAAAGTCAGAATTGTGAGATTACCTTTTTATTTTTTATTTTTTTTTTTTTTTTTGCATATAGGTAAGCCCTGAAGTTTGTGTTGCATATGCATTAATTTTATTAATGCAAGTTGCAACTGTGCATTGGGGTCCTGATCACCCTGTTGCAGTTTATTTTGCTATAATGACCAGCTCAATGCACATTATCCTTTCCTATTTGATCATATATGTGTTTATTTTGTCTATCACACTTCGAGTTTTCATACTTGCATTATACATAATTGCAATTCAATGTTTAAAGAGCTTTGTAATCATTGTTTGAAAGCATTGATAGCGAGTGATTTTGCATTGATTTTAGGACTGTCAATCAATAAAAAAATTTACAGATTACCTGATCTGCATTATTTGGTGAGGAAAACCCCCCAAAAGATGATAGTTCAATGACATAATTGTGGCAGATGAAAGCACTGAATAGGTATTAGCTTTCGAATGCAAAAATGTGCTCCACTATTTATCCATTCAAATAATCTGTTGTTTATCTCTTTTCCTCTTACAAAGGCTCATTACAATCTCTGCTTGTCTCTGAGCCCAGAGGGGAACTCTGACAAAGTCTGAATGAAGCCCAGTGGAAGAGAGGCATGTTAGCATGTCATGTAATTGATTCTGAATGACCTTTGTCAGGTCTGCAGAGGACTAGAGCTTGGCTAAGGAAATGCATGTATTTTTTACACTTGCATAAATACCCACATGCACAGGTCCAATGGGAAATTGTGAAATGGGAAATGCCCTTGTGAGTTTGGTATTTGTTGGGGTGTAAAGGATAGATGGTAGAGCCATGAGTCAGAGTGAAGGTCATTTCTACATTATACTGAATGAACTGGAATGGAAGTCAATGGCTACCGTCAACTGTCTGGTTACTAAAATTCTTCAAAATATCTTCTTTTGTGTTTAACAGAAGAAAGAAACTAGCGATTTAAAGGGGCCACGCGCTGAATCGGTGCATAGTTAATGATGCACCAAAATAGGCAGTTAAAAAAATTAATTAAAAAAACTATGGGGTATTTTGAGCTGAAACTTCACAGACACATTCAGGGGACACCTTAGACCTTACATCTTGTAAAAACTGGTTCTAGGGCACCCTTAATAATATTTGTTTCATCTGGAAACTTGTATTTAGATGTTTTCATTTAGAATTTCGTAACTACA
This sequence comes from Ancherythroculter nigrocauda, assembly GCA_036281575.1. Lineage (NCBI taxonomy): Eukaryota > Metazoa > Chordata > Actinopteri > Cypriniformes > Xenocyprididae > Ancherythroculter > Ancherythroculter nigrocauda. Next base: position 58,980,790 of record VTFQ01000003.1, read on the forward strand.
CTTTTTTTTTTTTTTTTTTTATGCAAACAAATAAAACATACATTCTAAAAATGCACGAAAAAGGGGGAAACAGAACTTAGACTAAACAATATACTGCCAAATGGTAAGACGCCAACACACTAGTGGTTATGCAATCAGTTATATTATCTTTCAAATTCCGTGGCAGTTTGAAACAATTGGATCTAAATTGTGCAGTAATAGTGTGCATGCCTCTTATATGAATGTGTATGATTTCTCCCTTTGGGAAAATAGAATAATTAATAGAAGGCCTCTTAGCGCCTTAATTACTGCACACATCTGCCAGCGTCACATCTGGTGTGGTTGCCATCGCCTGAAACAATGTATGTTCTGATATTAAACACTAACAGGAGGGAGAACTGGGTCACTTTTGTAGCTTTTTTCCCTGACCCACTTGAATCTAAATTGCTGAAGTGTACAATTTTTTTTTTTTTTTTTTAGTTTGCAAAAGACCACAGATGCAAAACATTTGTCTGTTAGGGATTTACAGAACCTATTTTTGTCATTTTCCATCCCAGTGTGTTCATAGCCAAGCAGGAACTTTATTACTCGACTTTACCTAGATATGGATCCCTGAATATTGTGTTCATGACATGCTTTCACAAGGTCTGCATACATTTTACACCAGCAGCCTTTGCTATGAGTCACATGAGGATGAACCTCTGAGACCCGAGAGGAAACTTTTGCTTTCTTTTAGTATACTCTGGTGATATGGAGCGTTTCAAACAGATAGATGTGTAATTGGTGATGTGGATGCAGATCTTGTTGAAGGCCGCGGTCCACTCTTTTCCAGTTAATGAGTCAGCTGGCCTTCAGATTCTCAATTATGCACTGTAGAGAAGACTGGGGCAAGTCACTCACACCTTTACTCCGGTAAAAATCCATCAGGTCAATTTCTGTCTGGGCGCATACCTTTAAAGTCTTGGCAAAAAAGCTGTTGGAAATTATATATGCATACTTTATATTTAGACTTACAACTATATATTTGGATTTGCATGTATGTTCATATAATTAAAAATTCAGATTAACAAATAAACATCCAGATTGACATTCATATATTATACCTTTATATTCAGGAATTATAAATATATATTTGATTATATACTATAAATTATATAATGATTATTTATTTATTACTAAATTCTAGAAATGTATAACATTAAAAAATGCATGACAACTTGCCTGTGACCAGAAACAAATACCTGTGTCCTAGGTGTGGTACGGGTTTAAATTTTCCATTATCTATTCCTCATTTCTCTTTCCTCTCAAGGCGTGGACCTTATGCTGTCCGTTGTGCTTACTCCATCCAACAAAGTTTAAAGACTGCAGATTCTGTTTGCACTCAAGCAGTTGGTTAAAACAGTGTTTAAATGAAAGCAGTTTATAAATAGGTTTTGAAATTTGAGGTAGTGAAGTTATTTCAGTTGCACACAAGTTACTTTTAAAAAGTAATGCATTACAATATTGCATTACTTCCCCTAAAGTCCCCCTGTAGTCAATAATTGTATTCCTTAAAACTCATCTTTGATCACCAAAATGACATAAACAATGTTTTTCTTAGAAATAAAATAGCTTGAATGTAACTTTACACCCTTGCCTCATTTAGTATACACAGTTCTATGAATATGCAAATTAGCCCCACCTCCACTCGCTCACACCAGCTCAGAGATTCACTCGTTGATGATCACATGTTGACGTGATCGGATCGAAGGTAGCTTGTGATGTCAGAAACACCAGTGAAAACCACATTTTTGAGACTGTCTTTGTTTTACTGCAGTTTTATTTTTTATTTTATTTATTGTTTTTTTTTTTTTTGTGCGCAAAAAACATTTTTTTTTTATTACGAGTGCAAAACTTACAACATAGGGTGACACAAAACACAACAATAAAGCACAAAAAAACAACAATAAAACAGCAGTGATAGTAACAGCAATGAAAAGTAAGCAGAAATGACAAATGGGTAATAGTAGAAGTATGTAAATAGTAATAGTATGTATAATAATAATGATAATATTTTGTGATGACAGCAACAGTAATATCAGTAATAATAATAACAGTAATAATAATTACTGTTATAATAGTTATACTGCAGTAATCGTTATAAATAATAGTAAAAAATAATATAAATAAATAATAAATAATAGTTTACTGCAGTTTTAAAGAAGTGTGTTGACTTATGAATTTGCACATGGTTTGTCTGAAAGCATATTAAAAACACCACATAGACATAAAAACAACATTAAAAACTTGATTTTCACCACAGGGCGACTTAAAAATCTAATTTTAAAAGTTGGGAATTTTTTTATGATGTCATTCCAGTGTTTTTTGCTAATGTGTATGAAACATTTTATCTCAAATGCAACCAATGATCAGCAATCTTGGGAAAATAAAGCAGTAATAGTGGCCTTCTGTGATTCTTGATGTTTAAATTTAAAGGGGCATTGACACAGCTATGTTTTTATCAGACATCACTGTTGGTCGAAGTGGGAATTCCTATTTTTTGATGTCGTAATGCTATTCACCTTAATTTCCATTCTTTGTTGAAGACTGTAATTTTCCCTGTTGTCAAAGCACTGCTGCACACTGCAGCGGTGTAAGACATGTCATTACCATGTGTGACTGTAATGGGGGTCTGTAAACACGGTAATTAGTCATCATTTGTGTGCCTTTCTACGCAAATTATAAACGGATCATTTATTTGATCCACAGAGCAGGTCTTTAACCTCATGTAAGCTCTACTGATGCTTTTTATTCTTACTCAAGTTCTCAAATGTGTGTTTTTATTTATTTTCATAAATGTGGCTAATATACCATACATGATAATGGACCAGTAATGATGACCTCTGAGCTATGGATCGTTCTCATAAGCTTTTTAGTTAGGCTTAATGTGTGATAAAGAATCTAGGAACATAACTAATATTTTCCCCATAATACAATATATTATGTAAATTAGATCACCTTCAGAACATTTCATGTTCCCCTTCATCATTTTTCATCAGTATTTTTTTTTTTCCATCCTCTTACTTCTTTTCTTCTCGTTCTGTTATTGATCTGTGGTGCATTGATGCCCTTCAAAGGGCCGCTGTGAACTGGATATTGTGCCATTCTGTTCTCAACCGCTCTGTTTTGTTTCTTTTGTCGCAGTGTGACAGTGCTAGTCTATGCAAACGCCTCAAGCTTCTCTGTGGGCTTTCTGAGGTGAGATACGTGTTGTACCTGGGTCAAATGGATTCCTGTGATGCCAAGCTGAATTTCCGCGATCATTAATCCAGTCTTCAGTGTCATATTATCCTTCAGAAATCATTCGAATATGCTGATTTGCTGCTCAAGAAACATTTCTGATTATTATCAATGTTTAAAAAAGTTGCCGCTTAATATTTTTGTGGAAACCGTAGTACATCCCCCCCATAAGTAGAGTCATATTTTCAGGAAAAACACTCTTGCAGAGTCAGACCTTTGACTGTTATTGACTGGCCGAGTTTCCAGTGCATCTCCTGGAGTGTGAGTCAGGCTCAATGAGTGGGGCTATTAGGCTGGTAGACAGGGCAATAGCGGCAGGCTGATGAATAGCCTAATCTGAGCTGAGGGTCTGTTCTGACAGTATCTGCCCACTCTCTCCAGGCAGGGTGAGTGTGTAGAGATAACTGCAGTGAACATCAATGAATTTTACTCCACCTGTCTCTGGCTATTGGCTAATGAAAGGCAGACTCCGGTGTGCGTAAATAACTCACTGAGCTGTGGAAAAGTGGCGGCACTATGCCGAACAGTAAACTCCAAAAGGTCAGACTGATTTGTATTTTTATTTATTTTATATATATATATATACTGTGTGTATATATATATAAATATAAATATATATATATATATATATATATATATATATGAGCAATATCACACTCTTAGCCGTGCGATATGGCTGTATATCAGCACGCTGTGATTCGTCCGTAGGCACGAGGCCGCAGGTAATCACAGCGTGCTGATATACAGCCATATCGCACGGCTACGAGTGTGATATTGCGTTTATACAACAGTTAGACGGCACAAGTGTGTAAATAAATAAAAACAACAACAGAGTGTCTTTAAAACCCTCTTTCGTGCAGCACTACTTCCTTCCGCCACGGATTCAAATCTCAAGTTGACAGTTGGACCAAGCCTCCGTTACTAATTCTAAAACGTCACTTTAGAACTAGTAACGAAGGAACGTTGAGTCGCTTCATTGAAACTCATTGAATTTTGTACAGTGAGAGAGAGAGAGAGAGAGATCGCCTTAGAGAGTATTACCTATCTGATATATTGCATTACATTCATTCTTCAAGTCGATCTCCATAATATTATATCAATTATAAAAGTCTGTTTGAATGTCCGCTGAGGAAAGCGATCTTGTATATGTCCTTTTTTTTTTACAGCTATCGGAATTTTCCAAAACATCCATAACACCACAGCGCAAAAACAACTTCCTTTGCAAAAGTTCCTTTCAATTTAAAAGTCTCTAGTGACTGACAGACTCATTCTCCTGTAAAGTGTTGCCGCCATCTAATGGCGTATTAATGTATCTTTCACTCAATCCATATTACGCACTAAATATTATTTTATTTATATAAAATAATATTTATTGAACAACAAATAAACACAATTGTACAGTTCAGTCAAACTTAAAGCACTAGTTATTTAAAAAAAAAAAAAAACTATAGGTCACCCTTTACGCGTGTATGTGGGTTTTTACAAATATTTAACGAATGAAGAGGATTTTAAAGAGCGTGTGACAAAACCTTGTAACTCCATTGGATCCTCAAACTGTCAGTCAAAGCTCATAAATCCGCCTCACCTCGTGAATGAAGTGCGCACTCAGTTTGGTCATCTCGTCTATGCAATGCAAAGGTAAATAAAGGTCTGTTTGAAAAAAATGTAAAGCGTTTTCTTTATTCAAAAAACAAAGTTTATTTTAATACGTTAAGTTTAAGTTTTACGTATTTGAAGAGCGGAGAAGAGTCTTCGTCTGATATGTCCCGTCTAGTTGTAGCCAATATGCTATATAAAGGATGTAAGGTAACATTGATTATTATCAGATTTAACATAGCACAATTCGACTTGCTCTGGAACAAATAATAGATTAATAAGACCAAAGATTACCGTTTTATGTACTCAAATTGAATTATGTCTCATGTTTAACCACTATAAGAGCCAGCGGTAAATCCCCGAGGCACTGGCCGAGATGAAGCTGTTCTCTGCGCATACATGACCCCTGAACGGCCGCTGACGGCCTGGAGCTCACATCTCCGAAAATGTCAAAACAAATTGTAAAATAGGCGCTATTATTAAATATGAATCACATATTTCAGGTCTAAACAACTACATTCTCGCCTAAAAAACTATTAAAACTACAGTTAGTGGTACAACAAGTAGTATTCTCAAAAATAACGGTGGATTTGCTCGTGCACCATGACAGTCACTTCAAGCGGAGTGATACAAACGGTGAAAAGTTAGGAGGAGTGCTGTTATCACTGAAATATCGCACGGCTATCAGCCAATCAGATTCGAGAACCAGACAGAACTGTTGTGTATATATATATATATATATATATATATATATATATTTACAAAATATTTCTATTTTCTATTTTTCTTTATTTAAATGTAGTTTTGATCTGTATTTTTTAAACTCTATTTCTCTCTCTCTCTCTCTCTCTCTCTCTCTCTCTCTCTCTCTCAACTGCGTTATTTATTTTTTTTCTGTATTTTTTATCAAATAAGTGCAGACTTGGTAAGACTTATATTAAATATTTGAAATATATCGTCACCTTGGAATTATAAGGTTCTATATAAGCGGCAACCTCTCTTGAATCCAACACAGAAGTGTCTTAAACTGCAATTCATCGACTGGCCGCTAGAGACAGGCTTGAAAAGGGAGTCAAATCTGTATCTTCCCCCATGTTAAAATGCCAAACTTTACAGCCAAAAAAAAAAAATGTTTACAGCCTGGTACAAAAAGTGGTTTTGATCTATACAGCTAATTTTGCCCTTCATGACATCTCTGAGGGGGTGATTTTTTTTTATATAACTCATCTGTTTAAATTATATTAAGCATTAAAGTTCTGCATAATTAAGGGCGTGGCCACTTGAGTGACAGATGGATTCCCGCTGTTTGTCTGTTTGTCTGCTGTCTGTTAGTTCCACCCACGTCCAGCCTCTTTGCCCATTTTCGGTTAACCAGGAGAGACATGCTGCCAAGATGGCGATGACCGGCTCCGCCCGCTTTAGGCTTCAAAAATGCTCTTCAGAAACCTACAGGTGACATCACGGACACTGTGTCCATTGTTTTATACAGTCTATGGTTCTATATGACATTTTTTGAGTTATTCGCATATTCTTATTCTGTGACATTATGTGAGGTTTTTTATGTTGTGTACATTTTGGGGTTTTTATTTAGAAAAAAAAAGGTTCTACCTACAAAATTGAATGGAATGCACAAACTTTGAAGCTCAATATCTCAAAACAGCTCAGTATGCAGATAGAACCTAATAATTTCAAGATGGCATATTACATTTTACATTTGTTTTTTGTTTTTTTTTACTAAGCTTCTTGCAGTTTTTGCACATACTTTACACTGCATAAATGTCCTTCACTTTTGATGCCTGGAGCTTTTGCTCCCAAAGCAATTACTCCACACTGACACAGATGTGCTGTTGACTTTTAAGAACAAACGCAGGAAAAATGAGAAGCAAAGGCATGCTGAGGGCAACACAATATAGTGTACGGTTCCATTTGCTGTTTGTTTGCTACGTTTTATCTTTATTATGGTGTATGTTAGTTATCAATAAAGCTCAAAAGAGCTGTGCTCACTTGAGAGATCTTTCAGGCCCAGTGTCATGTGATGAGGGCAGGAAAATGAGGTCTGATTCAGTCAATGTCACAAATGAAATCAATGTTGACATTTGCGTGCATGCTTTAGCTATTCTCTATCCATTGTGGTGATGTAAAATTATTCTGTCAAGCATGCCTCTGCACTATAACTATCATGTTTGTATCTTTCAGATTCTCCAAAACAGCCACTGTTGAATGTTTATATACTGCAGTATTAGAAATATGCTGCATTTCACTGATGTCAAGTGAAATAATATCAGTAAAGTGGCTTTTTTTCATTTCATTGAAAATAATTCTCTTGCATTGTGATCATTTTTATTTTAGATAATGCATAATAAGAGTTCATGATTTATTTGCAATTTTCCATTTCTTTCAGTTATTTATGTACCCATTCACTTGTCATTAACAGGCATACTTGGATCTCTTTTTGAAGTGTAACGCAAACAGGAATCATATGGTTCATTCAATATATTGCCATTGAAACATTGTAAAGACTTTAAGACTTACATTAATGTATGATCTGCATTTGTAAATTGAAAACAATCTATGCACATAAACTATTAATTCTGATGAAAATATATTGGAGAACATTTAAAAAAAAAAATCATATAAATGCCTCAAGCACAAAAAGCACTCTCTAGAAAAACGGTTTATATGATCATTTTTCAGTGCAGCCGAGCACATCTCACAGTTTATAGTTGGAAACGTTAAATTGCTTATGATAAATTTGGAGACACTGGATTTTTGGATTGTATTTGTGTAAACATTTACATAAATATTTGATTTTTTGTTTTTCTGTTTCTTCCAGAATTCTGCCACTAATCAGTATGTTGTGTCTGTTTTGACTGGTCATGGATCACATGATGTAAGTTGCACTTGTGCAGTACTGTAGATGGTGACAGCAGGAAGGAACTAGTCAACGGTCAGTCTGACACAAACAAGCAACTCTACATTTTTGCTGTATTCTGTTATCAACTGTCACATAGTTCCCCATTTTCATGTTTTTTAATTTTTTTTTATAAGAAATAGTTCATAATTTTGTCATTTACCCAGCTTCGAATCATACAAAAGTTATTTGTGTCATTAAGTGAATGTTTTTTTGTTTTGTTTTTTGAATACACAGTTGTATAGAAGCTTGTTTTCGCCACAGAATAAACAATAAAAAAATAACTGACACTTTTTTCTCGCAATTGTGAGTTTACATCTCGCAATTCTTACTCTTTTTCTCAGTATTGCGTGATATAAACTAGTAATTGCGAGTTATAAAGTTCGAATTGCAAGATATATAGTCAGAATTGTGAGTTATGAAGTCAGAATTGGGTGTTATAAAGTTGAAATTGCATGATATAAAGTCACTATTGTGAGTTATAGTCAGAATTACGTTATATAAAGTCAGAATTGTGTGTTATAAAGTCGAAATTACATGATATAATGTCGCTATTGTGAGTTATAAAGTCAGAATTGCGAGATATAATGTCGAAATTACATGATATAAAGTCACAATTGTGAGTTATAAAGTCAGACTTGTGAGATATAGTCTAATTACGTGTTATAAAGTCAAAATTGCGTTAAGTCCGAACTGTGAAATATAAAGTAGCAATTCTTTATAACTCACAATTGCAACTTTATAACATGCAATTCTGGAAAAAAAAAGTAAGAATTGTGAGATAAAAAGCCAGAATTATCTTATTCTGTGGTGTAAAAAAGCTTATTTATCAATTGAACATGGCTTCTGAATATTATAGATACAATTTCTGGACTGCACAATGTAAAACTTGTAAATGTCTTAAAATACACAGTGATTTAGCCTTTACAAACACTTTAGCAAGGCTCTCCAAATCAAATAATGTCACATTTCCTTGCTATTTTCAGATTAATTTGGTGCCATGTAAATCATCAACAACTATTCCATTTCAATTATTATTCATCAGAAAATTGAGATTAATTATGAGGTTCATTTATTTAGAAAACCCAATTATTACCATTGCCTGGTAGTGTACTAGTAAGTTGAGTTGCCTTTTTCAAACATCAGATTTTTTTTGCTTTCATCATGTCTGATGTATTTTCTGCTGCACTGGTTTGTATCTTCTGGATTACAAAAGACTCCTGGCATGTTTAAATGTTAGATTAAATGTGTTTGTTGGAGCACTGAGTTGTGGGATGTATTTAGATGATGCATCACTTCTCAGTGTGATGCCCCACACACTAAATTTGGCTTGGTGTGATCTTGGCAAAGCCACCGTTACATACTTGGATAAGTTGGATGCGGTACACAGGCCTGGTAACAGCTGAAGTCGAGGAATTTTTCCATGTCCTTTGGCACAGCATGCTAATAAATGAGTTTTTGCCAGGATTTTGCCAGTGGGATTTTCAACTTCTCACTATTGCAAATAAATATGTTATTTCACTTTCCTTTTTTTTTTTTTTGCCATGATTCTCAGGGTGGTTAGTGGACATGGTTTAATGTTTATTTTCTTTCCTTTGACCTTCTTGCCCCAGAAAGAGGCTAAATTGCAACTTATTTGCTCTGTAATCCTGACACAAGCTGGGATATGTTATTATGAGGAAGAGGTCATGGAAACAGAAATAAATTAAAGCAGTCGCAACCTTTTTAGTTGACTTGTATCATACCAGCAGGAGAGCTAGAAAAGGAGCCAAAAGAGTTGCCGTCAAAAGTAACACACTGTGTGAGCACACAAACACAGCTCTTTCTTGCTTTATCTGTGTTCCTGCCACTTTTGTGCTGTTTGTTTAGACCAGCTGATGTAGCAGATGGCCCAGGCCTGACTGCGGAAGGTGTTTGATGGGTGGAAATAGGTGTATTTAATTACACGTCAAATCTGCCACCCCACTTCGGACTAATGCGGGCTTGTCTGTTCCTGCGCCCGGGGCCTCCGCTCACTCTGTTCAGCTGGCATCTCTCCCTCAGCCAGGATGCGTCTACTCCTCAATTAATTCCTGTCTGAAAAAAAAAAAAAAAAGTCATAATTAAAAAAGCTTTAGTCTTTGGCTATGTTCAGACTGCAGGCAAATCAGATTTTAACTCAAATCAAGTCATTTCAGGCAGACTTTCCGCACTAATAATTGAAAGTGATCAAATAAGATGTGTGTGTCCAGTCCAGACATAACCAACCTACCTGCATGGGTTGTTTAGGCATACACATGTATGTGATGAGGCTTTCAAAATGGATGCAGAAAAAAATGGGGGTGCATCATCTTGATCTCCAAAAAAGCATGGTGCAGAACTCCTTCATCACACACAAAAAACTCAGCAAGACTGGTATATATTGTGATGTTCTGTGCTGTAGCCACAGCCGAAATCTTTTGGACATACCGTTTGAATAACGTGTTATTATTTCCAATATTTCCATCAACGATTTTGATGTCACTGTGTGTCATGTTGAATAGTTCACCCAAAAATGAAAATTTGCTGTTAATTTGGTCAGCCACAGGCCATCCAAGATGTAAGTGACTTCAGTAGAACAGTATAAAAGATTTTTAGCTGAAACCGTGGTCCTCGGTGATTCATATAATGGAAGTCAATGGGTGCCGTCACTTTGAGATACAAAAAAACATATGAAGAGTCCATCTGACATGTTTTCTTTCAAAGAAGATCTATAATGTCCCTTTTACAATATGTAATAAAAGTCTCTGGTGTCCTCAGAATGTGTCTGTGAAGTTTGAGCTCAAAATACCCCATAGATCATTTATTATAGGTTGTCAAATTTGCCCCTATTTGGGTGTGAAAAAAATAAATAAAATTAAATTAAAAAAAAGCAGTTTGTGTGTGTCCCTTTAAATGCAAATGAGCTGCTGCTCCCAGCCCCCTTTCCAGAAGAGGGCGGAGCTTTAACAGCTCAACAACAACAAAGCTGGAGAATCTCACGCAGCCAAAATGAGGATTGTCAGTAATGGTGTTCAGCCTTACATTGTTCAAACCGGAGTCGACACTGATGGAGAGACTCAGGAAGAAGTTACAACTTTTAGAATGAAACTGGATGTTTCTGAATGGTTAGTGGATAAATTTATGTAGTTGCTGTGGAGTTCCACTATTATTCATCCACTAGCATGTGTACGGTGTACATTTTAGGACTTCCTCACACCTCAGTCATACAACGAAAAGGCATCATGCCTCAGACTAAAAAGGCTTCAGTCATCGGACAAAACGGCATCACGCCTCAGACTGTAAAGGCTACAGGTCTCAGGAAAAACAACGTCAGGTGTCAGGTCTCGTAATTAGGCATCGAACAAAACAGCCTCAGATCAAAAGGCATCAGACGATACGGACTCAGATAAAAAGGCATCGGACATAAAGGCATCAGAAGAAATGAATTTAGAAAGAAGCGAATTGCCCCGCCTCAATGTGACGTCACATGCATGCAGTTTTCTGTTAAATGTTACACTAAGTTGTATAAAACATATCCCACTGAGATTTTGTAAATTTGTATTATTCACTAATTTTATTTGCATGTCCAAAAAGTTAGCTAAATAACACATTGCAACTAGCTTGCATTGCAAACTATCGTGAACACAAATGAAAATTAACTATGGTTAAAAGTTTGTTTTTTTTTTTTTTTTGGATTGATAGACTGGTATTTATATAACAACAATTTTACTACAAATACCATAAACTATAGTGTAGCAAAACCATGGTTAAAGGTGCTAAAGAGGATGTTTTGTTTTATACATTTTTACAATATTACTTGAAACTGTCTTTACTAACTGATAAAGGACTATTTATTAGGTGCACTGAAAGGAATAATATTAATATACATCATCTGTGCACGAGGTAGGGCCTTAAAAACATCAGCCAATCGTTTACGCGATCATTGCATAAACGATTGGCCCTCCGCCTTGTCAATCACTGCCGTGACGTTCCTTGTGAGAGACGTGCGCGGATTGGCCCTCTGGCTTGTCAATCACTGCCGTGACGTTCCTTGTGAGAGACGAGCGCGGCTGCGCGCTCCAGTAACTTTCCACACTCCACAGGCGCCGCATGCAATGTTTTTGTCCGGAGACAGGAGTAACAACTGCAGATTATGAGTTACCTGCGGTGAGTCCGACATAATGAATCCACTAACACGACACAGCAAATGCCGGTGGTAAACACTCGTGTTCCAATACTCGTGCACGAGTTTTGGGAGGCGTTCCCTTGATATGAGCTGTGAAGGAGGGGGGTTGTTCTTACGCATGCGCTCATTTCAAAAACTCACTAACAGTCTTTGGTTTCTCAGTCGACGAAAAGATCCTCTTTAGCACCTTTAATTTGTGGTTACCATGGTTAACTACAATAACCATGTTTTTGTTTTATTTATAGTAAAACCATGGTTAATTTTTATAAAAGAAGTAAAAAAATCTTTTGAGCTATTTGACTGTGTTGTTATAAGCACAGCTGCTTTGTGTACAGAGGTTACCAAGGAAACAACTTTATTTCTGCTGTTCCAGCGCCACCTACTGTCAGAGTCGATTAGGCAAGGCAATTTTATTTATTTAGCACATTTCGTACACAATGGTAATTCAAGTGCTTTACATAAAAAGGAAACAAATACATACATAAGAATAAAAATGGAATGCACAAAAAATAAAAATAACAATAAAAACAGAATACCACTATCTGGATTGGAAGAATCACATTTTACATTTTCATTCTGCCCGTTGCTGTTTTTCTGCAGACCAATGTGAAAATCAGCATGCTCTTTTCTGTATAGAACCTAACCAGTGTAATGTTTAATTAAAGCTCGCACACACACCTTACATCAATTTTGGAATAGTAAAAGTTAAATATATAAAAAAGGGAGAAAGAAAAAGGCAACTGATGGACGGCATTATGATGGGATAAAAGCCAATAGAAAGTTAGGCTATACAAAAAAAAAAAATGATGCCTTTTTATCTGAGTCCGTTTCATCCGATGCCTTTTCGTCTGAGGCCGTTTTGTCCAATGCCTTTTTATCTGAGTCCATTTTGTCTGATGCCTTTTGGTCTGAGGCTGTTTCGTTCGATGCCTAATTACGAGACCTGACACCTGACGTCGTTTTTCCTGAGACCTGAAGCCTTTCAGTCTGAGGCGCGATGCCGTTTTGTCCGATGACTGAAGCCTTTTAGTCTGAGGCATGACGCCTTTTCGTTGTATGACTGAGGTGTGAGGAAGTCCTAAAATGTACACCGTACATGTGCCGTCATGTTAATCTTTTGTGCAAATCCATTGTTGAATTGATCCTTGTTTGTGAAGCAGTCTGTCGTAAAATGACGGCATGACAACAACAACCTTTGACTACGGACAATATGGAAGCACGTTTGAAAAAATGCTTTGGTGAATCGTAGTTATGACACAAAAAGTCAGAATTATGACAAACAAATCCAAATAATGAAATATTAAATGATATATTAAGTCATAAATATGAGATAAAAGGTCAAATTTACAACTTGAGTCAACATTGAGTCATTGTGAGTTAAAAAGTCTAAATTGACATACATGAGTAACATTTTGTCATAATTAATAACTCTCATATTTATGATTTACTAAAGTATGATTTTTTTTTTTTTTTTCCATATGTGCTAGAAACAGGCTTCCATATGATGATTTCTATGTGCAAACTGAAGTGCCCATTCTGTGAAAGACTGAGAAATGTCAATGCCAAACTTTGCAGATGTTGCAGATGTTTTCATTTCAGCTCAAACAGAGCATGGTGCTACAGTAGCAACACCAAGGTCATGGTCTGATTCCCAAGAAATGCATGCATTGATAAAATGTAAACCTTAAGTGAAATGTAAGTTGCTTTGAATAAAAACCAAATGCATAAATGTAAGTGAATATCATCAAGAATCACGAAAATACATATGCATTTGTCAAATTAAGAACATTGCCTGCTAACTTACGGCAGGTATGTGTTCCAGTAGCTCAACTGCTAGAGAGTGACGCTAGCAAAGCCTAGATCATGTGTCTTATTTCCATGCATGCTTGCACCACATACATTTTGTAAGTATTTTTCTGGTACTTTTTAGTTAGTAACTCCATGTGTATAATGAGTGCTGAAAGTAATCCAGATTTTTTCATAGATGTTAAACATTCCCTTTATTAATAAAATAAGAGTTAAACATGCTAATGACATCAATGACCACTCCTCCCTCTCATGCTCTCAAAGCACCCCCCTCCCCCCACCACCACCATCTGAGTGCCACTTCCTGTCTGGCTCTCACAGTGCTTAATGAACTGAAGTGTGGCTAATTACTGCGCTATCATTTCAAAATGGAAACTATAAACATTTCCATTAGCCCCGGCATCATTAGCACAACAATTAGGCATCTGGGGGATTGATAAAGGATATCACTCAGTACGATGTACCGAGCTATATCAAGCCACACGCACACATACCTCTGTATATCAATATCCTCATGCATGGCTAATCTCCGGGCACTCCGGTGTGTGCATCTGCTGCAGTCCCTCAGGATATGGGGCAGATGCTAATTTGCCTGCTGGAGGGAGAAACTTGTATATAAAGGCACCAGGAGAGGTTCTGCAGTCCCTGATGGAAGCTGTCACAGACCACACCTGCTAAAGAGTCCCTTCCTGAACATCTGAATTAGCCGCTGCATCCACTTTCATTGGCCATTATTTTAAAGTTATGCGACACAAGTGTAAAGATACAAGATGGTTGAGCGGATGATGATGTTCAGGAGAGGCGAATGGGTTGAGTGCTCACTGGATGTATTTTGTAGGCACAGACTTGGAGGGAAATGTTGTATGACTGAAGATGTATTTTATGTTTGACTGTGGGGTTTAATCTTGGAAAAATGGCACTTGATGTTATTTTTATCATTTGATCAAAATTTACAATGGTAATTTAGGATAAAAATGAACTTTTTAGATTCTCTTTTCGCTAGGGAAACGCTGACTCATTGATATTTAGATGAAATGTACTTTTAAATGGCTTGTCTCCTTGAAGGTTTTTTTTTTTTTTGTTTGTTTTTTTTTTGCTCCAAAACAATGACTAAATTTGCATTTAGAAGATATAAGCATTCAAAACTTACAGTCTCTCACTTCCACCAATATGGATTAATGATTTTGATGACATCACTCTGCACTTCAGCTTCTTATCAGATCTTCTGTCCAATCAAATACTCTCTAGAATCTGAAGCCCCGCCCCCTACACTATAAATAAACGCTGAAGCTGCAGCTGAAATTAGTCACTTGTTCACACATTTACTGTTTTCTACATGGTGAATGGCACGTAGTGCACTATATAGGGGATAGGGAACAACTCAGACAATGTAAATCTGCTTTCCATTGGGGTGAATTAAGTCTGGAGTCACGTTAGGGTCACGTGAACCGCCACAACACAGAAAACATATCGGACCCATTTGAATTTTGCACAAAATGATATATTTTAAAGCGATATGGAGATTAGGACGAGAAACAGTTAGAGAATAGGAGGAAACTGAGGCTTTACCAAGCTCAACAGCTCTGGCTGAGCTGTGATATAAACAAAATGCTATTGGCTATTTTTAAAAAGGTATGATATGTCCTGCCCTGTCTTCCTGTTTCAGTGGAAATTACGTCAACACATTGAATAATGCTACGCGTTTCAAGGCACTTCAGTGGGCCTTTAAGGAAGTTAAAGATTTCTCTAGAATATGGCCATGATACGTCTTTCTACATGGTTGCTTAAGAAATGAAAAGCTACACGCTCCATCAGTTAGGGTTAGAAGAACTGTTGCCAAACATATAAAATACTAGAAATAGAATAATCATTGAAATAATGATCCAATCATAGATTCATATATATGCCTATTTAAATCCAAACAATGACTTTTTATTTTTATTTTATTTTTTTTCAGTCAGGCAGTGTATATTATGGTACAGAATGAATACCATATTCATATACAGTGCAATGGTATTTACGTGGTACTCAATTGTAAATAAAGGGACTTATTCACTTAAATTTGCAGCAAAACAAGATGATGCTCACAAAAGTATACCCTTAAAATGGGTGTTTCTCAGTTAATTAAGTTAATGTTCTATAGGGTTTATCAGGCATGCTTTGCTTTTATTGCATCAGTGTGTGTTATTGATTAAGAACCTGATTCTGTGGCAGCAGTTTGAGTGCATCAGTTGCTAATCTCATAATACCTGCTTGTAGCTCATTCATCTTCATGGTTTTATATCAGTGCCTCTGGTTTTATGGTGTCACTACGGCCTGTCCTATAGACTCATAGTCTATCAAGAGTGCAGCTGGCCTGAGTACTTCATCAGTATCTGATGATAGTACAAGATTTGATCGGCTCTTTGTTAAAATCTGTTTAATCAGAGCACTGGTTCCTGTGCAGAATGAGAAAAACCAAAATAAGTGAAAACATGTTTTCTCAGACATCTTGTTTTGTTTGTGTCTTGAATTGTGTTATTTGAAACTCATATTGTAGCTTATTTGAAAGTAAAACCCACTTTTACTTTTTGACTTTTCAAACACATTGCACAGATGTCAAAGGGCCCATATCTATTTCTTCACACAGATTTCTTCATTAATTAAGTCATAAAATATATTTCATGTATCCAATTCCATTTGACATTTCCCAGCTGTTAGATTGAGTTGTTCATTCAAAGCAACAGCGTCAGGCAAACGTTTTGATGCACATATGTTTTTATTATGACTTTTTTACTCTTTTTTTATACTTTGCCTTTACACTTATATATATATAAAATAATGTATAATATAATATAATAGTATTCTATATGAGCTTTAGTGATGTTTCATTTTTTATTGATCTTTTATTATTATTTCTTCATATATTTTATTGATTATGTTATAGTTTATTGGTATATTTATTTGCATGTAGTACCATCTCAAAATTATTTGAATATTATAATTGTTTTTTTAGTGGATGAATGCTCAAATCATTCTTATGGCACCAGATTCTAGATTTTAATTAAAGATACATTTTTAATTCAACGTAAACCTTTTTTTATGAAATGCAGATGGTGCATTTGTTCTGTCCATTATACTGTATATTTTCTTAGATCACATACTGCATGTTCTGAAATAATTCATTCTTTTGATCTTTTGGCTGTGTTGCTTGCTTTTTTACATAGATGCCACAACACTATTTGTCATATTTGTAACTTATAAGGGAATCCGGGGCTAGTTGTCACAAAGGAGATGCTGGTAAATTTTGATTTAACAAATTGCAACCTTTTTAAATGTACATACTAAAATAAATATTCCAATATTGTCATTTTTTCCCAATAGATTTTGGGAAAACAAGTGGTGAACACAATAAAACCACTTGATTAATGGTGAAGCAAATAAACGGTATCTTTTTTTTTCCTGGGCTATAATAGATGACATGTTCTATAACTTTTTATTATTAATATTATTTCTAATCAAGATTTCACAGTGTGTACCTACATAGAAATTGACTTTCAAAATGAAACATACTCGAAAAAATATTCACTAAAATAAAAAGTGTGACAACTAGCCCCAGTCTCCACTATACACACTCACTCAAATGTCTTACAAAGTAATGACCAGTTAATGACCTGTACATCTTGAACAGTAGAGTCATTCTTAGCACACACGCTGTCTCTGTTTTCTGGCTGATATTGTTGTTTTGCTGAACACATGATGTGCCAACACAGTTCTCTTTGTGTCTCAGTGAAGCACATGGAGGGCCACTTGTCTTCAAAAAATGAGTAGAGCTATACTTTCACTGAGAAGAGGGCTGAAACCTCTTGACTCCTCTACTTCTCCCCTTTAGCAGTGGATACTCTGCCCTTTCTATCCGTAAACTACCCTGACAATCGTTTTGGTAAGAGGCAGCATTCCCGGCGAGAGAGAACTGTGGCTCAAGAGGGCTTGTGAAGGGAAAAATGCCACTATTTCATTATCCCTGCGACATGGAGTGTCAGTTTAGGCACTAGCATTAGCATAATTACAGCTTTTTATGAGAAAATTAGCACACGGTTAGCACATGCTGGCTTTCACTTCATTACAATGCAGTGCGAGATCATTAGCTTCAAAAGGAATTAAGATTTTGCTGATTATGTACATTTTGCCTAATTTTCCCCATTGAACTGCAATTTTCCCCATTGAACCCCATTGAAATCAAGAATGAACAATTTTTTTGTTTTTGCCATCTTAAAAATGCACTCATAATTTGTGCTGGACATCAGCTTGTACTTAAACTTACATCTAGTCTCAGTCTCAGACGTCACATGTTGGCTGAACGTCTGATGCATATGGCACACAAAATGGGAAACACTTTGGGAGTTTCTAAATCATCGACTTTACATTTTCACACCCCTAAACATGATGCTGAGCAAAACCAACTGTGATTGGTTGCTTTACGTGTCGGTCAGGCGTCCTCTTAGGATGTCCTTCGCCAACTAATGCTACTATGGAGTCCAGACCTTCTGCCATCAGTCTGAAAATGTAGTATGACAATGATCACATTGAGAATAGACTAAGAGCCAGATTTACTAACAGCTTGCACCAGTGCGAACACTCTTTTGGCTTTAAAGGGGACCTATGATGCCACAGGATGTAATATAAGTCTCTGATGTCTCCAGAATGTGTCTGTGGAGTTTCAGCTCAAAATACCACAGATCATTTATTATAGCTTGTCAAATTTACCCCAATTTGGGTGTGAGCAAAAACACGCCGTTTTTGTGCATGTCCCTTTAAATGCAAATGAGCTGCTGCTCCCGGCCCCCTTTCCAGAAGAGGACGGAGCTTTAACAGCTCACGCTTCGGTTGCTCAACAACATACACTTTTTTTTACATTTCTGTTATTGTGTTTGGAATGACATGTGGTTGAGTAGATAATGAGAAGATTTTCATTTTTTGGGTGAACTGTTCTTTTGACCTCTATATTCTTTTAAGCCACGCTTCAGTTGCAAATGTGCAACCTGCCTAATACCACCTGTCAACACCGTGTCGGCTAGAAAAAGAGGTTATCGGATAGTATTACCACACAGCAGCCGTCGGTGTGTTTGTGACAGGCGACTTTCAACACCACTGCCACTGTTACTAACACCTGCATGGCTGCTGCAGGCCATGTGTCATTTTGATGAACACAAGAGAAGGACGAGCGGTGTAGTGCCACACTGTTCCCACTCACAAGTTAGACAGTCAATTATTACTTTTATGACACAGATGCCATTTATTGCATCATAACCAGCTGATATTCAATTTCAGATCTGAGATGCAATACTTTTCCCATTGATCTAATCTTCTGTGATTCAAGATGCCATTCGAAAAGGCCTTTGGAAATGGTTTATGGTGGATTAAACTTCAATGCAACACTTTGTCACTTTTATCAGGACTTGAGGGGATGTTATACGCAGGGACTCGTGACACAATGAGAATCCTTCCTTTAATAACATGTTTCTTCAACTGTGGGTGCTTTTGACCCTCTGGACTTTTAGAAAAGAACTTCTAAAACACACTTTTTACACTCTTTATATTTGATTTGTCTCCTAGCGATGTCCAACAGTGTAAGTACAAGCATCACAGGAGATTTTTTATATATATATATTTTTACAGTAACACTTTACAATAAGGCACTTCTACAGCATTTATTAATCTTTATTAATGTTAATTTCAACATTTACTAATACATTATTAAACTCTTGTTAACATTAGTTAATGCACTGTGAACTAACATGAACAAACAATGAACAACTGTATTTACATTAACTAACGTTAACAAAGATTAGTAAATACAGTAACAAATGTATTGCTCATGGTTAGTTCATGTTAGTTCATACATTAACTAATGTTTAACTAATGAACCTTATTGTAAAGTGTTACCTTTTTACATTTTAAATTATAATTATTATTACATTAAGCAAGGGGGGAATGATTAAAAATTACTGTTAGCCAACTATGGTTGTAAGATCTGTCATTATCAGCATAGTCTAATGAGTCTGTGTTTCCTGGAACCATAGTTCCAAAGAACATTCGCTAACAGCATCACAAAGTTGTGTAGTTGGAAGCACTCCATGATGCTCACATCGCCCCGTTTTGGGTAAAAATAGAAAAAAGAAAGAAAAAATGCTTATTTTTTTCACCAAAATCAATTAAAAGTTTAATACAAATTAATATTTTTAATAAAAAATCAACATCTGGGACATAAAAGTGCCTGAAGTCGAAGAAATCTTCCTCCGTTCAGTGAATCTCGTTATGTTTGTGCATGATGTCATTGCAAATCATCATATGTGAGTGAAGATGTCTGATTTTGAGCCCTGCAGCAGTGCCGACATTTGTTCTCGTCAGCCGTCACATAAATGGGAGTTGTTGCGAGAGATAAACTTGATTCCTATTGCGTCTAAAATGTTATTAAGACTTTAGAAAAGTATGAAGGTGGTTTTACTTTGTGCTGCACTGACTCATGTCTCGAAATCATGATGTAGATTATAGATGAATCATCGGCTTTTGCAAAACCTTTGAATTATGGCATGCTTTTAGGCATCACTGACGTGCACCGTCTCCTGAGAAGATCAATGAGAACATTAGAAAAGTTCTGTTCAGAAGCATAAACCTTCAAGAATGTCACAGGAGTTTCCTCTGACTGAAGAAGTACTTAGTAGTGTTTGTGTGTTTAGTGGACTAGTGGATTGATTAAAGTGATTGGTTAACTAGTATTACAAAGTATGTATTCTGCACACAACTAAATTTGTAGAAGGCAACTACTAGTGCTGGCTGATATGAGGGTATGCAATAGATATTGGTTACATTTTACAATAAGGTTACATTTAGTTAACATTAGGTAATGTATTAACTAATATTACCTAACAAAGAGCAATACATTTTGTTGCAGTATGTATTAATTTGTTAATGTTACAAATACAACTGTTCATTGTTAGTCCGTGTTAGTTATGGTTCATTAAATAAAATAGTCCCACTTTATATTAAATGGCCTTAACTACTATGTACTTACATCAAAAAAAAGTACAATGTACTTATTGGGTTCATATTGAATTGCAAAACACTGCTGCTGCTATTGAGGTGGATACGGGTAAGGTTAGGGACAGGTTTGGTGGTATATGGGAAGGTTTAAGGGTAGGGGTAAGGTGTAATTATAAATGTAATTACATAAATTAATTACAGATGTAATTACATAACGTGTTTTTAAAATATAAGTACAATGTAAAACATGTATGTACACAATAAGTGCATTGTATCAAATGATTAATTTGAATGTAAGTACATAGTAGTTAAGGCCACTTAATATAAAGTGGGACCAATAAAATTAACAAATTAAACTTTTGATTTTAATAATGCATTAGTAAATATTGAAATGAACATGAACTTAGATTAATAATTGCTTTAGAAGGATTTTTCATTTTTAGATCATGCTGTTGACTAATATAGTTAACTAATGTTAACAAATAAAACTTTATTGCAATGTTTACCAAGATATTTTATATTAAAAAAAATATTATATTATGTGACCCTGGACCACAAAACCAGTCATATGGGTCTAAAGATGGGTCATCTTTACTTAATATCCTAATGATTTTTGGCATAAAAGAAAAATCGATAATTTTGACCCATACAATGTATTGTTGGCTATTTCTACATATGTGACTTATGACTTGTTTTGTGGTCCAGGGTCACATATTATATTATATTATACACTGCCCGGCCAAAAAACAAACAAACAAACAAAAAAAGTCGCTGTTTGGATTTTAATAGGCAAATACTTAAGAGTCTATGGATGGATCATTATTATGTTTGGCAACGGTGACCTTTTGGGATGTGCTGGAGGAGACTTTACAGAGTGCTCACCTCTTGCATTGTCAATACAAGATGTTGACCAAAAACATGATGCACCTCTTGATGGAAATAAATGTTGTGATGTTATTTCTATCAAGAGGTGCATCAATTTTTGGTCAAGATCTGGTATTGACAATGCAAGAGGTGAGCACTCTGTAAAGTCTCCTCCAGCACATCCCAAAGAATGCTTTATGGCTGACTATAGATTAGACTAGCTTACAAGTAGGTGTACAATGGTGTTGAATTAATGTTGTCTTTTTAGAATTGGAAAAATCTTTGTGAGTTTCTATAAACATTTGTATTTTGTCACTAAATCTGCCGCATTTAAAACATATTTATATCTTTAAAAATGGCAAAGGAACTGCAATATGTTTATAGCACTAATCTAATAAGACATTTCTGGGGGAATATATGATTTTCAGCCGTACTTTACTTTGGACCAGTAATGCATTTTGCATTGTAACACAAAGAAGGAAGAAGAGCCAACAAATATACACACAAATAACACTTGCACTTAAATATGCTCTACCTTTCCAGTCAGGTCTTTATGAGTGACAATTAAAAGCTCAGGTTTTAAACAAGTCCATTATGACGGATTTGTGTAGCAGATCAAAGCTCGCCTCCAGTTCATGCCTGTATTAAAATGGCTATTCAGTAGTGTTTAATTTATGAGGCTTTTCAAATTGTTTCCCTTTATGGATTTTTAATATCTGCCTGTGACAGATGGTTTTGGGCAAATATGCATAGCGTCATATCGCCCACCACAGGAGCAGAACAAACAGATTGCATTAAACAGTCACAATGACATTTATATTGTTTTGGCTTTGATTGAAATGCAGAGTGAGTTGTTTTGACTGCTTGCTGCTCCTCAAGTTTCACAGCTCACAGAATCAAAAGGTCCTTCCAACAGTTGCCCCAGACAGAACCGAAGGATTTCGAAGACTTTGAGCTGCATAAAAACAACAATAACACCAAAGTTTTCAAAGTCAATAAAGCAGAATGTCTAGCTGTGTCTACACTGAGAAAGAGAGTGATTGATGTCTTACTATATTAAGTGATAATGTTGTCCAGATTGTACTTAGCACAATTACAGCGGCACAGATGGGCTACTTCATCAAGAAAATAGTTTGAGCATTATGCCAAACTGCATAGTCTTCTTAGTGGAAAATTTGATTCATTTCATGTTTAAGCATGCTGTATTTATGCGTTCTGGCAAATGATGTATATATGTGTAGACTTGTTTGTTAACTCTGCAAATGGTGAGCGAAAAATGGGCCTATTTATGTCGTTTTTGATGATCACGACGATGACTTGTACTGGTGTCATCATGGCATTTCTAGTATTAAGTACAATCTACATAATGCATTTTGGTCACAACATGGTAATCACAGCTCCATTAGTGTTTCTGCAAAGGCTCTTATCAGGTAAACAGCCATAACTTCAGCAAATTGAGCTATTGATGTGTAAATCTTTGTTGTGGAATATCTCAATATAGATTGAAATCTATAATGCCCCTTTTACAAGATGTAATATAAGTCTCTGGTGTCACCAGAATGTGTCTGTGAAGTTTCAGCTCAAAATACCCCACAGATCATTTATTATAGCTTGTCAAATTTGCACCTATTTGGGTGTAAAAAAAAAAAAAAAAAAAAAAAACTGTTTGTGTGTGTCCCTTTAAATGCAAATGAGCTGCTGCTCCCGGCCCCCTTTCCAGAAGAGGGCGGAGCTTTAACAGCTCAACAACAACAAAGCTGGAGAATCTCACGCAGCCAAAATGAGGATTGTCAGTAACGGTGTTCAGCCTTACATTGTTCAAACCGGAGTCGACACTGATGGAGAGACTCAGGAAGAAGTTACAACTTTTAGAATGAAACTGGACGTTTCTGAACGGTTTATGTAGTTGCTGTGGAGTTGATTCAACTCATCAACTAGTCATGTTCATCTTTTGTGTAAATCCAGAGTTGAATTGACCCTTGTTTGTGAAGCAGTCCCGTGTAAAATGACGGCATAACAACAACACTCTTCTTCTTCTCTACAGCAGCCCAACATGCTCTCACCCTCTCTGTTGTGTGTTCGCGGGGGCGGGGTTTATGTTAAAAGAAACATCACAGTTAATTCTAAATTCAATTGAGGAAAAGGCCTTCAAATTATATTTTGCTATCAGTCTTGTCTTGGAAGGCCAGGTGTTTTTGTTACAAGGTTCAAGGGAAACAATGTTCTTGTTTAGCCAATTGATGTGTGCCAAGATGTTGACATATGAGCATCCAAAATGTGGCTGCCAATAAACAGGATCAGGTGGTTTTGGAAGGTTTTTAATCCTTCCAGTCCTTTTCATTGTATTAATTAATCTGGAAATAGATATTTGTCAAATTCATGCCTCAGTTAGAAGCCTTGATTAGCAAGTGTCTGAGCCAGCTGATACATGGAAATGCAGGACAGAAGGTTTGCAAACCACCTAGGGGTTCACGGTGGAACTGCAGGGGGTTGTGAGGTTGGGTTAAATTAAATTAAATTAAGTTTAAAAAAAAAAAATTGTACACAACATATATGAATGCATATAATTATATTCTACGAAATGTGTGAAGTTAAAATAATCCAATGTGTCTTTATTCTGATATAAATTATCATTATATTTATTGTACTTTTGTTGAATATAATTTTGGATTAGATTTATAGATAAATAACAGGATAAAATATTGTCTACTGCAAAATTATCTACTGTTAAGGCCACTAGTGACAATGATTGTTTTCAGAATTTTTATTTTTGGGTGAACTATCCCTTTAATAAAATATCTGAAATATCAATTTTTATTTTTTTCCAATCTGTAAGACTTAAAATGTTGCTACCGTATTTTTATATGATAAATATTTATGGTTGTGGCTGTGCTATTGATGTAATGTCTGAGAGTTGTGAAATACCCACTGGGTTAAAGCAGTGTGTGTACTAGAAGATTGGAGTTCTGCATGACACATTTCAATCATACACTGTAAGGATTCATGTGGTATGCTTCAGTTATTATAGTCTTGGTAAATATGTTTTAATGAATCCGTAGCTTTAGGATTTCTTCCAACAGAGAGTCCTCTGCTGTAACCCCCAGCTAGACCACATCTCCTACATGGACAATAATGATTTGCATCATCAGTCCCTGCGTGGCTCTATTTGCTGACATGAGTGCCACTTTTTGGAGCCACTCAGATGAATTTTTCATGCCTGGAGAAGCCGTCACCATCAGCATGATGAAACTGAGTGAGTCTGTTCTCAGATGATTCTGATACAGAAGTTTGACTGAAGGGTTTTGTGTTACTGATGAAGTGGGGTGGAAGGTTTACTGATATGAGCGATGGACTTTAGGAAGAAAATGTACTAATGTCTTCATCATCTCAGTTTATACTAGACAACAAGTTTAAATAGAGAGTGAATGTAAACATGGAGAGCATTGTACTGTAGATCAAACTTATCCTTGTATAATCCCTTAATGGTTACATTAATTATAATCCTCTAATGATTACATATACACTTTTATTATTAATAAATATTTTTAAATGTATTATTATTATTATTATTATTATTATTATTTGGCATAACTAAACAATGGCCACAGATCACAAGTACTGTACATTCCAACACAAACCATAGATATAAGTAGTGTCAAAAAAAAAGAAGAAAAAAGAAAAAGAATATATCCTGGAACCTATATAATCAAAACATTGGGAAATATACAGAATAAAACATATTTTATTAGATCATGGCATTGAAAATGTATGGAAGCCCTGAACCACATGACTTAATATCTCATTATTTTAAGATATTAAGTCATTATTTCAAGATATTAAGTCATTATTTCGACATCATAACTTATTTCAACATAACTCGTTATTTCAACATAATATCTCAATATTTTGACATAACTCTGAAGATGTTGAATTTTGTGTGTCTTTTATTAAACTTGATATATAATGATGAGTTATGTCGAAATAACGACATAATATCTTGAAATAACGACTTTTATCGAAATAAGATATTGTTGAAATGAGATATGTTGAAATAACGAGATATGTCAAAATAAATAGTTGTCGAAATAATGACTTATGTTGAAATATATTGAAATAATGAGATTATTTAGAAATAACGACTTAATATCTTGATATAATGAGTTATTATGTTGAAATAATGAGTTATGTCGAAATAACGACTTAATATCTCGAAATAACCAGTTATTATATTAAAATAACGAGTTATGTCGAAATAATGAGATATGTTGAAATATATCGAAATACTGAGATATTATTTTGAAATAACGACTTAATATCTTGATATAATGAGTTATTATGTTGAAATAATGTTATGTCGAAATAACGACTTAATATCTCGAAATAACCAGTTATTATATTAAAATAACGACTTATGTCGAAATAATGAGATGTTGAAATATATCTAAATAATGAGATATTATTTTGAAATAACGACTTAATATCTCGAAATAACGACTTTTGTCGAAATAAGATATTGTTGAAATAATGAGATATTATGTCAAAATAACTAGTTATGTCGAAATAACGACTTATGTCGAAATAAGATATGTTGAAATAACGAGATATGTCAAAATAACTAGTTATGTCGAAATAACGACTTATGTTGAAATATATCGAAATAGTGAGATATTATTTTGAAATAACGACTTAATATCTTGATATAATGAGTTATTATGTTGAAATAATGAGTTATGTCGAAATAACGACTTAATATCTTGAAATAACCAGTTATTATGTTAAAATAACGAGTTATGTCGAAATAATGAGATATGTTGAAATATATCGAAATAATGAGATATTATTTTGAAATAACGACTTAATATCTCGAAATAACGACTTTTGTCGAAATAAGATATTGTTGAAATAATGAGATATTATGTCAAAATAACTAGTTATGTCATATAATGAGTTATGTTGAAATAATGAGTTATGTCGAAATAACGACTTAATATCTCGAAATAACCAGTTATTATGTTAAAATAACGAGTTATGTCGAAATAATGAGATATTATGTTGAAATAATGACTTAATATCTCGAAAAATTAGTTTTATGTCAAAATAACGACTTAATATCTAAAAATAACGAGTTATGATGTTGAAATGACAAGTTATTTTGTTGAAATAACGAGATAATTTTTTTCTTTTTTTCTCTCATCATAAGTTTTCTCTTTTTTTTCCCACCACGTGGTTCAGGGCTTCCATAAACATGAGTGGAGAATAAAATTGTAATGATTATTTTTTTTTTTTATTACATTCACATTTCATTCAACATGTGACCAAATTATTTATGCAGTTCACATTCATTTTTGTACATCATGCTTGTACTGCATGCCAACTGCATACTATATTTTTTGTCTCTTATGAGAAATATCTAAAGGGTAAAAAAAAAAAAAAAAAAAGATTTTTAAACTTTGCTGCGAACTCCATTAAACCTCCTGAAGTATGAAAGCGTTTCTGTATGTTCCTAAAGGGCAGGAATGATGATTGCTTTGACCTGATACAATTGGGCCTCAACATCCTGACAGAAATATTTGTCTCTTGTTTTCTTAGATCAGGAGTTAGAAATAGGCACACAAAGGGTCAACTGATTAATCGAAAACAGAGATAAATGGCTGGTCTCAACGGCTTGACTATTCCCACCATCTTCTTTTAACTGCAAAATCTTTCTCACAAGTTCTCCTTTTCATCTTTTCAAAGTTCCACCTCCACTCAGAAATGAGTCATTCCCCAATCAACAGTGCCTGGTCTGACAGCCAGCCGGCCCAACCAATCACCGCATGACATGTTGACAGGTCATAATTAATGTAGAAAAATAACTGTATGGACAGACAGATGGTTACACACAACAACACATCCATTTGTATTAAAAATATTTTTTTATTTGGGCTAGTTAAACGCAATTAGTGTCTCAGGGAAAACTCATTTGACAGCAGCAACATCCGATGGCACGGCGGTTGACTTGTTTTCTTTCATTTAGGACAGGTTTTGTATTTATTTTTGAAACGCACTGATTGTAGGACTCATTGATCTGACACGTGTCTACACCAGACGCGATCGTTGATGTGTCGTAAGAGCTAGAAGTTTGTCTACACTGGATGTGACAAAGCAACAGTTGCATATTCATTTGTCCTTCCAATGAGAAGTATCACGAGTGCTTGGAAAGATTAAATCCAATATTTGTTGATAGCATAGCAACAGATTTATAAGCTATTTTTTGTAAGTCGGTCATTTTTGACCGGGAGCACCACAAGTGTGACTTCGTTCCATTTTGTATTATAAAGTGACGAGAATAATTTTTGTGTGCCAAAAAAACTAAATAATGACTTTATTCAACAATATCTAGTGATAGGTGATTTCAAAACACTGCTTCACGAAGCTTCGTAGCTTTACGAATCTTTTATTTCGAATCAGTGGTTTGGAGCGTGTATCAAACTGCCAAAGTCATGTGATTTCAGTAAACGAGGCTTTGTTACGTCATAAGTGTTTTGAAATTCCAATGGTTCACCACTGGGGGGCGTGACTTTGGCAGTTTGATACACGCTCCGAACCACTGATTCAAAACAAAAGATTCGTAAAGCTTCAGAGCTTCATGAAGCAGTGTTTTGAAATCGCTATTTGCTTCTCCATGTTCAGCTCCGTCTCAGAGCATGCACGCAGAATGCCGCCTGGGGAACAGTGTTTCTTTTTTTGGCTTAATGTGCTTTTAATAACACTGTTTAATATCAAACACATCCTGCAGTTAAGCAACAGTACACTGCATTATACATCACTCACTTATTCGGCTGATTTGGATGTTAAGTTTGGGCTTTTATGGAGGAACGAAAGCACACCGCTGTGAAGGAAAGGAAGGTGCGCTGGACGGAATGCAGCAGCGAGACAATAATCGTTTTACTGAGACTGTCCTCCAAAAAAACTACCCTATAGGTTGTTTTTCAAGCAACTTATTACGACCTATATTTACGTTTTAAAGTCATGCGCCCTCTAGCCGGCGTAAAAATAATGACAGTGTTGTGTTACGTCTGTCGTCATGAAATGACATATGACTGTCGTTACCAATCAAAATGCATGTTCATTTAAATGCAATGTGTCGACTTTTTACACCATTTGTCCTATTTCCATTTAGCAAAACTCTTTTTTTTATTAACGACTACACCCACCCCACCCCTAAACCTACCCTTAGTGATTTATAGTGCAGATACACTTTATGATAACATGCATTCCCTGGGATCGAACCCACGATTGCATGATCACATGATTGCATATTGTTATATATTGCAATGCTCTGCCAATTGAGCTACACGAAACCCGAAATATGACACAGATAAAATGGAACAATGCATTAAAATGAAAGTGTCCTGTTGTCGAAAGGGGTGCAATTTTAGCAAATGCTCCTATGGGTCGTATTTCATGAATTAAAATGAAAGTGTCCTGTTGTCGATAGGGGCGCAACTTTAGTAAACGCTCCTATGGGTTGTATTTCAGGGAAGTGACAAACGACCTACAGTGGGTACGGAAAGTATTCAGACCCCCTTAAATTTTTCACTCTTTGTTATATTGCAGCCATTTGCTAAAATCATTTAAGTTCATTTTTTTTCCTCATTAATGTACACACAGCACCCCATATTGACAGAAAAACACAGAATTGTTGACATTTTTGCAGATTTATTAAAAAAGAAACTGAAATATCACATGGTCCTAAGTATTCAGACCCTTTGCTCAGTATTTAGTAGAAGGAACCTTTTGATCTAATACAGCCATGAGTCTTTTTGGGAAAGATGCAACAAGTTTTTCACACCTGGATTTGGGGATCCTCTGCCATTCCTCCTTGCAGATCCTCTCCAGTTCTGTCAGGTTGGGTGGTAAACGTTGGTGGACAGCCATTTTTAGGTCTCTCCAGAGATGCTCAATTGGGTTTAAGTCAGGGCTCTGGCTGGGCCATTCAAAAACAGTCACGGAGTTGTTGTGAAGCCACTCCTTCGTTATTTTAGCTGTGTGCTTAGGGTCATTGTCTTGTTGGAAGGTAAACCTTTGGCCCAGTCTGAGGTCCTGAGCACTCTGGAGAAGGTTTTCGTCCAGGACATCCCTGTACTTGGCCGCATTCATCTTTCCCTCGATTGCAACCAGTCGTCCTGTCCCTGCAGCTGAAAAACACCCCCACAGCATGATGCTGCCACCACCATGCTTCACTGTTGGGACTGTATTGGACAGGTGATGAGCAGTGCCTGGTTTTCTCCATACATACCGCTTAGAATTAAGGCCAAAAAGTTCTATCTTGGTCTCATCAGACCAGAGAATCTTATTTCTCACCATCTTGGAGTCCTTCAGGTGTTTTTTAGCAAACTCCATGCAGGCTTTCATGTGTCTTACACTGAGGAGAGGCTTCCGTCAGGTCACTCTGCCATAAAGCCCGACTGGTGGAGGGCTGCAGTGATGGTTGACTTTCTACAACTTTCTCCCATCTCCCGACTGCATCTCTGGAGCTCAGCCACAGTGATCTTTGGCTTCTTCTTTACCTCTCTCACCAAGGCTCTTCTCCCCTTGATAGCTCAGTTTGGCCGGACAGCCAGCTCTAGGAAGGGTTCTGGTCATCCCAAACGTCTTCCATTTAAGGATTATGGAGGCAACTGTGCTCTTAGGAACCTTAAGTGCAACAGAAATGTTTTTGTAACCTTGGCCAGATCTGTGCCTTGCCACAATTCTGTCTCTGAGCTCTTCAGGCAGTTCCTTTGACCTCATGATTCTCATTTGCTCTGACATGCACTGTGAGCTGTAAGGTCTTATATAGACAGGTGTGTGGCTTTCCTAATCAAGTCCAATCAGTATAATCAAACACAGCTAGACTTAAATGAAGGTGTAGAACCATCTCAAGGATGATCAGAAGAAATGGACAGCACCTGAGTTAAATATATGAGTGTCACAGCAAAGGGTCTGAATACTTAGGACCATGTGATATTTCAGTTTTTCTTTTTTAATAAATCTGCAAAAATTCTGTGTTTTTCTGTCAATATGGGGTGCTGTGTGTACATTATTGAGGGAAAAAAAATTTACTTAAATGATTTTAGCAAATGGCTGCAATATAACAAAGAGTGAAAAATTTAAGGGGGTCTGAATACTTTCCGTACACACTGTATATAGGCGTATTGATTGGAGAACATGTTGGTTTTACCTCAATTATCTTGTTTTCATAATCGTTGGAAGCCAAAATCGAAAATCATTTACAATTAATTACATAGCGCTAGATTAAATTGAATTTTAGATAGAGATATTTGTGCACATTATCAGGCTTGTCAGCAGTACGGTTGCATTCATATCATGCTAGAATTAGCATAAATATGAATGTCCAATATGTCTCAAACTCGAGTTTAAATCTTGGTACAATAGAGCCAGTTTGTCTGCGCCCAGATCAGGACGCAGACAAACTGCCTAAACCGACCGTCTGCTAGCCGCCTCACGTCACAGAACTCAAATAATTCACAGCACATAGAAACTCTTTCACCTAGATATTATCACATAGAGACTGTGTCTGTACCTTGAACTAGTAAATACAAAAAACTTCCGAAACCTTTTAAGGGTAAAAATTTAATTGATGTTCAAAAAATGATAATCACAGATAAATCAGATAAACAAATGATAAAGCTTGGGTTACTGAATATTAGATCTATTTCTTCAAAAGCACTTATTGTAAATGAAATTATCACAGACAATAAACTAGACTTGCTGTGTTTGACAGAAACCTGGCTAAAACCAGACGATTACATTACTTTAAATGAATCTAGTCCTCAAGGTTATGATTATCGACACAATCCTCGACAGAAAGGCAAAGGGGGAGGTGTTGCTGTAATTTATAGTAATATATTCAGAATCATTCAAAAGAATTTCAAATATAATTCCTTTGAAGTGATGGTGCTTTATGTAACATTATGTAAGTTGACATTTGTGCTGGCTACTGTATACAGGCCACCAGGGCACCATATTGACTTTATCAAAGAATTTGCTGATTTTCTATCAGAGTTAGTACTGGCTGCGGATAAAGTCCTTGTTGTTGGTGATTTTAATATCCATGTAGATAATAATAAAGACGCATTTGGATTGGCATTTGCAGACATTTTAAACTCTATTGGAGTTAGACAACATGTGTCAGGACCCACTCATTGTCGCAATCATACCTTAGATCTAATACTGTCGCATGGAATTGATATTGATGCTGTTGAAATTCTACAGCAGAGCGATGATATATCAGATCATTATTTAGTCTCGTGTATAATACAGTTAGCCAAGGCTACAAAACCACCACCCAGCCATAAATATGGTAGAATCATCACTTCTACCACTAAAGATTGCTTTATAAATAATCTCCCCGAGCAGTTTCATCGCCTTAGTATACCTGACAACTTAGAAGAACTCGATGCTGCAACAGAAACTATTGGCTCTCTCTTTTCCAGCACATTAGATGCAGTCGCTCCTTTACGTCTAAAGAAGATTAAGGAAACTAATCCAATGCCGTGGTATGATGAGCACACTCGGGCTCTAAAACGAGCTGTGAGAAAAGCTGAACGTAGTTGGAAGAAAACAAAACTAGAAGTTTTTCGCCTTTCGTGGAAAGAAAAAATGATTGAGTACAGAACGGCTATAAGAAATGCTAGATCTACTTATTTTTCAAATCTCTTAATAGAAAACAAACATAATCCTAGGTATTTATTTGACACAGTGGCTAAATTAACTAGAAACAGAGATTCAACTGCTGATGTTTCCATAGAGCACAGCAGTAATGACTTTATGAACTTCTTTACTTGCAAGATTGACAATATTAGAGAGAAAATTAAAAACATGCAACCGTCTACAGTTTCGCTTCAGACAGTGCACTGTAGTGTGCCTGAGGTAAAACTAGAATCATTCGCCGCTATAGGAGAGGAAGAATTATCTAAACTTATCAAATCATCAAAATCAACGACATGTATGTTAGACCCAATGCCAACTAAACTACTGAAAGAAATGCTTCCAGAGGTCGTAGGTCCACTTCTTGATATAATTAATTCATCTTTAACACTAGGATACGTGCCAAAAACCTTTAAGCAGGCTATTATTAAACCTCTTATTAAAAAACCTCAACTAGATCCGAGAGATTTAGTAAATTACAGGCCAATCTCGAATCTACCTTTTCTGTCAAAGATACTAGAAAAGGCAGTTTCAACACAACTGTGCTCCTTTTTAGAAAGAAATGGAGTCTGTGAGGATTTCCAGTCAGGATTTAGACCATACCATAGTCCTGAGACTGCTCTCGTTAGAGTTACAAACGATCTACTCCTATCATCCGATCGTGGCTGTATTTCTCTATTAGTGTTATTAGATCTCAGTGCTGCTTTTGACACTATCGATCACAACATTCTTTTAAAAAGACTTGAAAACTATATTGGCATTAGTGGAATTGCTTTGGCATGGTTCAAATCGTACTTATCTGACCGTTATCAGTCTGTAGTAGTTAATGAAGACATGTCGTATCGATCACAGGTTCAATATGGAGTACCACAAGGCTCAGTACTAGGACCGTTGCTTTTCACTCTGTACATGCTGCCCTTAGGAGAGATAATTAGGAAGCATGGCGTTAGTTTTCACTGTTACGCTGACGATACTCAGCTCTATATTTCCTCGCGCCCTGACGAAACCTACAAATTCACAAAACTAACAGAATAAATAGCTGACATTAAAAACTGGATGACAAGAAATTTCTTATTATTAAATTCAGAAAAAACTGATATCCTAATCTTTGGACCAAAAACTTCCTCACGAAAAAACCTTGAATACTCTCTAACACTTGACGGGTGCTCCATTAAATCTTCGTCCTCAGTTAGGAACCTGGGTGTGCTCTTTGATACCAATCTTTCATTTGAAAGTCATGTTTCTAGTATCTGTAAAACCGCCTTCTTCCATCTAAAAAATATATCTAAATTACGACATATGCTCTCAATGACAAATGCGGAACAGTTGGTTCATGCATTCATGACCTCAAGACTAGATTATTGTAACGCTCTACTGGGTGGTTGTTCTGCTCGGCTTTTATCGGCCTTCACGTTTATTGTGATCTCAGAATTCAGGCCAGTTGATAATACCCAGAATATCAAAATCAACTGAAGGCGGCAGATCCTTTTCCTATTTAGCACCTAAACTCTGGAACAATCTTCCTAGCATTGTTCGGGAAGCAGACACACTCTGTCAGTTTAAATCTAGACTAAAAACACATCTCTTTGCTCTTGCATACACATAACACATTATCAATACATTAACATTTTTCAAATCCGTTAAAGGATTGTTACGCTGCAATAATTAGGTCGGCCGGAACCGAGAACATTTCCTATAACACTAGATATACCTGTACATCAGAATAAGAATGGCATCTACGCTAATATCTGTCTCTCCGCTTATCCTGAGGTTTGCCGGGTGCTGGATCCAGGCCGTATCCAGATCAGATGGAGAACCTGTGTCTGGACCTGACTACAATGTAGCCCAGGAGACAATGGGCCTACAGATCCAGTTCTGGCTGCATCTATAATTCAGATTTTTAATCCCTGTATCCGCTTACATATATTTATATATAATCTATTTTTAATCTCTATAATAAAAATGTATAATTCAGATTTTGATCTCCATATCATTTACATATATTATATATATCTTCCAAGGGGTTTTTTCCCTCCTAGGACTTTTTTCCCAGTGTTAGCACGCTGGGTTTTTCTCCTAGGGGGTTTTTTCCACCCCTGGGAGTCAGCCGACATTGGCTTAATGTAGCACCATCTTGTATATGTTACATATTACCACGCTTGTTTGTACAGCTTATTTTTAACCACTTCCCTTTTTGCTGTGCTTCTAATATGTAAAGCTGCTTTGAAACAATTACAAATTGTAAAAGCGCTATATAAATAAATTTGACTTGACTTGACTTGACTGAAATAATGCAATGAAAAAAAAGTGTTTTTGGTGTTATAATTTCTGTAGACGTGAACAGCTCTGAGCAGAATCTCTGGGTTGCTGTCTTAATAATTACAGTAATTTGGCAGCACCACCCTCTGGTGCTCTTCAGTCAATTTTGAAAAAAAAAAAAAAAAAAAAAGTGTAGATTTTTTATTTTATTTATTTATTTATGTAACTTTATTGGAATGGTGCCACAATCTGTGACTTTTTTTGGCGCTGGCTACATGAACACACAAAATATCATGTATATGATTGGAACTGCGAGAAGTATGAGTGTGAGCACCAGAGGGTTAAATGATGGAGAGTTTTAAACCGTATATCCAGATGTGAGGTGTATTCAAGCACCCCTTCAATATTTATATTGGCAGGTGTAATTTTAATGCAAGTTACAGATGAAAAAAAAGATAAAATTGTTCTTTTTTTTATTATTATTATCTTGGGGGATCCTGCTGTAAGCAAATGATTTGTTATATTTCCATATGATTTTGTGAAGCATCAACAACACTCAAACATTATCTATCTCATCTCAGTACAGCGCCTCTCCTAATCTAATTGTGCGTCACGTAAAGAGATGAAAGCGTTTCTCTGGCCTCCTGAGATTATTGGCACACGGGTATTTAATGGCTTCTTTGATGACAGTGTAATGTGTACCTACTGCTACCAGACCTCTGCAGCGTTCTCTCAGCACAGCCTTGACTCATAGCCTTCATAAGCAGCTAATAAGATAATAAACCCCATAACTTTAATTGCACACCATTCACAGATCATATGCTCTCCATCATTGTCCTCCATCACACATTTCTCCAACAGAAATAATACATGGACCTAGATCAAGTTCTCATGTTGGTTAATGAAACCATGCATAATAACTATAACCACATGTAATTAAAGAGAATAATCTTATTAATATGTATATTAATAAATTAAATTAGTAATTTATTAATTTAAATATGAATAGTGTTATAAATATTCATATTATATAATATTTATTTTTTAAAAAGATATATATCTTTATTCATCATAAGTGTGTGTGTGTGTGTGTGTGTGTGTGTGTGTCTATATATAATATTAATATTTTGAATATATACATTATTATAAATATTTATTATAGTGTCAATATTTATAATAATTAATAAATGCATTAATTCCTGAATAATTATTTGTATGTAATATATATGTATTTAAAAATTAGATTGTTTTTATAATGTAGAAATTTGTATGGATCCTCACAAACATTTGTAATACTCTGTATTTATTATAAATACAATAAAATACATTATTATCTATTAGTCCAAAGTAAAAGGTTTTACATTTTAGATGCAGTGTCTTTCAGTGTCTGACTGTCCAAATCTGTGAAAATGATACTAGAACAAAATTTTACATAGGAATACATGTGATGATATCAACCAGATATACATTATTGCATATAATACTTTTTTTTTTAATGCTTTTGGATTACCAAACTCAAATATGCATGCAAATATAAGGTAATTCTAAAATTGTGCATTAACAGTCAGCATGTTGGGGTTAGTTGAAACACTACTTTCCTTATCTTTGTGTTTGCTTATGTAATAATGTGGTGTTCCTGTATGATGCTCCTGAGTCCTGCCCATTAGGAACAGAGCCAAACTGAACAAAACAGAAAAAAAATGAAACTTTTCCATCCATTTCCCATCTGCTGGTCTAAAGGCCTGTGTGTGTTGAATAAATAGGAAACACAGGGACAATCTATTCACTGTGTCTCTCATAATCCCTTAGCATTAATGAAAATAGTCATGTTCATAAAGAAGAAAAAATGGTTGAAAGCCGGGAGTGGAGAAAACTAATTCTTACCTAGTCCTCATAATCTTATATTCACTCCACGGTCTTGGAAGCCAATATGTTTCTTAGGCTTTGCCTTGTGTGTTATCATATGCATGCACATTTACAAAGCCGATGTTCTGTATTAATTCAATGGCCTTGATATGTAGCATCATTTTCACAGTCTTGGTTGCTCGATTGATGATCCTGCAGGATTCCTACCAAAAAAAGCACATGCATAAAATGTAATTATTTTTATTTAACAAGCCAGTAACCACTTAGACCATATACAGCCAATACCGGCAATTTACTAAGGAAATACATGTTTTGTTTTGTTTTTTTTAAGCTTTTAACATTTATAGCCCCACCTGTTGTCCGATCTCCATAAAAGTTTGCATGAGTTTTTAGAATCATGTGCCGCATGTGCACACCTAATGATGCTAAATTCTGAGTTTTCATTTTGGGAATGATAGGCTTTTGTGTAGACTTGGCCACGCCTATTTTCTAAATGATGGTGCTATAGGTTTTTTGATCATTATCGACCTCCTAGAGAGTCCAGATAATTTTGCCGCATTGGTTTTACTGAGGTTGAGCCAAAAACCTAGGACTAGTTCGCCAAGGTTGTTTTTTGAAATAATCTCCTATATCTAACGAACGATTCGATTGACAGTGGCGGTCCTAGAGGCAAGGTTGCTCATAATGAGGAATTCTACCATGAAAAATGTGAAGGTGTCCCCCCGGTGGCTGATTTCTTTTGTTCTGATTGGCCTCTGTTAACCTTGTCTGATAGCTGCTCAAACTTCATTAGCCACCACCAGCCGCATTTTTCAAGATGTGCAGATGTCTTCAAAGGCAGTCTTGACACCTTGGACAAAGACACCACATGCCAATTTTCAAGTCAATCAGACTTAGGGTTGTGTAGTTATAGCCATGTTTAATTTTTTTCCATGCTATAGTGCCAGTCGCCACGTCCTTTTTCATGCAACCACAGAATGAGCTCTAACATATATGTGCCAAGTTTGGTCGACGAGTTATAGCCATTTTAGTAAAAGTGGCTTCACCCACTTTGAACGTTTTGGCGGCCCTTAGAGACCGAGAATCGAAATTTCAATTTTTTTTTTTTTTTTGATGATGATTATTGACAATCAGACTACAGAGAATCTTGCTACAATGGTTTTGTTCCAATCGGGCCAAAAACCTACAGTAGGACTAGTTCACAAAAGTAGGTTTTACAAAAATCTTAAGTGGTTTAAGGAGTTTTGAACGATTCCGTACTTTTCACTGCTGTAGCGCCCCCATCAGGCCAATTGGGGTGAGCATTGGTGACTTTGTAGACGGTGTGAGTACTACCAGCCCTCAAAGTTTCAAGTCTCTGTGACTTACGGTTTGGTCTGCCTGATCACTTTTAGGGGAGAATACTGATCCTAGGAAATTTTAACAATTACAATAGGGTTTCAGCGCTTGAACCCCTAATTTAGCATTTCTGTAGCTCAAACAGTAAAACATGGTACAAGCAATGCCACAAGGTCATGTATTCGATTCCCAGGAAATAAACTGTCAAAATGTGTGGCTTTGGATAATAACTTATAGGGAAAGTACTGTACAGCAAGCAAAGCTAACTTACAGACTGCTGATTGATGACTTTCAGGTGATTAATGATGTTAAGGATTTGTGGTGGTTCTGTTTGACCGATCGTACATGTTATTTGCATGGTTGTTTGTTTGTCTCACTCGTGGCAAACTGCTTTGTTGGCTGAATATACGCAATAATCTCTAATGGAGATCTATCAAACAAAATTGTAGGGTAATTAAATATTGATTATGAGCATGGAGAATTTGAGATGATGGATATCAAGATGTTGCAAAAAAGAAGACAAAACTTGAACATTCTCTTTGAGCTTAATGATAAAGGAATGGTAAATGTTAACCTTTAAACCTTTTTAATCTTCATATGTTTATGTTCATATTTCATATCTGTAAGTCTGTTTAATGGTGCTGGGGTGGACCAATGTGACTTGCATTTCAAACTGATATTATCCCAATATAGAAAACAGCTTATTAATAATGAATTAGTTACATTAGTAGGCGGCAGAATATTTAAAACCAGCTTCAAACGCTGCTTCACTTTTTAAAAAGACGTCCTCTGAAAAACAGTCTTAAAAAAATTGTGGCAAAATGCAGTGAAGATGAAAATAAACAACATGCCAGTTTCTTCTGCTGCTCTTACGAAAAACTCAAATACCAAAAATATTTTAACATTATATGACATTCAGAATCAACACCGATGCCTACACACTGGCCAGTAATCAATTGAGATAATATATGAAGACTCAAAACTCAAAAATAAACATGCTTCAACAAATTACTTATTTTTTATAATGTAATTTGGCTTTCAAATGGATATGCTTTTCTCCAGCATCCCTAGTGCTGCTGTGGAACTCTTCTTCCTGAAGTCTGGTTTACTCTAGGCCTCTGATGGACATGACTGAGAGCAGTTGAACCATTTGTCTCAATTACAGGCCAAATACCTCTGAAAGAGTCAGTGAGTGGCATCTAATGGAGTCCTGATTGGTATATTTGGACTTCGTTTTTGTCTCTAATCGGGGAATCCATGGCCAAAGAACTGTTAGGGTCTCGGCCTTTTCTCTCACTTTTCTCATGCTCACCATTCTAGCATTTTGACAATAGCTAGTATAGACTCTAATTCTCATTTGTTTTTTGTTTTCTAAATGACTTGAAAGGATTAGTTCACTTCAGAATTCAAATATCCTGATTATTTACTCACCCTCATGCCATCCAAGATGTTTATGTCTTTCTTTCTTCAGTTGAAAATTTTTTTTTTGAGGAAAACATTCCAGGATTTTTCTCCATATAATGGACTTCAATGGGAATCATTGAAGGTCCAAATGTCAGTTTCAGTGCAGCTTCAAAGGGCTCTACATGATCCCAGACGAGAAATAAGGGTCTTATCTAGTGAAACAATCAGTGATTTTCTAAAAATAAAATAAAAAAAATATATATATACTTTTTAACCACAAATGCTCGTCTTGCACTGCTCTGCGATGCGCCATGCATGACATAATCACGTTGGAAAGGTCACGCGTGACGTAGGCAGAAGTACTGCAGTACTAATTTTCTCCTCCAACTACAAAATTGTCTGACATTGTTGTTTTACCTTTTTTTGTAAAGGCCGTTTGACTTAGTCTTTACACATTCACTTTGTAAACACTTGCTCCGTACTTCCGCCTACATCATGCATGACCTTTCCAATGTGATTACGAAATGTGTGGAGCATCGCAGAGCAGTGCAAGATGAGCATTTGTGGTTAAAAAGTATATACATTTTTTTTTACCTTTTTTTTTAAACATTTGAACTTGAACAATTTTTTAAACATTTGAACTTGAACAATTTTTTAAACATTTGAACTTGAACAATTGAATTAAATAATCCTGAAAAAGTATCAGTTTCCACAAAAATGGTTTTCAACATTGATAATAAGAATATTTTTTGAGCAGCAAATCATCATATTAGAATGATTTCTGAAGGATCATGTGACCCTGAAAACTAGAGTAATGATGCTGAAAATTCAGCTTTGATCACAGGAATAAATTACATTTTAAATTATATTCAAATAGAATACATTTATTTTAAATGGTAATATTTTTTTTTCACAATATTACTATTTATATTTTTTTTATCAAAACCTGATACTTTTGATTGGTAGCGTATATCTTGCGTTACAAAATTCCCCTGAGAGATAGTTGTAACTTTAATATTACCTAACATTAGAACTGATTAGCTAAATAAGCTAACTTTCCCAAACCATAGCTAGTTTTTTACATTTGTACCAGGGATGGAAAAACTGCTGTCCCTTCACTCTTGCCCTATTGCTGTATCATTATATTTCTAAATCAAATTACTCTAAAAATAAATGTCCAAACTTTATATTTTGTGTAAGGGAGTCTCATGTGGCTGCTGCTACTCAATTTTCCACCAACCCCAAGATCCTCTGCTGCCAGATGAACACCAGACCATCTACAGCCGTGAAGCTCTGTTCTCGGTACAGCCGAATGCTGAGATTATTTATTTATGTGCACAAGACCATTGGGGCTGCTGAGCGGAAGTCAGATCTGAAACTCAGGAGGCATGAGCGGCTCATGAAAGAGCTGCTGCTAGTTATTCATTCATGCACTGTGATATAAAACCTCAAACGTTGATCTAAATGAACGCAACAATGCATGAGTAAAGCCTGTGTCCCAGAAGTAGGAAATACGTTTAGAGTTAAGGAGGAGAGGTTTTCAGGTGCGCCCAGCCCTCCTGTTTATCAAAGAGTGGGAAATGCAACTTGAGATGTTTTGTGCCGAACTGAGAATCAATGCACATAGTAAGGAACAGTTGTTGGCTATTTTCTGTTGGCTGACCATGTGGGCTACTATCATTAGGTCTGCATGATATATCGAAATTAAATTGATATTGTGATAAGGCTTAATGCAATTGTCAGATTGCACAGATTGTGTTTTAATTCAAATAAATAGATGTGCTACTGGCTCCAGAGCGGCACAGCTCAGTGTTTCACATCTCAAAACAATTTGGTTCATATTGTGTGGCCCTAATTATCGATGTATCATATTAATGCAAATAGCCTTTTGTTTTGGTATTTCTTTATTAAATATAAACTTATTGAATCTTCTAAAGTCGAACTGCTCAAACTCATTTTTCATTCCAAGTTCACTGTTAATTTGTTTGCGGTATCACTGAAGTGAGGGTCTCTCGCTCTCTAATGCATGTGGCTTTAACATCACTTTCATTTGCCTGTCTTATTGAATTTACTACTCTTCCATTAAAGCTAATTGCATTTTCGTGTCACCTCTAAACAGTATCAGGGGAGATTTTATTAAAAAAAGAAAAGAGTGCCTCCATTACCTAGCAATTTAAAGGTGGCATCTTGATGCATGAACCGTGTAGGTACACAAATGAATTGTTTACTGAAAATGTGGGAAAAATGCCTCTTCCTGGATAGTGGCATTACGGCCATTGTGTCTCTCCTTCTCGCTTTCACTAATGCTGTCTTGCTTTCACTTAAATGAGGAGCTTCAGAAAATGAAATATCCAAATTTAACGACAATATTTCAGCAGCAACAACTACACCTTCGATCATTTTTTTTTTTTGGTATGTTATACCATATGCACATTGTTATCATTAATGTGTTGGATCAGGGGTTTCATTTTTTTTCTCTGAAAAACAAAATATCATGGCAATTTGTACCTATTTTACTTTTTGCCAAACTGATGGGTATGTCATATGTCTTCTTTCTAAAAAGTCATATGATTTTTCTGTATGATTAGCTTCATATAATTTCATATAAAATCATCACTATCCACTCGGCATTTTCACTGGCCACAATTTAGACATTGATGCCATGGGGAAAAAATGCCATACAGATATGTTTAATATTATCTCACAATTTGGCAGCAGGTATATTTGGTTGCTGTCACTTTAAGACCTGATGCACGGATCCATTATACTGTTACACATGCATTTTCTTTCTCAACTGTTTACATTCACTTTAAGGGCACCTATAATGCCCCTTTCACAAGATGTAATACAAGTCTCTGGTGTCTCCAGAATGTGTCTCTGAAGTTTCAGCTCAAAATACCCCACAGATCATTTATTATAGCTTGTTAAATTTGCCCCAATTTGGGTGTGAGCAAAAACACACTGTTTGTGTGTGTCCCTTTAAATGCAAATGAGCTGCTGCTCCCCGCCCCCTTTCCAGAAGAGGGCGGAGCTTTAACAGCTCACAGGTTGAGTGTATATATATATATATATATATATATACACAAACACATTACGATTTAAGCAGGTCCCTGTGAGTTTGTTTTGCTACTGTAGGTCCAGCTGGTGTGTGTCGGCTCCCAGAAGTCATTATGTATGGGCAACACAGTACAGCAGAATCACCCAAGCATACAGGTGGTGGACAGATTGTATCTGCTCCTCAATAACAAGTCTTTTCACCTCTGTAGAGGCTGTTCTCAGTCACTGCAGAGCGATAGACATGGACAACAGATGATCTTGATATGAGCCGAAACCCTTTCGGCCTTTTACTGATCTAGAGATCCCTTGCGGGATAATAGATAACTCTGATGCAGATGTTAGACAAGAACGCTCTTCCTCCATTGTTTCTCTAAACACAGATCAGAAGGAAACACAAAGTAAACACAAACATAACCGTTAAGTATGTTAAAGCATTTTAATCAGAGCAAATGTTTCTTTCCTCTTGATCAGGTTCTCCAAGCGTCTTCCTACAACCATGCCAATGATTGTGGGAACATGGAGGTGGTTCAATTATGATCACAGGGAACACTGAACATAATTAAATCACTTTTATTCAACTTAAATTGTGATGATGATGCCTCTCATGCAAAAGAGTGCTTGATTGCTTGAGGCAAAGATGGTACAATGCATTGCATAATTGGATTTTATAGCTGATGATGACTTTTTGGTTGAGCCTGTGGTGTATTATCAACATGGTAATTTATGAAATGCAGTTAAAGTGTGCTCAAGGTTACTGTGCTGTTGAACTGTTACAACTAGAAACGATCTCAGTGCTATTGATGCTGTCTCGTGACTATTAAATTGCATTTATTTGTTTTTTTTTTCCCCCAGTAATTTCTCATTAAATACTTAGTTTCACCTGGAAAAGACACATTGCAAAAGTAAAATGATGCCATGTCTTCTTGATTTTAAACTAATAAGCTTGATTATTTAAAGGAATCAGTACAAATTATGCTCAATCAATTGCATTTGAGGCATACTGTAATGTACAAAATAACAACAACAACAACAGCAAAGTTAAGGTAAAGCACTTACAATGGAATCAAATGGGGACAATTTTTGGACTACAGTATTTTAAAAATAGAATACTTATGATTATGTAAAAGCAATCATTTTTTGTTGTTTTAGCTTTTATGGTGTTGCATTTATGGAAAACAGTTGTAAAATTGGACAGCTTAGTAAGCAGTCTTTTCATACTAATATCATGTTAATGCAAATTGTTTACATCTTGTGACTTCATTTTTTATACAGTGAGTATTTTAATGTTTACGGATTGACTCCATTCACTTCCATTGTAAGTGTCTCACTATGGAAAAGTTTGTCTTGCTTTAAATCATATTTGCTTAAAGTCCCCCTGTAGTCAATAATTGTATCCCTTAAAACTTATCTTTGATCACGAAAATGACCCATTTATTATTATTATTTTTTTTTTTTTTTTCTGTGAAAAAAAATGTGTTTGTGCCTTGAATGTAATTCTACACCCTTACTTAAAGGTGCCCTAGATTGTTTTTTTACAAGATGTAATATAAGTCCTAGATGTCCCCTGAATGTGTCTGTGAAGTTTCAGCTTAAAATACCCCATAGATTTTTTTTAATAAATTTTTTTAACTGCCTATTTTGGGGCATCAACTATGCACTGATTTTTTCAGCACGGCCCCTTTAAGAGATGCGCTTCCTCTGCCCCACGAGCTCTCGAGTCTCGAC
Organism: Ancherythroculter nigrocauda; assembly: GCA_036281575.1. Taxonomy (NCBI): domain Eukaryota; kingdom Metazoa; phylum Chordata; class Actinopteri; order Cypriniformes; family Xenocyprididae; genus Ancherythroculter; species Ancherythroculter nigrocauda. The sequence goes on from VTFQ01000003.1 coordinate 59,024,778, forward strand.
TATAATACAGTGCATTTACAAAGTTCACACAGCTAATATAACCCTCAAATGGATCTTTACAAGATGTTCGTCATGCATGCTGTATGCATGCTTCGAATTATGTGAGTAAAGTATTTATTTAGATGGTTACGTTTGATTCTGTGTGAGTTTGAGGCTATGCTCTGTGGCTAAAGCTAATATTACACACTGTTGGAGAGATTTATAAAGAATGAAGTTGTGTTTATGAATTATACAGACTGCAAGTGTTTAAAAATGAAAATAGCAACGACTCTAGTCTCCGTGAATACAGTAAGAAACGATGGTAACTTTAACCACATTTAACAGTACATTAGCAACATGCTAACGAAACATTTAGAAAGACAATTTACAAATATCACTAAAAATATCATGATATCATGGATCATGTCAGTTATTATTGCTCCATCTGCCATTTTTTGCTGTTGTTCTTGCTTGCTTACCTTGTCTGTGCACAGATCCAGCCGTTAATACTGCCTTTACTTGTCTAATGCGTCGAATGGGCTGGCATTATGCAAATATTGGGGTCATACATATTAATGGTCCCGACTGTTACGTAACAGTCGGTGTTATGTTGAGATCCGAGTGTTTTCCGGAAGTCTTTTAAACAAATGAGATCCGAGTGTTTTCCGGAAGTCTTTTAAACAAATGAGATTTACATAAGGAGGAGGGAACAATGGGGTTTGAAACTCAATGTATGTCTTTTCCATGTACTGAACTCTTGTTATTCAACTATGCCGAGATAAATTCAAATTCTGATTCTAGGGCACCTTTAATGTACTATACGTGGATCCTTGAATATGCAAATTAAAAACACCACATAATATAAACAACATTAAAAACCCCATTTTCACCAGAGGGGGTCTTTAAACAACTTACACAAATGAACTTCCATATCTCTCTGCACCCAGTTAAACTGAAGACTGGTCTGACATTGCCGACCTCCATGCCCTGAGATTGTAGGTCTGACGATCGTACAGTAAAAGTGCTTTTTTTTGTATCTGCTGATGTACTGCAGTTCACAGTGTGGGTGGTAATTACAGAGGAAATCAGAAAGCATGTTTGGAGAAAAACAAAAAGAGATTGAGAGAGAGCTCCCCCACTCTTCCATTTGCATTGTTGGAGGACTGTACTTAAACTTTGCAATGTAATTACAGTGCGCTATCTACATAAAGAGTATAGATCGGTAGAGGATGAACTCTGCCTGCTGCGAACAAGAAAATAGTTTGTTCTGTGTCTCTTAATGTGCCTTTATTAAAAGTAAAAAGGTTGCATGAAGAGTAAGTAGTCATTTAGATGGATGCATTTATTAAAGCACTTCTAACAAGGACAATCTTGTTCCTTACTGGACTCAAACTAGCAGCATTCCCATTTTTAGTGCTCAAATTTAAGCACAATGTTAAACAACCTCCAGAACAGAGTTGCTATGTGATGTGATGTCTATATAGCACTGGTATTAGCTTTTCTTTAACTCTTAAAGGGGTAATTCACTGCTAGAAAAATAGGCTTTTAATAAAACTTGTCTATCTGGTAGAAAGGTGGAAAAAAATTGAAATCAGTGCTACCTGACTAGAGAAAACAGAGAAAAAGGGCAGTTGTCTTCTCTTTTGCCATGTACTGTAGGTAGGAAAACTTCAGCACACATAATGCAGTGAGCATGTTGCAGTCATAATGCAGTGGGCAAGGCCAATCCCACCAGTCTGCTATGGATACGCTTACCAGAGTCAAATACCACCTTGGTTTAGTAGGAAATACTTCTTAGCAAACTTTTAGTAATCATGGTGTCGACTTGTATTGTTCCCAGGTGCAAGAATTCAAAAACGCTTAGCGGGAGTGAGTTACTTTTGGTTTCCAGTGAAGGATCCAGTGCGTTGTAGGTAGCGCTAAAAGGCTGCAAAGAATCATAAATATGGAGAGAACACCGCGAACGAAAGTGTGAAAAACCTCCATGTTTGAATAGTCAGTAACTGCCTGACTCCGAATGCAGCCCCCTGAAGCAAAACGCCATCTCATGCCAGTAAGAATGTTACCATAGTGTTTTTACCATAATGCTGTTTAAAGAGTAGACAAAGTACAATACCATTTTCAGTGATAAACAGCTCTTGCAATAACTGTTTTGTTAATAACCCTCTGATGATCTGACTGTCCGGTGGGGATACAAAAAAGCACAAAAGTCCTGGAGCTGTTGAGTTGAAAATTGGCAAACTTACACTTTGGGGGCTTTCACACCGTGTACTTCTAAGAACTCACTTATAGGAACTAGTCACTAGGATAGTTCCCAAATAACTTATTTCCCCCCCGGGCCATTTTCATAGTTGCATTTGCACCGGAAGTGGGAACTCTGAAGCGGCTGACAGTGGCTTTTTTAAGTGCGGCATTTACAAACGTCAAAAAACGGTGGATGGAGGATGCCGTGATTGGAGCCGTGTTTATTGTGTGTCGTGGGTTTCGTAATAATGAAGATGGAATGTAAATGCATAATTTACTCAATTGAAAGAACAAAAAGTGGGGCTAAGAGATGAAATCTCCTATGACAACTTGCAGTATTACATATCATCAAGGTGGAGAAAAGAACACAATGCTGCAGACAACAGGTAAAAATCAGGTGTTATTCATGTTTGTGAAGTAAATATGTTTACACGGCTTTTTAAAAATGAAAAAAAAAGTGTTTTACATGCGTTTGACCAGTCAACATACACTTATGTCACTGGTAGTTCCTATAGTGCTGGTTTAGACCCTACTCTGAAGTAGGAGCTAATTTAGTTCCCCCAAAAGGAGTTCCTAGAACAAAATCCGGGTACTTCTGCCAATAGTTCTAGGAACTATGAAAAGGTTCCTCTGGTGTGAAAGCCCCCTTTAAAAGTTAAACACATTAGTTCTGTTTAAAAACCTAGTGAGTTACGTATTTTCACAGGCATTTTAAGGCATTGTTCATACTCTCGGCACAAAGGATATTCCAAATAGTCTTGCATTGCTTTTTAATATATCTTTTTGCTGCCATATACAAAGTATCCTATAGTGTTGAAAGCTTGCTGATGGCAAACTCGTGTCCAGTGCTGTTTTGTGTGCAACAGTATAAGTAGGCAGTAGACAACAAGTCAGCTCGCTAGTTTTCATAGAGCTACTGCTTATGTAAATTTAAAAATGGCTTTCCTTTTTGCCTTTTTATTGTAATGAAGTGCATAATGTTCAGGCACATCACATCTGATAATGTAGCAATGAAATGAAACAAGTTCATATTCTCGATAGGTTACATAATAATATATATTTTTTTTTTTTTTTTCTCCTGAATTTATTCATCCACACTGACAGAGATATCACAACAGTTCTATTACTTCTGTGATTTCAGGATTATTAACAAAGATTGATGAAAATGCAGTTATGAAAATTAGTTAATACATAATCTGTCTCATTGTCATTATTCATTGTCCTTATTGGAGTGTACCTGTGCTGTGGCTGCAATTTTATTTAGATCTTCAGCCTTTTAAAGTATGCTAGTTTATGCATTTATTGGTTTATGCATAGATTACAATTATTGATCATGTATCTGCAATGACTATTCATTAAAAAAAAACTTTTGATTCTAAATGTAATAACTGGGATAGCTTCGGGCACCACTACAAATGGCTGTCCCCTCAAATAGTGCCAGTAGTGTCGTCAGACTTTATTTTTCACATTCCTCATGTTTCTAAGAAAAAAAAGGCACTATTTAACTGAATGTGTTTCAATATCATATAAAGTGATTTTTCTGGGTGCACATTGTTTCAGTGAGCAATACTGATGTATAGGAGACCCATTTAAATGGTTACCACAGGAATAGTACACAAGGACAGCCATTACTCTTCCTTATTGCGTTGGTTTTCATTTGGGAAACGCTTCTACACTCCATTAGGTATTTGGCACAATCATGACCCAAGTAAAACTGACAATGGGCTTTGATTGTGAGTCATAATTTACTCTTTTAATATCCTATTAGACTTTATCAAACAAATAAATATTGTCTGCTACATAAGGATGAAATATGCAACTCTTCGAATTCTCATTACAAGAGGAAATGAAAAACATGCCAAAGTGATCTCTGATTAGTATTCATAGGTGTTTTTATGGAAATTGGGGATGTAGCACACACCACAGTATGTATGTATGCATGTATATATGTATGTATTCTGTTAGACATTGATGCATACAATAATAAATACAGCACCTTCTGAAATCGGATGTGTGTTTAACACTAGAGATGCACAGATGTTTACAAATTATTTGACGGTTAATATTTATAATAAATTAAATGAATGATGTTGTTTACCCTTGTGAAAAAAGTGTCATATATATATATGGCCACTTAAATGCACTTACAGACACTGTTTTTAACACACTTAAACATGCACTTATGTAATAGTGTCATATTAAAAGTTTCATTTTAAAGTACATTTTAAATCATTATGTTTTAATAAATTATGCTTTAAAGACTTGATGTGTTAACTAACATACAAAAACACATGTAAAGGACTTGATTATAATTTTAATTGTTAATATATTTTAAATCCACTAAATTGCAACTTCATAAAAGTCATTATGAAATTACATGACATACTATACGTACATGTATGTACTTAAACATATTTAAGTGGGTCGTAAGCACACTAAAGTTCAGCTAATTGCATTTAATATAAATTGAAACTGTAATACATTTTCATTTAATTCCAGTTAACATGCAATTAAGGACCAGATTTACTAAACATATTTACCAGATTTGAGAGCGCAATTCCAAAAAAAGCACGGGAATTTCTGATCATGATCTATTGATGATAAACAACTTAAAAAACACAGACACAGCAGGATAATTTCCATAATGGCCAACAAAATCTACCAAGAGCAGCGCAAATTAGCAACATGCCTTTTTTGGAGATTAAAAAAATGGTGCAAATACCAGTAAAGTGACTAGTGCAAACCTTAGTAAAACACCTTGCCTAATTAAATACTCTCCTCCCATAACATTTTGCATCTGAAAGGGAAACAAATGCATATGCAATAAGATCAGCTGCAAAATTAACCTTGTCCATGCCTTTTCAGTGCTAATTTTTCACTGTGTGCCTTTAGTAAATCCCAACAGTAGTTTTTTGTTTGTTTGTTTGTTTGTTTGTTTGTTTGTTTGTTTGTTTGTTTGTTTGTTTGTTTGTTTTATTTTTTGGTTTAACAAAATAGGGTTTGCTCTGGAGCAAGCTGTTAATCTGGCACTAAGTGTCCGAAAATATTAAATTCAGTTCACACACAAATATATTCTTTTAAAGTATTTTGTTTTTTCTTTACATTATGTAAATAAATTGGGTTCCAAATAGGATTTCAGGTTGACTTTAGAGGTGTTCGTTTAATGAAAATTAAATGTCATTAATTACTCACCCTCATGCCATTCCACATGAGTAAGACCTTTGTTCATCTTCGGAACACAAATTAAGATATTTTTGATAAAATTCGATGGCTCAGTGAGGCCTGAATTAACAATTAAGACAATTAACACTTTCACATGCCCAGAAAGCTACTAAAGTTACTTAAAACAGTTCATGTGACTACAGTGGTTCAACCTTAATATTATGAAGCGACGAGAATACTTTTTATGCACCAAAAAAACAAAATAACGACTTTATTTAACAATATCTAGCGATTGGCGATTTTTAAAACACTGTTTCATGAAGCTTTGAAGCTTTACGAATCTTTTGTTTCGAATCAGTGGAGCCAAAGTCATGTGATTTCAGTAAACGAGGCTTCGTTACGTCATAAGTGTTTCAAAATTTCAGTTGTTCACCACTGGGGGGGGCGTGACTTTGGCAGTTTGATACATGCTCCGAACCACTGATTCGAAACAAAAGAATCGTAAACAGTTTTAAACCCACAGCATATTGGTTCTTTTCTACGATCTTAAACCCTTGCCGTCAGAGATCCTCTGGCTGCTCTCCACAAAGAACAGCACTCGTCTCTCTGATGTTCATCATGAAATGAACTAGTTTGTCCTGTTCGGGGCTCCAAATAAACCTTTTAAAGGGCTCTTTTGAAGAACAGAAATAAAATATTTGATTAATATGCTGTTAGCTATTTCACATTCATTGATCTTACTACATTCGAATGAAAGCTTTTTTTTATGTCAAGTCAATCTCAACTACGGATGTTTTTACATAGAACCAAAGTGGTTTATCTTATTATTGCAGATTGTTTTTTTTGTCACACTCTCCTTAAAAGTCGACTTCTAAACATTTAATCAATTATGGCAATGTTTCATTTTATGAAAAGCTTTGGGATTTCTTAGATTACATATTTTGCTCACTGAATTAGTGCTTTGTAGAAAGCCCTAGGAGGCCATGCTTTTTTTTCTGAATCATGACGCAGGAGAGCAACTGTTGTTGCAGTGGCAGTTATGGGAATTGAACAACAATGATAATGTCTGTATTACTGACAACACAAACCTCAACACTATAAATCTATCCAGCGTGTCCCACCACAATACACATGTACCTGTGAGAGCTGATGGAGATGTTGACAGGCTGAGAGTCATTTCCTTCCCACAGTGCCACACCGGCAAGCTGTGCTTGATGTAATTAGTGAGATAATAAGTCTGTGGTGTGTGGAATCAATGGCTCCTTTAGTCGGCTCATTCATTAGCTTCTTTTCCACACCATCGATCAGACCAGCCTTATCTGCACAACCAAGCCGCCGCCCGGACAGTGCTGTAGTGTGTTCACAAGGAGTCATTACCTTAATTTTTTTAGAAAAAAAATAAATAAAATAAATAAAAAGATAGTTCATCCATCCATCCATGTTTGGAAATCATGAAGTCAAGTAAATAATGACAGTATTTTCATCTAATCCATCCATCCATCCATCCATCATTTTAAAAGATAGTATACCTAAAAATGTAATTATTTCAATCAATCAATCAATCAACCATCCATCCATGGAGATCATGAAGAGTAAATAATGACAGTATTTTCATCCAACCATCCATCCATTTCATCACAAATGATGAAAACGTAGGTATTTAGGTTTTTACACTTTCTGAAGAAAATGTGAGTGGTGATTGCCAATGCAAAACTCGCTGTCACGATGCTAGGGTATTGTGGGTGGTTTTAAGGTTAGGTCAAAAGAGCCCACCCTCAAGTCTCTATATTATTTTGGTCTCTAGATAAAATTTAAAACAAATTCCCAACCATAAGTACAGTATAAGAACTTATAGTGATACTTAAGCACCACTCAAAACAAACATCATCATCATGTGGTTACTGACATGACCATAGAGTTACATGCTGACTATACTCCTGTTTATCCTATTCCCACTTGATCCTTCCAGTGGCTCTTTTGAATTTCATATCGTGCAGGCGCATTTCATTATTGTATTTCTGCCTCTTAGTAAATTCCAACCTTATTTTATTCTGCTGTGAATCAATAGTCCACACATACACTCTATTCCTCTTGGACTCTATTCAGAACCCTTTAAATGCAGTTAAAATAGCCATTAAAATAGTCCTTAAATCGTTCAAATGTGGCTCATTCAATGTTAATATAACTTATGTCAATTTGCCATATGTAACCCCACATCTGTTGGTTTAAATACTGTAGTTAAATATATATAGAAATGTCATATTTTTACCCTCAGCAGGCCTGTCCTATGCTCACAGTTTCCAGTTACAGGTTTAAACACATTTACATGTTTACAAAGTCACAACAAGCAATTCAGTTTGATAGTCCTTATCACTCTGACTTCCAAATTGCATCTGTTTCCACTAAATGAATTTGTTGGCTGTACTCAATTGAATGGGCAGCTCTGGTTGAGTGATTGATATATGAACTCATTTACTTGCTCACTGATGTATCACTGTATGATTTATTTTTCGGAGTGAGGTTGACTGGGTGTATCGTTCATGAACATATTTATTGGTGGACGGGTGAAATGATCTAGAATCTGCTCGGTGTGTGGGTGCACTCTATGCGCAGGTTAATGGTTTGATCGACTGATCTGGCAACATGCACTCGCTACCAACTCGTCACTTATTGATGCTTGGTCAGTTCACTTTTTAATGGAATTAATTATATTTTTCGATGTGACGAGAGTACTCCATTGCTTTTAATTGTTTACCTTGTGTGTCAGATCAAGACGCATTTATTTTTACTTTCATATTTTGTAGCTAACCCCACACATTTTTTTAGGGGTTCAAGCATAGCGCTGAAACCCTATTTTAATTATTAGAATTACCAAGGATCAGTAAATCTTGCCTAAAAGTCTTCGGGAGGAACAAATCGTAAGTCGTGGAGACTTGAAACTTTGAGGGGTGGTAGTACCCACACCGTCTACAACGTCACCCAGGCTCACCCTGATGGTGGCGCTACAGCAATCAAAAGTATGTAAAAACGCAAATCTTCAATCGTCATTCAATTTTGGGTATTTTGGATTTTTCGAAAAACCTACTTTTACAAAGTAGTCCTAGTTTTTCTCAAACCTGTGCAGAAAGATTATCTGATTGTCAATAATTATCCAAAAAAAGTCGAGATTTTGATTCACGTCCGCAACGGAATGCCAAAACATTTGAAGTGGGTGTGGCCACTTTTATTAAAATGGCTATACCTCTTGAATAGAATGAGATCATTTTAACAAACTCTGTACACCTATGTACAAGCTCAGTCTGTGGTCGTGTGAAAAAGGATGCAGCGACTGTCCACTTGGTGGTGCTATAAAACGGATATAGCTACACAATAGTCAGTACGATTGACTTGAAAACTGGCATGTGTTTTCGTCCAAGGTGCCACGATTGTCTATGAGGACATTCATGTATCTCTAAAAACACAGCGTCTGTCAGCCAACGGAGGCCGATCGGAACGAAACTCGCTGGGCCTGTTTGACTTACAGCCCTAGAGGACTGTGAGAAATTCGAAAGAAATCGGCCAATGGGGGGCACCTTTGTGTTTTTCATATGCGACATCACGCGATTTTTCGCACACATCCTTCTTACTACATGGTATAACTCCTCATTCTGAGCAACTTTGCCTCTAGGACCACCGCTGTCAGTCGAATCGTTAAATATTACATTGTACATCGTACAAATATGACATTACACAAGGGCAGCCAGTATTAACATCTGGATCTGTGCACAGCTGAATCATCAGACTAGGTAAGCAAGCAAGAACAACAGCAAAAACTGGCAGATGGAGCAATAATAACTGACATGATCCATGATATCATGATATTTTTAGTGATATTTGTAAATTGTCTTTCTAAATGTTTCGTTAGCATGTTGCTAATGTACTGTTAAATGTGGTTAAAGTTACCATCATTTATTACTGTATTCACAGAGACAAGAGCCGTCGCTATTTTCATTTTTAAACACTTGCAGTCTGTATAATTCATAAACACAACTTCATTCTTTATAAATCTCTCCAACAGTGTAGCATTAGCCCGTTAGCCACGGAGCACCATCAAACTCATTCAGAATCAAATGTTAACATCCAAATAAATACCATATCTACGCGATTAGACATGCTGCATGACGAACACTTTGTAAAGATCCATTTTGAGGGTTATATTAGCTGTGTGAACTTTGTTTATGCAGTGATAGAGATTTAAAGGGGCCGCAGCATGAATCGGCGCATTTCTAATAATGCCTCAAAATAGGCAGTTAAAAAAATGTATTAAAAAAAATCTATGGGGTATTTTGAGCTGCAACTTCACAGACACATTCAGGGGACACCTTAGACTTATATTACATCTTGTAAAAAAAACGTTCGATGGCACCTTTAAAACATATATTTCCTTAGTAAATTGCCTGTTTTGGCTGTTAATGGTCTTTTCCATCTTTGATCTAGGTGGTAACAGGCTTGCTAAATAAAACATAAAACCTTTTTACGCATGTGCTTAAAGGCCTTAAAGCGCTTTTTACATAGTCTTTACATGAAACATATCTCAAGAAATTATAATAGAAATTACATTGCATTTTTAAATTATCTGGAGAAAATAATACAAAAATTGCATGGCTGCTTTTGTCCTTAAATAGTTTTTAATTATATTCAAAGTTAAATATAATGATAGTATGGTTAAATGTGTGCTATGATAATTCAGCCCAAGTTTAGGGTTGGTAAGATTTTTTTTTTTTTTGAAAGAAGTCTCTTATAGTCACCACTGCATTTATTGTGTGTGCGTGCGTGCATGTGTGGGTGGGTGTGTGTGTGTGTGTGTGTGTGTGTGTGTGTGTGTGTGTGTGTGTGTGTGTGCATGCTTATGAAATAAGCATGGAAAGCATCTTGGTCTTGCCAGTCTTGTTTGGGGTCTCAAAGTTTCTAGCTTCAATTGAGTTCTCTGCCTCTATCAAATGCTGTTATTAAATACAAGCCGAGATCTCCAGAGAAGAACACCCACAGATCCATGGAGAAAGCTCATGCAACACAAAGCACATAATGAGAGGTTCTTTTAGGCAGGAGGCGAAATCACAGAAAGCCTGATGTGGATGCTGTGCTGGAGATATTGTTTACCAGCTAGCGGTGTCTCCCACAGTTTATCTTGCTGGTGGAGGCCGTCTCTGAACTTTATTCTTCAAGCAGCATGCTCCAGAGGTTATCTGTCCTTTAAATCATCCGTGAGATGATCCTGCTGTGATCACCCACTGTGCGTCACCTCTCTGGTCTCCTCTATCCGATTCTATTGACTGGATGCTTGATATACTGTAGTGGGTATAGGGTCTCTCTATAGCAGTAGAGTGTTCAGAGAGGCCTCAGCTGTCTTATTTTAAGAGGAATCAATTTCCAAACCTCTTGTACTCGCAATGGTGACCGTGTGCAACATGACTAGGGAACTGCTGGGAAAATTAGATATTATGGTGCGATGGAAAACATCAGGAGGAGGATTGATGTTATTTGTTAAAGGAGAGAGGAGGACATTGAAATTCATCAAGGGTGGTTTGTCTTTTCGATTGAGTAAATCTTTGTTAAATTTGTTTCTCGCAACTTCATTTAAGCTTGTTGAGAGAAACCAGCTTTGTGATGACTTGTTTTTGGCATCAAATGAAGGACCCACAATGGACTAAATTGGCGTTGCACTGCTAACAGTAAGAATAGCTGTCTAGTTATGTTTGTTAGGAACTTTTTAAGCCAAGTTGCTATTTTTATACCACCTGCACTCCTTGTGTAAACCCTGTGGAGTAATGCAAATGTAATAATATTTAATCTAATTAGTTTTCTTAAAATAAAGCAATGTTCTGGGATAAGTATTATAAGAAGCATCTGTGATATTCTTCATTTTTAAATTAGATTCACATTAGCTTCCACAAAGTGGTTGCTTGTCTTCCTGTTGTCCACACAAAATGCGGCATATAAAAATACTGTAAAAAATAAATAAATAATGCATACTATGAAAAAAAAAAAAAAAGATAAAGATGTAACCACATCACCAAGACTACTTTTTCCACATTTTGTTTACAACATTGTCTTTCAAATTTGCATAAGAAATACCATGCGATGATGTCTGCACAATTTGGCATGTTGCATCGTGTTATCACAAATAAAATGATTGACTCCAAGCACAACTACGTAATATGCTTACAAAATCTTTAGCAAATTTTGAATAATATTTTAATAAAGGGTGAAGATGTTAGGGTTAGGGCCACTACTGTAAATACTTGAGCATATCATGTAAACGTTACAGGGTTTACCAGCTTTAAATGATCATGACAGATGGTGAAAATTGGATATATGCACAGGGTTGTATCGCAGTCTTATGGCAAACTTTTAAAACAGTGTTTAACAATTCAGTGCCTTGTCCCTTTGACTTCCATTGCAAGTGCATTACTGCTTTTGTGTGTTTTTACAACTCAAGGGACAAAGCGAAAGTATTTTCTGTGCTATAATCAACAACGTAGCTGGCATAAAGCTTCCATGCCAGCACATCCCAGTCTTTTGCAGTCGGTGTTCCAGCTCTGGATCATTATGCAGAAATTTTCTTGTGGAAAAATGCATCATTTATTTCACTTCATGTCCTAATCAGACATTCTATCTAATCACATGTGCCTAGTGATGCACATTCCTATAGCATACATACTCAAAGTGAAATGCATACATTATAGTTTTATCTAAAAACATAAATAAGTAAATAAAGAATTTTATGTGTGCAGGAAATAAATATGAGCTTTATGATCAAATCACTCTTAAGCTCCATTCACACTGACAGTGATTAAATCACTGGATGGCGGCTACTGGATACTGGTCACCCTTTTACTTGCAAGTACTGTATTTTCCAGGTATATAAGTCAATATTTTATCATCTGAAATGTGCTGCACCTTGTGTTAAATATTGTTTATACTGAACACCATTATAATTTATGTTCATTTATTCTTATGTGTATTATTATTATTATTTTATTTCTGTTCTGTTCTGAATACTATGGAGCCGCTAAAGGGATATGGTGAAGACAAAAATTTGAGATAGGATGTAAGACATGTTAATGCTTTTGCGTTCCCCCGAGAAACTTTGTGTTTGCTCGCAAAACCTTTGCGTTCCCACGAGAAACTTTGCATTCCCTCACAAAATGTTTGCGTTCCCCCAAAACACTCTTTGTGTTCACTTGTAACATGTTTGTTCCCCCGAGAAACTTTGCATTAGCTTGCAAAACCTTTGCGTTCCCTGAGAAACTTTGCGTTCGCTCATAAAATGTTCGCGTTCCCCAGAGAACCTTTGCATTCGCTCGTAAAACCTTTGCATTCCCCCCGAGAATGCGTTCACTCGTAAAATGTTTGCGTTTCCCCAAGAAAATTTACACTCGCTTGTAAAATGTTTGCGTTCCCCCGAAAAACTTTGCGTTTGTTTGCAAAACCTTTGCGTTCCCCAGAGAAACTTTGCATTCTCTCGTAAAAGTTAGCGTTCCCCCAACAAACTTTGCGTTCACTTGTAAAATGTATGCTTTCCCCCGAGAAATTTTGCGTTCGCTTGCAAAATGTTTGCGTTCCCCCAAGAAACTTTGCGCTCATTCACAAAATGTTTTGCGTTACCCAGAGAAACTTTGCGTTTACTCACAAAATGTTTGTGTTCCCCCATGAAACATTGCGTTCGCTCGCAAAATGTTTGTGTTCCCCCAAGAAACTGTTCATTCTCAAAATGTTTGCGTTCCCCAACGAAACTTTGCATTCGCTCGAAAAATGTTTGTGTTCCCCCACGAAACTTTGCGTTTACTCACAAAATGTTTGCGTTCCCCCACGAAACTTTGCGTTTACTCACAAAATGTTTGCGTTCCCCCACGAAACTTTGCATTCGCTCACAAAATGTTTGTGTTCCCCCATGAAACATTGCGTTCGCTCGCAAAATGTTTGTGTTCCCCCACGAAACTGTGCATTCGCTCGCAAAATGTTTGCGTTACCCCAAGAAACTGTTCATTCTCAAAATGTTTGCGTTCCCCAACGAAACTTTGCATTCGCTCGAAAAATGTTTGTGTTCCCCCACGAAACTTTGCGTTCGCTCGCAAAATGTTTGTGTTCCCCCACGAAACTGTGCATTCGCTCGCAAAATGTTTGTGTTCCCCCACAAAACTGTGCATTCGCTCGCAAAATGTTTGTGTTCCCCCACGAAACTGTGCATTCGCTCGCAAAATGTTTGCGTTACCCCAAGAAACTGTTCATTCTCAAAATGTTTTGCATTCCCCAACGAAACTTTGCATTCGCTCGAAAAATGTTTGTGTTCCCCCACGAAACTTTGCGTTCGCTCGCAAAATGTTTGTGTTCCCCCACGAAACTGTGCATTCGCTCGCAAAATGTTTGCGTTACCCCAAGAAACTGTCCATTCTCAAAATGTTTGTGTTCCCCCACGAAACTTTGCATTCGCTCGAAAAATGTTTGTGTTCCCCCACGAAACTTTGCGTTCGCTCGCAAAATGTTTGTGTTCCCCCACGAAACTTTGCGTTCGCTCGCAAAATGTTTGTGTTCCCCCACAAAACTTTTCATTCGCTCGAAAAATGTTTGTGTTCTCCCACGAAACTTTGCGTTCGCTCGCAAAATGTTTGTGTTCCCCCACGAAACTGTGCATTCGCTCGCAAAATGTTTGCGTTACCCCAAGAAACTTTGCGCTCATTCGCAAAATGTTTTGCGTTACCCAGAGAAACTTTGCGTTTACTCACAAAATGTTTGTGTTCCCCCACGAAACTTTGCGTTCGCTCGCAAAATGTTTGCGTTACCCCAAGAAACTGTTCATTCTCAAAATGTTTGCGTTCCCCCACGAAACTTTGCGTTCGCTCGCAAAATGTTTGTGTTCCCCCACAAAACTTTTAATTCGCTCGCAAAATGTTTGTGTTCTCCCACGAAACTTTGCGTTCGCTCGCAAAATGTTTGTGTTCCCCCACAAAACTTTTCATTCGCTCGAAAAATGTTTGTTCTCCCACGAAACTTTGCGTTCGCTCGCAAAATGTTTGCGTTACCCCAAGAAACTTTGCGTTCATTCGCAAAATGTTTTGCGTTACCCAGAGAAACTTTGCGTTTACTCACAAAATGTTTGTGTTCCCCCACGAAACTTTGCGTTCGCTCGCAAAATGTTTGCGTTACCCCAAGAAACTGTTCATTCTCAAAATGTTTGCGTTCCCCCACGAAACATTGCATTTGCTCGCAAAATGTTTGCATTACCCCAAGAAACTGTTCATTCTCAAAATGTTTGCGTTCCCCCATGAAACTTTGCATTCGCTCGCAAAATGTTTGCGTTACCCCAAGAAACTGTTCATTCTCAAAATGTTTGCATTCCCCCACGAAACTTTGCATTCACTCGCAAAATGTTTGTGTTCCCCCACGAAACATTGCGTTGGCTCGCAAAATGTTTGTGTTCCCCCACGAAACATTGCGTTGGCTCACAAAATGTTTGTGTTCCCCCACGAAACTGTGCATTCACTCGCAAAATGTTTGCGTTACCCCAAGAAACTGTTTATTCTCAAAATGTTTGCATTCCCCCATGAAACTTTGCATTCGCTCGAAAAATGTTTGTGTTCCCCCATGAAACATTGCGTTCGCTCGCAAAATGTTTGTGTTCCCCCACGAAACTGTGCATTCGTTCGCAAAATGTTTGCGTTACCCCAAGAAACTGTTCATTCTCAAAATGTTTGCGTTCCCCAACGAAACTTTGCATTCGCTCGAAAAATGTTTGTGTTCCCCCACGAAACTTTGCGTTCGCTCGCAAAATGTTTGTGTTCCCCCACGAAACTGTGCATTCGCTCGCAAAATGTTTGCGTTACCCCAAGAAACTGTCCATTCTCAAAATGTTTGCGTTCCCCCACGAAACTTTGCATTCGCTCGAAAAATGTTTGCGTTCCCCCACGAAACTTTGCGTTCGCTTGCAAAATGTTTGCGTTCCCCCAAGAAAGTTTGCATTCACTCGAAAAATGTTTGTGTTCCCCCACGAAACTTTGCGTTCGCTCGCAAAATGTTTGCGTTCCCCCAAGAAACTTTGCGCTCATTCGCAAAATGTTTTGCGTTACCCAGAGAAACTTTGCGTTTACTGACAAAACGTTTGAGTTCCCCCACAAAACTTTGCGTTCGCTCGCAAAATGTTTGTGTTCCCCCACGAAACTGTGCATTCGCTCGCAAAATGTTTGCGTTATCCCAAGAAACTGTTCATTCTCAAAATGTTTGCGTTCCCCCACAAAACTTTGCATTCCCTCGAAAAATGTTTGTGTTCCCCCACGAAACTTTGCGTTCGCTCGCAAAATGTTTGTGTTCCCCCACGAAACTTTGTGTTCGCCCGCAAAATGTTTGCGTTCCCCCAAGAAAGTTTGCATTTGCTCGAAAAATGTTTGTGTTCCCCCACAAAACTTTGCGTTCGCTCGCGAAATGTTTGCGTTCCCCCAAGAAACTTTGCGTTCATTCGCAAAATGTTTTGCGTTCCCCCACGAAACTTTGCGTTCGCTTGCAAAATGTTTGTGTTCCCCCATGAAACTGTGCATTCGCTCGCAAAATGTTTGCATTATCCCAAGAACCTGTTCATTCTCAAAATGTTTGCGTTCCCCCACAAAACTTTGCATTCGCTCGAAAAATGTTTGTGTTCCCCCATGAAACTTTGCATTCGCTCGCAAAATGTTTGTGTTCCCCCATGAAACTTTGCGTTCGCTCGCAAAATGTTTGTGTTCCCCCACGAAACTGTGCATTCGCTCGCAAAATGTTTGCGTTACCCCAAGAAACTGTTCATTCTCAAAATGTTTGCGTTTCCCCACGAAACTTTGCGTTCGCTCGCAAAATGTTTGTGTTCCCCCACGAAACTTGGCGTTCGCTCGCAAAATGTTTGTGTTCCCCCACGAAACTGTGCATTTGCTCGCAAAATGTTTGCGTTACCCCAAGAAACTGTTCATTCTCAAAATGTTTACGTTCCCCCACGAAACTTTGCGTTCACTCGCAAAATGTTTGTGTTCCCCCACGAAACTTTGCATTCGCTCGAAAAATGTTTGTTCCCCCACGAAACTTTTCATTTGCTTGAAAAATGTTTGTGTTCCCCCACGAAACTTTTCATTCGCTTGAAAAATGTTTGTGTTCCCCCACGAAACTTTTCATTCGCTTGAAAAATGTTTGTGTTCCCCCACGAAACTGTGAATTCGCTCACAAAATGTTTGCGTTACCCCAAGAATCTTTGCGCTCATTCGCAAAATGTTTTGCGTTACCCAGAGAAACTTTGCGTTCGCTCGCAAAATGTTTGTGTTCCCCCAAGAAACTGTTCATTCTCAAAATGTTTGCGTTCCCCCACGAAACTTTGCGTTCGCTCGCAAAATGTTTGTGTTCCCCCACGAAACTTTGCGTTGGCTCGCAAAATGTTTGTGTTCCCCTACGAAACTGTGCATTCGCTCGCAAAATGTTTGCGTTACCCCAAGAAACTTTACGCTCATTCGCAAAATGTTTTGCGTTACCCCAAGAAACTTTGCGCTCATTCGCACAATGTTTTGCGTTACCCAGAGAAACTTTGCGTTTACTCACAAAATGTTTGCGTTCCCCCACGAAACTTTGCATTCGCTCACAAAATGTTTGTGTTCCCCCACGAAACTTTGCGTTCGCTCGCAAAATGTTTGTGTTCCCCCACGAAACTTTGCATTCGCTCGAAAAATGTTTGTGTTCCCCCACAAAACTTTGCGTTCGCTCGCAAAATGTTTGTGTTCCCCCACGAAACTGTGCATTCGCTTGCAAAATGTTTGCGTTACCCCAAGAAACTTTGCGCTCATTCGCAAAATGTTTTGCCTTACCCCAAGAAACTTTGCGCTCATTCGCACAATGTTTTGCGTTACCCAGAGAAACTTTGCGTTTACTCACAAAATGTTTGCGTTCCCCCACGAAACTTTGCATTCGCTCACAAAATGTTTGTGTTCCCCCACGAAACTTTGCATTCGCTCGCAAAATGTTTGTGTTACCCCAAGAAACTTTGCGCTCATTCTCAAAATGTTTTGCGTTACCCAGAAAAACTTTGCGTTTACTCACAAAATGTTTGTGTTCCCCCACGAAACTTTGCGTTCGCTCGCAAAATGTTTGTGTTCCCCCACGAAACTGTGCATTCGCTCACAAAATGTTTGTGTTCCCCCAAGAAACTTTGCGCTCATTCGCAAAATGTTTTGCGTTACCCAGAGAAACTTTGCGTTTACTCACAAAATGTTTGTGTTCCCCCACGAAACTTTGCATTCGCTCGAAAAATGTTTGTGTTCCCCCACGAAACTGTGCATTCGCTCGCAAAATGTTTGTGTTACCCCAAGAAACTTTGCGTTCGCTCGCAAAATGTTTTGCGTTACCCAGAGAAACTTTGCGTTTACTCACAAAATGTTTGTGTTCCTCCATGAAACTTTGCATTCGCTCGAAAAATGTTTGTGTTCCCCCACAAAACTTTGCGTTCGCTCGCAAAATGTTTGTGTTCCCCCACGAAACTGTGCATTCGCTTGCAAAATGTTTGCGTTACCCCAAAAACTTTTCATTCGCTTGAAAAATGTTTGTGTTCCCCCACGAAACTGTGAATTCGCTCGCAAAATTTTTGCGTTACCCCAAGAAACTTTGCGCTCATTCGCAAAATGTTTTGCGTTACCCAGAGAAACTTTGCGTTTACTCACAAAATGTTTGCGTTCCCCCAAGAAACTTTGCATTCTCTCACAAAATGTTTGTGTTCCCTCACGAAACTTTGCGTTCGCTCGCAAAATGTTTGTGTTCCCCCACGAAACTTTGCATTCGCTCGAAAAATGTTTGTGTTCCCCCACAAAACTTTGCGTTCGCTCGCAAAATGTTTGTGTTCCCCCACGAAACTGTGCATTCGCTTGCAAAATGTTTGCGTTACCCCAAGAAACTTTGCGCTCATTCGCAAAATGTTTGCATTACCCCAAGAAACTTTGCGCTCATTCGCAAAATGTTTTGCGTTACCCCAAGAAACTTTGCGCTCATTCGCAAAATGTTTTGCGTTACCCCAAGAAACTTTGCGCTCATTCGCAAAATGTTTTGCATTACCCAGAGAAACTTTGCGTTTACTCACAAAATGTTTGCGTTCCCCCACGAAACTTTGCGTTCGCTCGCAAAATGTTTGCGTTACCCCAAGAAACTTTGCGCTCATTCGCAAAATGTTTGCATTACCCCAAGAAACTTTGCGCTCATTCGCAAAATGTTTTGCGTTACCCCAAGAAACTTTGCGCTCATTCGCAAAATGTTTTGCGTTACCCCAAGAAACTTTGCGCTCATTCGCAAAATGTTTTGCATTACCCAGAGAAACTTTGCGTTCGCTCGCAAAATGTTTGTGTTCCCCCACGAAACTTTGCATTTGCTCGAAAAATGTTTGTGTTCCCCCACAAAACTTTGCGTTCGCTCGCAAAATGTTTGTGTTCCCCCACGAAACTTTGCGCTCATTCGCAAAATGTTTTGCGTTACCCCAAGAAACTTTGCGCTCATTCGCAAAATGTTTTGCGTTACCCCAAGAAACTTTGCGCTCATTCGCAAAATGTTTTGCATTACCCAGAGAAACTTTGCGTTTACTCACAAAATGTTTGCGTTCCCCCACGAAACTTTGCATTCGCTCACAAAATGTTTGTGTTCCCCCACGAAACTTTGCATTCGCTCGCAAAATGTTTGTGTTCCCCCACAAAACTTTGCGTTCGCTCGCAAAATGTTTGTGTTCCCCCACGAACCTGTGCATTCGCTTGCAAAATGTTTGTGTTCCCCCACGAAACTGTGCATTCGCTCGTAAAATGTTTGCGTTACCCCAAGAAACTGTGTTCATTTGCAAAATGATTGCATTCCCCCACGAAACCTACTCACCATCGTCATGTCCAGTCTCTGACGTCGAGCCACAGGTCGTGTCACCACCAGCAGGGTCAGCGTGAGAAGATCCTGCGTCTCCGCCTCCCGCCTCGGAACTCTTCACTCCATCTTGGCATGTCAACCTGTCGGCTCCGTCTTGGCTCCTCCCACCTTCAGCCCCACCGGAGACCCTCGGACTTGCGGCTCCTCCGGGTTCCCTCGTCCCGCCGGCTCCACCTTGGTCAGTTGTTACACCAAAGCCTCGCGAGGTTGCGTCTTGCCAGAGTGGGGCGATATGTCACATTTAGTTCCGTTTAGTTTCAGTTTGTATGGACTTTCGGTTTGTTGTTCCCTGTCCTGGACTCTTTGTCTGGTCTCAGTAATACATATGTGTTTGCACTACCTGCCTGCCTGTCTGTTGTTCTTGGATTTTATATGAATCATTTTGGAAACTATCTTCTGCCTTCCTGCAAGCACATGTTACACACTGATGTGATCTGTGGTGTTTTTTCTTTTTTTTCAACAATGCACTTTTGACTCAGTGCAACTTACTTTTCAGAAAATAGAGTAGTTATTTAGAAGTAATTTGTATCCATAGCAACTTTACAGTACACTTATTACAGGGACAATTTCCCTGGACCAAGTATCCTGTTCAAATATACAGGGCTGATGGGTTTGAACCAGCAACCTATTACTAGCCAGGAGCTTTAACTGCTACACCAGCACATATTCATTAATATTTGAAATGAGCATATTGCTAAATTTTTCATGATAAAAATTTTCACATTTCAAGCATGGAATATTCCTTTGTACCTTCTTGGAATAAAACATTGCAGTGCTGACTTGACCAAAACCAGGCTAGAATATGTAGGAAGGGAGTTATGTAGATGAGCACTGCAGGCTTCCAATTACCTAGTGGGATCAGCTCTACTAATAGATGCATAAGGTCGGGATCCAGGGACTAGATTTGGCGGATTAAACAGCCTGATTGGATTGGTCACCCCTGGATGGTCTGTTATGAAAAGAGCTGAGGTGTCATGCTCGTAGATTAGAGTGCAACAAGCCACTGAAAACAGCCAAAACATTCCCTGTGTGGGGGTGAAATGTTTAATGTTTGTTTTTTAATGAAGGAAGCCAAGGCAGATCTGTAGTGTGATACATATTCTTTTTTGAATGTTTTCTATTTAGTTTTGAGGGAACATTTGTCTAACATGATTTCATTAAATTTAATTAGCTGCTGTGTCCCTTACAATGAGTCATATCGCCTGTTTTGCTAGTCTGTTTACAATTTTACAGTAAAGCCACGGACAAAGTGTTTTTGGCAGCATTATGTTTTATGAGATTATTGCTCAATCCAAAGTTTGTGATGTCTTTTAAAGGACTAAAAGAGAGAGAGAGAGAGAGAGAGAGAGAGAGAGAGAGAGAGAGAGAGAGAGAGAGACTTGGCAATAACCAAATACATTTTATTAATTTAATATTTTATTATATATTTCAGAAAAAAGAAATGCAATTCCATTGCCAAATGATGTGTTTACAGAGAGCTTTTAATGACTTTTCAGAAGCAGCATAATACAGTCCAACAATTGAATTTAATGCTAAATAAAATACTAACAAACAAACAAATGTAAGTTCCATTATATTTACTTTTATAAAATACTTCTGACAAAACTCATAATGTGTATCTTTAACCACGCTTTGTCATATGAACAGCCAATCAGCAGCTACACTGATTTAAAGGGATAGTTCACCCAAAAATGAAAAATATCCCATTATTTACTCACCCTCAAGCCATCCAAGGTGAATATGACTTTCTTCTTTTAGATGAACACAACTGGAGTTATATTAAAAAAAAAATGCTTTATAATGGTAGGGAATAGGGCTAGAGATTTTGAAGCTCAAAAAAAGTGCATCCATCCATCATAAAAGTAATCCATACAACTCCACAGGGTTAATAAAGGCCTTCTGAAGTGAAGTGGTGGGTTTTTGTAATATTTAAAAAAAATTATAAACTATCTGGCTTCCAGAAGATGGCCACACAATGAGGATTCACTCATAACTTGCAGAGTCAGTGAATGAAGCAGTGAATCAATCTGAATGAGTCATTTTTGTGAAGAGAATCAGAAGAGTCACTGGGATGAATCAGAAGTCATTATTTAGCTCTTCTGGGATGTGTAGTAATTAGGGGAATCAATTGGCGATTAACAACGTTTAGAAGAATTGATTCTTCTGGACTCCCAGGTTTAATAATGTCAATAATAATAAGCCGTAATGTCTAATAATATCAAGGTCACTAGGAGACAATAGGCAATAACATTCATTTTAATTGAACTAATGTTTAAATAACTTGTTTAATGTCTGGTTTGTGTCTGTATGACAGGTTTCCAGCATTCATTTTAGTATACATTAATTCTTATTCCTATATGATGTTGTGGACTAAAAAAAAAGTTACATCATTAATAAATTACAAATCATAAATGGCCATGTTTAGTTTTGATGAACACTAAGCATAGATTTATTATAAACAGAGGTTAATCTTTACTTTCTATCACAAACACTCTCCATTTCATCCTAATCTTTGTCCTTTGTGTAGATCTCTGGTGAAAGCAGGTGGGATTATTGACATTTACTCATGTAAATTTTGTGAAAGGTAATGTTTTATGGCTGAGTGGTGACATTTCTCAGGATGTTGTGAAATTGCTTTATGAAACAGCAGAGAGAATAGAAGAGTCTTTTTTTCTGTTCTCCAGGTCTGGGATATTTTGGACTCTCAGGTCAAAAGTTGGTCAGCGTTAACTTAGGAAAGCCTACAGTAAATGTCAAGCCACATAATTAAAAAAGGGGGATGTAAATAAGAGAGATTTACGCAAGTTCATTGCAAATGGTAAAACAGCTTAGTCTACAAAGCTTGTTCATTGAGTCTAGTTGAGCTATCTAGCAGCAGTGTAGCAAATGTAACTGCCTGTTATCCTATAAAATATGTCTAGGGAATGGAGGCTTGTTTCCACCATGAAATTAAAAAAATAGAAAGGTAATTGCAACTTTTTATCTCACAATTCTGACTTTTTTTCTCAGAATTGTGAGATTTAAACTCACAATTGCGAGTTATAAAGTCAGAATTACGAGTTATAAAGTCAGAATTGCAACTTATAAAGACAGAATTGTGTGATATAAAGTCAGAATTGCAGGTTATAATTCAGAATTGTGAAATATAAACTCGCAATTGTGTGTTATGTTCAATTGTGAGGGAAAACAGACTGACATTTTTTCTCAGAATTACGACTTTATATCTCACAATTTTGACTTTATAACTCGCAATTATGAGTTTATATCTCGCAATTCTGACTTTATATCTCGCAATTATGAGTTTATATCTCGCAATTCTGATTTTATAACTCGCAATTGTGAGTTTAAATCTTGCAATTGCAAGAAAAAAAGTCAGAATTGTTAGATAAAAAGTTGCAATTACCTCTTTTTTTTTTTATTTAGTGACAGAAACAAGCTTCCCTACAAGGGATATACAGTGGTTCCCAAAAATGTTTAGATACTGATATTGGCCTTGAAATATTTAAAGGTGCCCTAGAACCAGTTTTTACAAGATGTAATATAAGTCTAAGGTGTCCCCTGAATGTGTTTGTGAAGTTTCAGCTCAAAATACCCCATAGATTTTTTTTTAATTAATTGAATTAAACGGCTTATTTTGGGTCATCATTAACTATGCACTGATTCAGGCTGCGGCCCCTTTAAATTGCGCGCTCCCTGCCCCCCGAGCTCTCGACTATAATACAGTGCATTTACAAAGTTCACACAGCTAATATAACCCTCAAATGGATCTTTACAAGATGTCGTCATGTATACTGAATGCATGCATCGGATCATGTGAGTATAGTATTTATTTGGATGTTTACATTGGAGAGATTTATAAAGAATGAAGTTGTGTTTATGAATTATACAGACTGCAAGTGTTTAAAATGAAAATAGCAATGGCTCTTATCTCCCTGAATACAGTAAGAAACGATGGTAACTTTAACCACATTTAACAGTACATTAGCAACATGCTAACGAAACATTTATAAAGACAATTTACAAATATCACTAAAAATATCATGATATCATGGATCATGTCAGTTATTATCGCTCCATCTGCCATTTTTCGCTATTGTTCTTGCTTGCTTACCTAGTCTGATGATTCAGCTGTGCACAGATCCAGACGTTAATACTGGCTGCCCTTGTGTAATGCCTTGAACATGAGCTGGCATATGCAAATATTGGGGGCGTACATATTAATGATCCCGACTGTTACGTAACAGTCAGTGTTATGTTGAGATTCGCCTGTTCTTCGGAGGTCTTTTAAACAAATGAGATTTATATAAGAACGAGGAAACAATGGAGTTTGAGACTCACTGTATGTCATTTCCATGTACTGAACTCTTGTTATTCAACTATGCCAAGATAAATTCAATTTTTGATTCTAGGGCACCTTTAAAAATCAAACTAACATGGCAAACAAGAGGGCTTAAATACATGATCATGGGAAAAACACATGACAACAACAACCCATGATGAAGTGGAACTAATAAACATGAACCAATAAAAAAGACAGAACTGATAACAAGAGATAAGACAATGAACCAATGAGAACATGACACAAATTCATATTACTGAAAATGAAGCTCTGTACACTGTAAAAAATTATATGTTAAATAACAACATGTTTTTAAGTTACTTCAACTCAAAAATAATTTAAGCCATTTCAACTTTTTTTTATAAGTTAGACAAGATTCAACTAAATTTTTTTAAGTCAGTTTAGTGTAATTTAAATTCAAGGAGCCCAATTAAGTTCAATAAACGCCACTTCAATTCGAACACCTTAAATCTGCAGTGGTCATATGACACAAGTCATAGCTTTCAGAAAATTACGAGTTTACATGTTGTAATAAGTTCTACAAGCACATGAAGGCTTCTTACAGTTCAGAATTATTACTGTAATAACGACATGGCATGAATGCACCTATAAACCAAGGAACCACATGACAAGGAACCGCATGACAAGGAACCACATGAGGTGAACAGGGAATCACATGACAAAACAGGAAACATGACTATGACTAATTTCAAAATAAAAGACTTGAAATCATGAATGTAAAACAGAACCAAAAACGTGAAAATTTTATTATAATTTAATCTCTTTATATTTTTGAAGATGTATCATAATTTATTCAAAGGAAAAAAAATGAATTTATTTGAAATACAATTTTTGGTAACATTTGTTACATTTACTTCCACTTTGATAAATTCATGGATATTTCTTTGACCTGAATAAATTAATTTGCAAAATGCTTGCATATCTTTAAAATAAATTCCACTTGCACATGGTTTGATCATTTTTTACATTATTTATTTATTTATTTATTTATTTATTGTTTGTTTGTTTGTTTGTCTATAAAGTGTCCAAATACTTTCTGAGGCCACTGAAATTAAGTGATGTTTGCAGCATTTCTCAAATGTCGAGCCATTATTATTGGTTGCTGTCTTCAAACATGATGCCTCACTGTCACAAAACTGAAAATGACAATTTGTGCTTCCTATAGAATAGGGACTTTGGTCCCTGGAGCTCAGACACATCATCAACACTGATGAAAATATCTGAATTTTACACATTTTTAACAGCACAATGACAAAGTGACCGCTTGAATTCTATCACCCTCCTCCCACACCGCATGTGTACAGCGTATTTCAACAACAGTGTTTTCCCAGTGTGCGTTTTGTCATCCATGGCAGCTGTGAATGAGTGACAACTGTGCTGTCAGTCACTTGTCAGTTTGAAAGGTTTTGGGGGGGGGGAGATAGCTGCTGAATTGAAAGCCCCTTGTCTGAGGTATCTGTTGAATACTCAAGAACTGTCAAGACTGTGCAGTATGAAGATGAGGAAATATTTGTGCTTACTGGCATTTATATGTTGCACACGTTTTGCAGATAACATATTTGACTATTATATGATCTGTTTAGATGCAGGGCATGTATTATTAATTTAAGACAAGCAATACTTATTTTTTTTTTTTACTTAAGGTTAGAAGTTTATGAAGGAGAGGTGTGCTATTACGATATTTTGCCTAGTGAACATTAAAAATCCCATTTGAAAAAAAAAAAAAAAACATGATAAAATCTTACTGGAGGGAAGGATTATTATCAATGAAAACAACTTAAATTCCAGTCTACTCCTCACGTAAACCTATTCAGAAGACTTGCAATATAGTGAAATTTACTCTGAGACACTATGTCATCAAAAGCAACAGAAAGATGAAATATTGCATATTGAAACACTAGTACAGTGGCATTCATTTAAGGTCACTCAAGGTCTTTCAAAGCAGCCATATTTATTCAGTGCTTACAACTATATATATATAGTTGTAAGCACTATATATATATATAGTTGTGTGTATTCAACATCATTACTCCAGTCTTCAGAGTCACATGATCCTTCAGAAATCAGTCTAATATGATGATTTGCTGCTTAAGAAACATTTCTTATTATTATCAAAGTTGAAAACTATACTGTTTTATTATTATCAATGTTTTTTCTGCTTAATATTTACCGTGACACACTACCATTCAAAAGTTTGTGGTAAGAAAGTTTAAAGTCAATTAGTAAATTAAAAATAATACATTAATACCTTATTCAGCAAGGGTGCATTAAATTGATAGTAATAATATTTATTATTTTACATTATTACATTTATATTTTCTAATTCAAATAAATGCTGTTCATCAAAAGACTCCTGAAGAAAATATATTACAGTTTCCACAAAAATAGTAAGCAGCAATACTGGTTTTATTGATAATATTAAGATGTTTCTTGAACAGCAAATAATCATATTAGAATGATTTCTGAAAGATCATGTGACTCTGAAGACTGGAGTAATGATGCTGAAAATTCAACTTTGATCACAGGAATAAATTACATTTAAAACATATTACAATAGAAAACATTGTAATAATATTTCCTGATTTAACTGTCTTCACTTTATTTTGATTGAATTAATGCAGCCTTGTGAGCAAAAGAGACATCTTTAAAAAAACATCAAAACATCTTAATTATTCCAAACTTTTGACCGGTAGTGTATATTTTGTAGTATTTGACATTAAATTAACTATATTTAAATGAACTGAACTCTTATTTGCTCATGGATGCTTATGATTACCTTTAACATGAGCAAATGATCAATTATCTCATTGCTTAATTGTCTTGAAAATGGCAAAATTGCAAGGTAGAATTCTAATTAAAATTTCATATTCCAGTGCTCATGTGCTCACCACTACTTGGTTCCCTCCATTAAGCATGATCTTTGTTTAAAAAAAAGAAGGCAAAATGGCACACAAACCTGATTAGAACTGTCTGTGGATGTTGGATATTAACACACATACACAGACATCCACAGAGGCATATTTAGTTGCCATAATTGGTCAAAAAATTGACCCCAATATCATAAATGAATATCTGGTGATGCATTCTAAAGAGCTGTCACAATTTCAGTGAGTGCCCTCATACACCTTTATATCCATCTACCCTCCTCTAAACGACTCACAGTCGCATTTTAATTCATGATTAGCATAAAGCCATAAATCATTGAAGAGGAGGCCAACTAAGTATTATGACACAGTGACCTAGAGATGCTGTGAAGGTAGCGAGCAAGATGGGAGGATGCAGAAATGATGGAAGATAACGTGGAGATGCCCTTACCTTTACCCTTCCTAACACTTCACATTCTGATTAGATGTCACACACATTTAAAAGTCTGGAAGGGAATGTAATGAGACAGGTCCCAACACATAGCCCTGATGCACATCCCTACAGGAATGCCCTTGATGAAAGAGAAAGTGGGCATATACAATGTGTATGTTGCATATGTAATATATCTATTATTTATCACACACAGTATGGGTAAATATTAAACCTGCCAATAAACTAAAACTGAAATTGTAGGTGGAGCTTAAGGGGTTTAAACTGTAATTGTCCCATGTCTGTGTGACTGCGAATAATGCAAATAAAATAGTTGCGGCTAAACTAATATCTCATTCTATTGTGTCTGTGCTTCTTGTATCTTATGCTGCATTCAAGTTGTGTTGGAATGATCGGATTTACGGGTTGAACACACACGGACATCATCAAGTCACAGCTGTGAGGGATTTTCATTTTTAAGTTAAGGGCTGGTCAGTGAAGGAATCATGGCCAAATTATTGATTTATTGTTTTTTTATTTTCAATTGTGAACATTGATGGTACAATTTAGTTTGTACACACTGTGTATGCTAATAAAGAAAAGCAATTATTGCTGGAAAATACTACTTATTTTCCATGTTTAGGCTCATGCAGCCACAATACTGTTCCCATTATTCTCTCTGGCAGCACAATAATGAGAAAATACAAAGAATAAACATGAATTACACACCTAATGTGTATTTTTGCACTTCGTTTTGTTGCATTAGTGATAAAAAAAAAGCTCTTTGTTTATGTCAGAAAGTGAAAATGGGAGAGAAAATATGTAAATTGCTTAGTGCATCCATTTTGTTTAGATGTAAATCACTTTGCACATCACTCTGTAATTACGATTTCCGAATTGATTACATCATGCAGAATGCTTTATGGGAGTGGACGGTCACTTTTGGTTTCCATGGTAACAGTAGTTACTTCTCTTTTCCTGTAGCTTTCTTTTTTAGGATTATGGGTAGTGTAGTTCTTTACCAAGAGTTAGGCAATTAAAAATAATTTTTATCCAAAAAAAAAAAAAATAATAAAAAAATAAAAAAAAATGTGAATTTCTACAAAAGCTTATAATCATTGCTTACACATCTGTTAACACACACACCTCATGATGATCCAGGATAAATTCAACAAAATATTCTTTGTTGACATGGATGAATGAGTAACTCCACAGACATATTTGTGTTCAGTGTATAACAAAGTAACACAAAGGTACCTGGTGTCTTTTTTTAGGGGATGAGGATGTGGGGCGTCCTGGCAAAGGGGGTGGGTTTGCCATTTCCATTACAACTGCCCCTGTGTGCAAATATCAAGTTCTCCACAAAGACAGGGTTGGTGTTTGCTTAGCGACAAAGAGCCAGACTGGTTATTTACTCTGCTCAGCACTGTACTTGCTCTGCTCATGACTGTGCATCTTTTATATATTCCATACTCAGATCAGACTCTCAGCCCCAGATTCCAGGAGGTATTTTAATTTTTAATCATATAGTTTTAAGATCAATAGCAGACTTGGTTCAAACAGCTGAGACCAAATCACCAGATTTGCTAGATATCCCAACACAATCTCACGGCAATTCGTAACTATTTTATGTTTTGCTGATTCGGTGCCTAATTCATATGAATTTGTACGTTTTCATGCGATCTGTTTAAACCCCACTCTGTCAACTTGGATAATTTAGAGATTTCATCTGGTCGTGAGTATCATCGGCATAGCAGTGGAAACTAATTCTGTGTGGCAGCATATGAAAATAGCAGAGGGCCTGACACAGATCTACGGAAGAGGATTAGGGCCAAGCAATAATAAAAAAATAAAACCATCTTGAGATTAAAGTTGTTAAATTTCGAGAAAAAACTCATTACATTTCGAGAAAAAAGTGAAAATAAAATGTTGAAAATAAACTCATTAAATTACGAGAAAAAAGTCGTTAAATTTCGAGAACAAATTCGTTAAATTATGAGAAAAATGTTGTTAAATTTCGAGAAAAAAGTCTAGATAAAATGTTGAGAATAAACTCATTAAATTAGGAGAAAAAAGTCGTTAAATTACGAGATAAAAACTTGTTAAATTTCGAGAAAAAAGTCGAGATAAAATGTTGAGAATAAACTCGTTAAATTTCAAGAAAAAACTCATTAAATTTCGAGAAAAAAGTCGAAATAAAATGTTGAGAATAAACTCGTTAAATTACGAGAAAAAAGTTGTTAAATTTTGAGAACAAATTCGTTAAATTATGAGAAAAATGTTGTTAAATTTAGAGAAAAAAGTCGAGATAAAATGTTGAGAATAAACTTGTTAAATTTCGAGAAAAAACTCGTTAAATTTCAAGAAAAAAGTCGAAATAAAATGTTGAGAATAAACTCATTAAATTACGAGAAAAAGTCGTTAAATTTTGAGAACAAATTCGTTAAATTATAAGAAAAATGTTAAATTTCGAGAAAAAAGTCGAGATAAAATGTTGAGAATAAACTCATTAAATTACGAGAAAAAGTCGTTAAATTTCGAGAACAAATTCATTAAATTATGAGAAAAATGTTGTTAAATTTCGAGAAAAAAGTCGAGATAAAATGTTGAGAATAAACTCATTAAATTACGAGAAAAAGTCGTTAAATTTCGAGAACAAATTCGTTAAATTATGAGAAAAATGTCATTAAATTTTGAGAAAAAAGTCGAGATAAAATGTTGAGAATAAACTCTGACTTAAATTATGACTTTATTCTCAACATTTTATCTCGACTTTTTTCTCGAAATTTAACAAGTTTTTTCTCATAATTTAACGAATTTGTTCTCGTAATTTAACGACTTTTTTTCTCATAATTTAATGACTTTATTCTCAACATTTTATCTCAACTTTTTTTCTCGAAATTTAATGAGTTTTTTCTCGAAATTTAACAACTTTAATCTCGAGATGGTTTTAATTTTTTATTATTTCTTGGCCCTAATCCTCTTCCGTACAGATCCTTGCGGCGCTCCATAATTTGCTGATATTATCTTAGATTTTTCCCCATTTAAATAAACAAAATGTTCTGATAGGTACAATCTAAATGCCTGTCCTTGAAAACCAATGTAATATTGTATTCGATCTAAGAGTATTTTATGATCTATAGTGTCGAAGGCAGCACTGAGACAAAATAAAACTAGTACTTAGATACAGCCTTGGTCAGAAGCTATTTGTAATTTTAACAAGCACAGTTTCTGTGCTAAGATGAGGCCTGAATCCTGACTGAAATTTTTCATAGATATAATTTTTTTTTGCAAGAAGGAGCACAATTGGGCTGACACAACTTTTTCTAGTATTGTAGACATAAATGGAAGATTTGAAATGGGTCTGTAATTTGCTAATACATTTGGATTTAATTGTGGTTTCCTAATGAGAACTGTTGAGACTGTGCAGTCTAAGAACAATTATTGTTTGGGTTCAACATGAAGGGTGTTCTAGTAGATGGAATAAGTCTGGTGAATATATATATAAAAAAAAAAAAAATTGCATGATAATGGAAAATTGAGACCAAATTTTCCTGCAGCAAGAGCCAGTTCTACATGATAGCTGGAGAAAGAGAAACTAATAAGAATGGCAATAAGAGTGCAAAACCCGCTCACATAGAATAAACATCAATTACTTATTTAAACATCCTTCAAATACATACTGTAAGTACAGGATATCAAAGCTTTATCTTGTTGAGTAAAGAGTGCACTTGTTTTGCTTTGTTCATAATTTATTTCATAGAAGTTATCTTCTAAAGAATTCTGAATACAAAATGATACTAAAAGCAAAAGAAAATCTAAAGTCAAAGGTGAAGAAGATCGATAAATAGAATCGGGTTGTCTTTACAAATCTTGCCAGTAAATGTGGACTTCTCTTGACCTTCACCTCTCAGTCTTAAGAGCAGAAAATGCCAAGGATTTTGCTGGCTCAGAGCGTTCTTCCTTGTGTGAATGCCCTCTGTTCTGTCCTAAATGGAAATGCACAAAAACCCACAGTGGCCTTCTACAGTTCATCATGGAAGAGCTATTAGAGTTTGCAGAGTGTTTTCACACTGGAGTGTGGACGCCAGAGCGTTTGTTTGGTGTAAAGGCAGTTTTTATTGAACTAATATTAGCGATATTGCTCACAAAAAATATTTTGTCAGCATATAAAGTGTACAGTTTTTTTTTTTTGAAGCACTATCAGTAGAATGTTTCCTGTGTTGAAGAAAGTTACTTTCAAAGTAATGTGTTACAATATTGCATTCCTCCCTAAAAAAGTAATTATTTGCATTACTTTTTTATGGAAAGTAATTGTTACACTACTTTTTCTCACCTGGGCTGGGCTTGATTTGTTTGTTTTATTAAAAACAAAGTTCTATTTTTGGCAAATGTAAAGGCCACTTCACACCAAAAAAGAAATGAATAAACTTCAGGCTGAAAGAAATGCAAATCCACACCTGTACAGTAGAGGGCGCAGCTCAAACAAACCTTTCAGCTGTGCTGCCATTCTGGATCACAGAAGAACAGGACGCAGGAGAAGAAAGTTCAACACTCTGGTCCTGTCCCAAATGGCGCACTTCATGTGGACTTTCGGTCTCGTGGACTTAAATTACGCGTGCTCGCCGAGTCTACGAGTCCGTAGGCCGTCCCATGCAGCATTTTAACGCTCTGAAGTGTGCTCAGCAGTGCCCCCTTTGTACCCTTGAAGCGGTCTTCAGCGAAGCCCGCATAGATGCGGGCTCTGTGCACTTTAACTACCCAGGAATCCTTGCGAAATGCCAATCAGACAACGGATGGGAGGAGATTGATGACATGGATGAGAAGAAAATATTTAAGTGTAGGTATTATTACGGTTTTTATGACCTAGGTGTACATTTTACCAGTTGTTACCTACAGTTTATACAAACATTATGGTCATCGACCAGTGGTTGATATCTCAAACATAATAACAGCGCGTTGAATAATACGATCGCATTATGATTCATTAAATAAATAGAACCGAATTTCAGGGCTTTACTGAGTCATATGTAAACCTAGTATTTATATTTGTAAAATCATCTGAAACTCACGCACATGTTTATTATGTGTTAAAATTGTAATCTTAGTTCAAATGGAACATTATGTATTATTACAACTGTATACATTATTTAAATAAGCATGTATATATTAAGCAAAAGCAGGCTGTGTAGTTGACATGGAGATATGTTGCAAAACAAAAGAAACCTGTTCTCAATGCTAAATATTATAATATTTGTATAAGATATTTGTGATATTTATCTAATAAAGGGACTGATGAGATGATCTTTCAGTTTATTCGGCTCTGTATGGAGAGGTAAAATGGTAAAAACAACAACAACAATAGGCAGCATATTCCCGAACCTGCAGCTCCTGTCAAAAAACAACCAGACCGTTATTTCCAGCGTGACGATCAAGTCTGTCCCAAAAATACCTCTCAATGCGCCCTCGTGGACTCGCGCCAAGGGCCCTATAGGTCTGCACTACATGACGTCACCAAAGTGTGGACTCCACAAGTCCGGAGTGTGCCATTTGGGACAGGGCCTCTTACTTTAGCAATAAGTAAGTACATTTTTAAGTGGGGGTTATATTTCAGGATTTCCTTTGTAAAGTCTCTGAGATCCTGACACCTTGCACTTAAGGAGACTCCAGGTAGGCAGCAGTTCTGGAAAATGGTGGTGCTGGAGATAAAGGCTTTCTGATGGTTTCACACTTAATTCTTCACCTTAATTCCTATTTTTGTCTGACCCTGCTGAACCAATAAGCGTTTTGCTGTCCATTGGTCAAGCTGTAATTTTGCAATTTCTAGTATTGCATCCTTCTCATGAGCATTTAATAATTTTTGACATTTTCAGTCTGAGTTAAATCTCTTTTTTAGCCCTTTTTACCTGTAAAATAAAAAAAAAAAAATATGCACACCTGAATATAAGGCGTTTTTCACGTTCAACCTTCATGAACAACTAAATATCACTTATAAATGATTAAATACAAAATTATTAGTAGTTATTAATATCAACTTGAATAATAATTATCCACGCACTGTATATGGGACCATGCTAACAATAAAAACTAAGAAATATAGGCTAATTCAGATAATTAATTTTTCATAAACACAAATTAAAGGTCCTCGGTGATTCATATAATGGAAGTCAATGGGTGCCGTCACTTTGAGATTCAACAAAACATATGCAGATAACACAAAATGAATACCCACAGCTATGAAAATACATCGTTTATCCAAAAATTAAAATTATCCCATGATTTACTCACCCTCAAGCCATCCTAAGTGTGTATGACTATCTTCTTTCAGATGAACACAATCAGAGATATATTTAAAATATCCTTAGTCCTCCAGGGTTTATAATGGTTGTGAATGGGGAGCCGTGTTTTGAAGACAAAAATAATGCATCCATCCATAAAAAAAAAAAAAAGTAATCCATACAACTCCAGGGAATTAATAAAGGCCTTCTGAAGCAAAGCAATGCACTTTTGTAAGAAAAATATCCATATTTAAAACTTTAAAATTTCAAAAAACTACGCAGTCGTTTGCGCTTCCTGACACATAATGATGTATGCAGACATTGCTATCTTTGTACAGAAGAAATAAAGGCATAACTTTGGATTATATGTGGAAGATGAGTGAAAGAATTTTAATTTCTGAGTGAAAATCGATTTAAATTTACTGTAAAACA
This sequence comes from Ancherythroculter nigrocauda, assembly GCA_036281575.1. NCBI lineage: Eukaryota > Metazoa > Chordata > Actinopteri > Cypriniformes > Xenocyprididae > Ancherythroculter > Ancherythroculter nigrocauda. The sequence continues at coordinate 59,058,462 of VTFQ01000003.1, forward strand.
AACATTTCCGTTTATTGTTAGAGCATTTATTTCACCTTGGTAATGCTACACTGAACTAGGCCTTCAGCTAAAAGCCTCAAACGAGAATCGGAGAAACATTAAGTAAATACATGAATTTAAATTCACTTATTTTTAGTATTAAGTATAGTGTGTATTAAACTTTAATGTAAAAATGCATCCCATCAATCTCCACTGTCAAACACCTGCTCTGAAGAAGATCCTGGCTTACAGAGGGAAATGAGTTTGATCATGCTGAGTCACTATTAAGAATGCCTTCTTGATTGTAATGTGAGGGCCTCTAGTGGTTAGGGACTGAACAGGTTAATAGAGTTCAAATGACACAGAACTTATGAGGTATCAGTGTCACATTATATGCTCTACCCATCTCATAAAGAGAGGATCAGACTCATTTAAACTCTCTGACAGCATGGACAACTATAGTCATGTGTATATAGTGACGCTAGAGTAGAGTAAGAGAAAATACAAAATATTTTGCAATTTTAATCAGGAGCTACAGTAGTATCCATTCGAATATGAATGAGGTTTTATTTCAACTTCTTTGGTATATTAATTTGCCTCATTCAATTTGTTGTGAAAAATCAAAAACCACTTGTAAATAGCTGTGTGTTTCCTTTTGAATTTATCATATTACTCTTAGAAGTTTCCAAACTTGGATTCAGGGTCCCCTAGGGGACTGCAAGGAAAATTTAATAAAGCAAATATTTACAGAATATATTTTGACATTTATTACGGTTTCATTCAAGACTGTAAATCATGAAGTTAATAAGGAATATTTTATTGTATAATGGTAACACACACAAGAGGATCATCATATTTTGGCATGAAAATGTTTAAAATCCCCTGACATGACATTGGTGTCAGCAGGTGTATATGCAAAGCAGTCGTTGGCTGGGCGTGGCCTCATCTGTTCAAGCGCCTCTTTTGACCATTCATACATCAGGTGGGCGGTACTTAGCGCAAGGAGGGGCGTGTCCTGACGCTCAAACCGAAGTTGCGAATCCATCGAGGTAATGAAATGGTTACAAGTCCTACAATCCGGATAATCAGCCACAATTACTTTGAAATAAAACGAAACCAGCGCAAAAGCAAAACAGTCCAGTCGAGTTTATTGTTACAGGATGTGCTCTGGAACGAAGACGTGAGTGCGCGCGCTGGAGACGCAGACGCTGGACTGTCAATGCCCGGATTCTCTATTGATCATGCTAATGTATGGAGATATAACTTCTTAAAATAAGCAGAAATGTGGCCGGCTCGCTTTCTTCTCTTCTTCTGCCTCGGCTTCATATTTGTGGAGGTTCAGAGGAGCAACGGTCAGTCAGGTGAGTGACAGTACGAGTGCGTAAAGGGTCTTGGCAAGCTGCGCACTTGACCGGTGTGCGCTGTTGTTATCGACTACTTTGCTGCACTTAAACGAGCGGAGATGGAAAGATTGGGAAGTGTATGCTTTAGGCACAGTGTATCCCTGCAGTCTTTATGATGACCAGAGGAGGAATCCGTCGGAATCACACACACTTCAGGACTAGGTGCAGCATATAACATCTCTGTTTGTTTGTACATTTCGTCCAGTGTTTATTTGGTGATATTAGCAAGTCAGTAATCCAGTAGCTATCATGGTCTGGAATAGATTGACTATTATTTCTGTCTAAATTCAGTATTGTGTGTGATAGTGATGATTTAGAGCAGGGGATTTCAAACATTCTGTATGTGACACCTGATTCAACTCATCAGCTGTTAGTAGAGACTGCAAAATCTGAAGTAGGAGACATTCAAAATGTGTAAAAGGTTTGAAAACCCCTGATTTGGAATATTAACTTAAGGTTATATAGAATTACTTCAAATGAAATGCGTATAACTTTTGGCCAATAGTCAGCTCTGTCACCAAATTCATGAGGTGTTATCAGGAGATCATGGCAATGTCAGAAAAAAAGTTTAGGGCCAATATACAAAACTTGTTACATGACAACACATATAATGCATTTCAAAATGGCTGACTCCCAATATGGCCTACTCAGGGTCATGAGTTTAGGCTAAACTATTCAAAAATTACAAGCACTGGGTTTGCTTCTTGTCACTGCCTACAAACTGATCAAGCGATGCTCATGATATATATATATATATATATATATATATATAAGTTTTGTAGGCCAAAGGCCAAAGTCTTGCAATGATAATGAGTCGCCAAATTCCTGTTTGGCAACCTCCCTGCTAAATGTGTTGATGTGTGAGCGGTTTGATAAATCAGATTGAATTTTGACTTATTTTGAAGGTGAATCTCATCTTAACCACATTTTATGAAGTTTTTTTTTTTTTTTGTGGTCGGAGTTTAATAAGACCAGTGTTTAAGATCAAGTGCAAATTTGACCTGTTGGTGGCGCTTGAGAGAATAAGCACCAAACACATCAAAATCACCACAGATCCTTTCTAGTTAGTGTAATAAATTTCACAATATAGTAGTTCAGTTGGCTGTCATAGACTTCCAGTCAGTGGAGAGTCTATTTTAATATATCGGTGCGCGTAAAGGCGCTTGATGGAACGCAGCGCGGGAGCGCGCTCAGCGGAACGCGCATTTCCTGCGCACTTGGAATCGCGCTCCAGACCCCTACGCTCTGTTCAAATAGCTGCTCAGCATATTTCAGCATCCCCACTGTGAGAAGTGAACTCAGCGTTGGCGGTGCATGAATTAAGTTTTGTTGTGCAGTGCAGGCTATATGAACGAGGAGAAATGTGGATGGAGGTTATCATGACACAAATACCAGTGAGTGTTATGACGCAAAACGGTGTTCGGCATTTCCAGAGAGGCATTCTTGCATATATACTGTTGGTTATGTGCTTCACTTCTTATGATGAATTTAACTTTTGGTTATGAGTGAATTTCATCTAAACGTGTGTAGAACACAGTTTACACCAACATCAATTGTGATAATATTATCATGGTGATTAAGATTTTCCCACTAAATTCTCATTAGTCTTAATAGTAATTTCATCAGAATATAAAGTAAGAAATAGTGTAGTAGTAGTAGTAGTTTTATTTATTTTATTTATTTTTTATGTATTCTAAACATAAATACTTTCATGATGAACAAATATTGTATGATTATGATTCATTTTATGGTAATATTTTTATTACAATAATATGACTTTTATTTATTTATTTATTTATTATTTGTGATGAAAGGTGACCTAGACATGCATGTTCTTGGTAGGTTTGGTTTGACTTAGACCAATATGTGACCCTGGACAGTAAAATCAGTCATAAGGGTGAGATTTATTCATTTATTCAAATAAATAAGCTTTCAATTGATGTATGGTTTGTTAGGATAGGACAACATTTAGCTGAGATACAACTATGTGCAAATCTGGAATCTGAGGGTGCAAAAAAAAAAAAAAAATCAAAATATTGAGGAAAATCACCTTTGAAGTTGTTCAAAAGTCCTTAGCAATGCATATCCACTAACAAAAATACATTTTTGATATAATTACAGTAGGATATATTCATGGAACATTATATTTACTTAATGATTTTTGGCATTAAAGAAAAAAAATGACCCATACTGGCATATCGTTGGCTATTGCTACAAATGTACCTGTGCGACATATGACTGATTTTGTGGTCCAGGGTCACATATATGGGTGAAATGTACTGATACTGTAGTATGATTTTTACTCTTCAGTATGCTGAAACATGAGTGAATTGATTTTAATTCATTGTTTGAGTGATTAACAGTCACAATGCATTTAAATCAAGGCCAGACTGAGATCCTAAATGATTATTTATCATTCGGGATGATAAATCATTGATTATCGATGTTTCTTTGTATAATATGAGCTGATAATGTGAGGGTCAATGCGAGATTACTGTTTTCCATTCACTGGAGGCTATTTGTGGAAGATAAATTTAAAAAATCCACTGCAGGAAACTCTTCACAAATGATTTCAGGGTCATCAGGTTTCATATTTTTACTGTTCCCCACATAGATGTTGCTTTATATGTAATTTCTGCTTCAGCTCACTGCTCTGTCTGTGGATATAAATGACACAACATCTGACCCAGGCTGAGATGTGACATTTAAGTTCTAAAGGATATTGACTCGGGAATGCAGTCAAATTATTACTCAGCGTCATCTTGGATTAAGCTCCATTTGAGAGTCCCAATGAGTCCCTCAGTAATTAAGCTTGTCACTGATATGGTGTCTAGACATGAATATATTTTTATGAGCAGGAAATGTTGTTTGCCATTTCAGCCAAGCATAATCCTCTTATTAATAATGTATTTGTTATGGACTCATAACTTTAAATGACACTTGTTGCCCATGTCTTACAATACAGAGACATTTAGTAATGTGGATGTTCAGTGATCAGCAGTATAAATATTATGTACAAATGTTAATAATTATTATTAAACATTATTTTCAGAAAATCTTAAAATATCACAAAACCTGTCAAAAATCACATCCGGTTCAAATTTCATCCTGAAATTATTTTATGTATTTTTTTATTTTTTATTCACAGCATCACATATTGGTCAGATATGGAAGAGGATTAGGGCCAAGCAATAATAAAAAAATAAAACCATCTCGAGATTAAAGTTGTTAAATTTCGAGAAAAAAGTCTAAATAAAATGTTGAGAATAAACTCGTTAAATTACGAGAAAAAACTCGTTAAATTTCAAGAAAAAAGTCGAGATAAAATGTTGAGAATAAACTCGTTAAATTACGAGAAAAAACTTGTTAAATTTCAAGAAAAAAGTCGAGATAAAATGTTGAGAATAAACTCATTAAATTACGAGAAAAAAGTCATTAAATTACGAGAACAAATTTGTTAAATTTCGAGAAAAAAGTCGAGATAAAATGTTGAGAATAAACTCATTAAATTATGAGAAAAAACTCGTTAAATTACGAGAACAAATTCGTTAAATTACGAATTTGTTCTCATAATTTAATGACTTTTTTCTCATAATTTAACGACTTTTTTCTCGTAATTTAACGACTTTTTTCTCGTAATTTAACGACTTTTTTCTCATAATTTAATGAGTTTATTCTCAACATTTTATCTCGACTTTTTTCTCAAAATTTAACAACTTTTTTTCTCATAATTTAACAAATTTGTTCTCATTATCTAACGACTTTTTTTCTCGTAATTTAATGACTTTATTCTCAACATTGTATTTGACTTTTTTCTCGAAATTTAACAACTTTAATCTCAAGATGGTTTTATTTTTTTATTATTGCTTGGCCCTAATCCTCTTCTGTAGTCAGAAGCAATTATATTAGTTGACGAGAAGTTTTAATTGTCGTTTTCAAATCACTTTTCTTAAATTAATCAAGGATGCCCAATTAAATTAACTTGCTTCCAACCTTATTTATTTATTTAATGATTAAATGTGACCTGGACTTTTTTTATTGATTGATTGATTGATTGAGAATCACCCACGCAGTTAAAATAATCTTAAAGGGTTAGTTCACCCAAAAATGAAAATTCTGTCATTAATTACTCACCCTCATGTCGTTCCACACCCGTAAGACCTTCATTCATCTTCCAAACACAAATTAAGATATTTTTGATGAGATCTGATGGCTCAGTGAGGCCTCCATTGACAGTGAGATAATTAACACTTTCAAACGCCCAGAGAGCTAATAAAGACATATTTAAAACAGTTCATGTGACTACAGTGGTTCAACCTTAATGTTATGAAGTGACAAGAATACTTTTTGTGCACCAAAAAAACAAAATAACGACTTTATTCAACAATATTTAGTGATGGGCGATTTGAAAACACTGCTTCATGCAGCTTCGAAGCTTTACGAATCTTTTGTTTCGAATCAGTGGTTCAGAGTGTGTATCGAACTGCCAAAGTCATGTGAACCTTTGAAATTTCAAAACGTTTTGAAACAGCCTTGTTTACTGAAATCACGTGACTTTTACGATGTGTTAGTTATCTTTGTTAATTATCTATCTGAGCCATCGGATTTTATCAAAAATATCTTAATATGTGTTCCGAAGATGAACGACGGTCTCACGGGTGTGGAACGACATGAGGGTGAGTAATTGATGACAGACTTTTCATTTTTGGGTGAACTAACCCTTTTTAATGGTCACATATTACAATTTTAATGTAAAGAGTCCTTTTAACTTTCTTTTTAAAAATTACAAAGAAGTTCTGCTTCAAATGTCTGAAAGCAAACATCATGAACGTGTCATTTCTTGAACATGTGGAGTAAACCAGTAAAGCTAATTATAATCTATGGGATTGCCCTTTTTTTAGGGAACTTCAGAGCAGCCGAAAGAATTCTCTTTTTCTCTAGCTTAAGGGTTTGTGTTTTTTTTTTCTCCACCACTTGAAATTCTTCTCTGAAAACAAAGGCCGGCTGGTTTCTGTCTGTGGTTGTGGCATGGCTTCTGTCCTTTTGCCTCTAAGACATCATCCCCCCTCCTTCATCCTCTCTGTCACCTCACTGTCTCTCAGTGTTTCTCCATCCTCTCAGAACAGTTTGGCTCGGTGCCTCTCCGTCAGCTGTGATCCGTTACTTCCCATGCTAATGTGATCATTTATAGAGGCAAACAACATCTGAAACTGAAACAACAAACTGCACAGCTCGAGTTTTAGCTTGGAGTTCGGAAGGTTTCTCCATTTCTGACGTAGCACAACCTGCTTGGCTTTTATGTTTGCTGATGCTCGGTCCTTTTATTATTCTTACACCTTTTAAAAAATGAAAACTCACCATACTTTGCATGCATGAAGGATCCATGGTTAATTATATTTTTTGTAATTATGGGATATACAGGATGTGTCATTGCCTAGCAACTAGCAGTTAAATTGTCAATATTCAAAACGTCAGCCCTGCTACCTTTTTTATTTTATTTTATTTTTATTTTATTTTTTTTGAGTTAGAAACTTAAAATGTCACATGCGAGGCTCACTTTGCCTCAAGGACTCAAATTCTGCCATGATTTTATTTATTTATTTTTTTGCAGTAGTAGTAGTCATTGACAATTTTCTTCTGATGAAACACTTCAAGTCAAGTCACCTTATAATTATAGAGCACTTTTTGCAATGCAGATTGTTTCAAAGAAGCTTTACAATGATAGCAGGAAACATCATTTTGGCTGTACAGCAGCTCTAGAAGAAAATACTGTCATTGTCCATCTTAAAGGCACAATATGTAAGATTTTTGGATTAAAATATCCAAAAACCACTAGAGCAATGTTATATATTTTGTTGACTTGTGTACTCACACTATCCCAAATGTTTCCAACAATGTTTAAATCCAGAGAAATAAGCAATTTTAACCAGGACATGGACCATGTCCGTGCATGGACTATCAATGACATCATAACCACGTTATCCTCAATTTCCGGTTTTATTTTGTAAAAACCATGAAAACACCAAAGATGCTTTAATATTTTATGCATTTTATTAGACAGGTGAAAAACTGTTTGAATACATTCATCGACAGAAAACTAATCATGTTATAGAGCTCAACACAGTACGTTTTATTGTTTAAATCTCATTTTCTTGACTTACCGCGAGTACCATGTTTTACCATGCCTAATATCGATCTAGCTTACTGCAGTGTGACACAAGTGTATCATAGCAGACACCGAGCGAACACAGAGTAGCATTATAACAACTTTCAACACACAAATGTATCTAATATGATAAACAGTGCTGTGTTACTCCACATACGCTTGTCCGGAAGAAGCGGAAGCGGCGACTGCGGCATAATAAAAGTCCCGCCGCTCTCGAGCCTTTTGTCGCACTTGTCTCTCATAAGCAATCGCTCCCACATCACTCGCCATGCTCTGCTTCATACTACAGTAATGTTAATAATCTCATCCGTGAACATGATTTCTGCCCGAGTCCTGTCCCGATTCTTTTCCACTAGCTGTGAGGTGAAGACAACACCTCCCATGATTCCGCGAAATCAAGGCATCATCAAGCTACGCCTTTGTTTTGAATAAGCGACCTCTAGTGGCGAAAAATTACATATTGTGCCTTTAAGTAAGTTCAGTATTGATTTCCGTTGTAAAAATGATTAATTAATTTAACTTCAATGGATTAGAGTTTAGGGAGTTATTTTATTTATTTATTTTTTTTTTATTATTATTATTATTTTCAATCACTCCATAGACTCTCATGTTAAATGTAGGCTATTCTTACTTAGAATGATTTGCAATGAGTAATGGTGAAATTATCTAATGAGCATATTTGTCCACATTATGAAAATGTGCATATTTTCAGAAGGTGTCATGCAGCTTTTCTGTGTTGGTGTCTGCTTAATTTGACAGATGAATTAGCGACAAAATACTATATAGTTTTACTGTATACTAATTTTGGATGCATGAAATTTGATGTAAACAAGCAAAGATATGGAAGCATTTTCTGCTCCCTTTTTAAAGGTGCAATGTGTACATTTCAAGGAGGATCTATTGACAGAACATAACCATGTTTTCAGTAGTGTGTATAAAGACTTTACATAATGAACCGTTATGTTTTTATTACCTACATACACCGCAGGTCCCCTTACATATTAAGTCGCCATTTTGCGCCTACATGTTTCTACAGTAGCCCTAAATGGACAAACTGCTCTACAGAGCATGTTTGCTTTGCATGGCTACTCTCTGCTGTTTTAGACGATGACATCTTTTTCCTGTGTTGGCCAACGTAACTTCTCTATATTGCAATTCACAGCCTCACTGCTAGATGCCGCTAAAATTTGCACACTGCACCTTTAATGTTGATGAGTCTATCTATCCTAACTATACATGATTATACGGTTAGTTAATTTTATTATTTGTATTGAGTATTTCATTCTGTTAGCCATTTTTGTAATGCAACAAACACAATCTCATAGCGTAACTATTATACGTTTTGGTGAAATGGTGGAAAATTCATACTTCATAATAATTTTCATGATTTGTTATCACAGCGTTTTTCCTTTTGTCAAATTAACTTCAATAATTAGTGTGGTTCAGATAACATATTGAGTTTTTGTTGATTAAACCAATCGCCTTCATTGTATTAACTCTAATTTTTAATTTCAATGAACTCAAAATTTTAAGGCAACCAGGTAACGTACCTTTTTAAGCTAAACCAACAATTATTTTTACAGTGTATGATTTCCTAAAATCTTATTTGTACATATTCGTTTTGATCTGCTTATGCCCAGTGATGGATATGTTTGGGTTAGGAGTGGACTTTCATGCTTACTTTTTTTCTAAAAATTGCATGTTTTCATATATGAAATAGTCACTTTATAAAATATGTTTTCCCATGGTTGGTCATGACTCACCAGATTAACTCACTAGTTTATCTGAAAAGAGCAGAGAGTTTTATTGTGAGGTTTATTGTGAATTAGCTCGCTGCTGTGCGGGTGGGAAACACTGGCTACTTTGTCCCTTTAAACTCTTCCTTGTGCGGCAGTGACCTGTAATAAAGCATGTGCTCGGAAATGGCAGCTTTGGTAGTGGTTGGGAGAGACGGATAAGAAGAGAGAGAACGGAAGAGAGCGATAAGCAATCGTACTCCACAACATCTCTGTGTCTTCTTGTGTCCGTCAAGCCTCATGGCCTCACTTCTGTTGCTCTGTTTCGGTGAGATAGAGGGCAGATGTCACATCCCAACCCTATAGAAATGTCACTGCAGTTTCTCTTAGTTTAAAGGTTCATAAAACTCCTACTGAGAAGGTGGGGTGATAGTGTGTCACCTTGGATTACTGGATCAAAGAAGACCTTGTGAGAAACTATCATCATTTCTTTATGTTCGCAGTAGATAGCTCATCACTTATTTCACTCAGAGCAGGGAAAGTTTTTGCTGAAAGAATATCAGTTGAACAGCGCTGAATGGTGGTTTAACCTTATAATTGGAGTATATGCTATATTTACTTAGATAATAACTAAGCTGTAAATAATAATAAATAAATAGTATTTAGTCTTAAGTGCCAATTATTTTGCCAATTATTTTACTCTTTTGATCAAGAGTGTAACCTACACACAGACATACACACACATCAATGAGATCAAATGCTCAGTTGAAGACTGTTTAGCTGAGCCAGAAGTTTCAAAAACATTTTAAACAAAAAATCTAAAATCTATACTGTGACAGAAATTAGTCTTTGATAATGTCTAAATATACATCCAAATGCAATTCCTACTAAAAGTAATTCTACCTGAAAACAGTGTTCTCATTAAACAAGTTCTCAACACTTTTTAAAATAGGCCTATGTACGGTGGCCCAGTAGTGCACAACACAACGAAATTAAAAAAGCAAACATAAGTTCACAACACAAAGAAATAAAGCCACAACACAACGAAATAAAGCCACAACACAACGAAATAAAGCCACAACACAACGAAATACGGAAATGCTCCCGACCACTAGGGGGCTCTCAGAGCTCAGTAATATTACTATTCCTTGCCACTGTTCTATAAAGTCGACAGTTTTACAAAGATATAAATACCATGATTAGTTTTAAGTATGTAAGCATTGTATATCGACATGAAATATTAATTAAAAATCAACTACGTTCACAATAGCTTCATATTTATACTTGTGAATGATTTGACGCGATACCACGGCGCAATTCCACCAAGTGGTTAAAACGTATAATTTGTATTCATTAAAATTACTTTTAACATTTAAAAACAGACATGTTCAAATTACAAAGCTTGTTACTTCCTGTTGGTAAGACTGACAAGCTTTGTAATTTGAACATGTCTGTTTTTAAATGTTAAAAGTAATTTTAATGAATACAAATTATACGTTTTAACCACTTGGTGGAATTGTCAGACGTTCCCTTCATCATGCACCGTGGTAGCGCGTCAAATCATTCACAAGTATAAATATGAAGCTATTTTGCACGTATAGGTGATATTGAATTAATATTTCATGTCGATATACGGTGGTTACATACTGTTTAAACTAATCGTGGTATTGATATTACTGCCAACTCTATAGAACAGTGGCAAGGAAAACTAACTTTACCGAGCTCTGAGAGCCCCCTAGTGGTCGGGAGCATTTCCGTTGTGTTGTGGCTTGATTTCGTTGGGTTGTGGCTTGATTTCGTTGTGTTGTGGCTCGATTTCGTTGTGTTGTGGCTTTATTCCGTTGTGTTGTGGCTCGATTCCGTTGTGTTGTGGCTTGATTTCGTTGTGTTGTGGCTTTATTTCGTTGTGTTGTGGCTTTATTCCGTTGTGTTGTGGCTCGATTTCGTTGTGTTGTGGCTTTATTTCGTTGTGTTGTGGCTTTATTCCGTTGTGTTGTGGCTCGATTTCGTTGTGTTGTGGCTTTATTTCGTTGTGTTGTGGCTTTATTCCGTTGTGTTGTGGCTTTATTCCGTTGTGTTGTGGCTTGATTTCGTTGTGTTGTGGCTTTTTTCCGTTGTGTTGTGGCTTTATTCCGTTGTGTTGTGGCTTTATTCCGTTGTGTTGTGGCTTGATTTCGTTGTGTTGTGGCTTTATTCCGTTGTGTTGTGGCTCGATTTCGTTGTGTTGTGGCTTTATTCCGTTGTGTTGTGGCTTTATTTCGTTGTGTTGTGGCTTTATTTCGTTGTGTTGTGGCTCGATTTCGTTGTGTTGTGGCTTTATTCCGTTGTGTTGTGGCTTTATTCCGTTGTGTTGTGGCTTTATTCCGTTGTGTTGTGGCTTTATTCCGTTGTGTTGTGGCTTTATTCCGTTGTGTTGTGGCTTGATTTCGTTGTGTTGTGGCTTTATTCCGTTGTGTTGTGGCTCGATTTCGTTGTGTTGTGGCTTTATTCCGTTGTGTTGTGGCTTTATTTCGTTGTGTTGTGGCTTTATTTCGTTGTGTTGTGGCTCGATTTCGTTGTGTTGTGGCTTTATTCCGTTGTGTTGTGGCTTTATTCCGTTGTGTTGTGGCTTTATTCCGTTGTGTTGTGGCTTTATTTCGTTGTGTTGTGGCTTTATTCCGTTGTGTTGTGGCTCGATTTCGTTGTGTTGTGGCTTTATTCCGTTGTGTTGTGGCTTTATTCCGTTGTGTTGTGGCTCGATTTCGTTGTGTTGTGGCTTTTTTCCGTTGTGTTGTGGCTTTATTCCGTTGTGTTGTGGCTTGATTCCGTTGTGTTGTGGCTTTATTCCGTTGTGTTGTGGCTTTATTCCGTTGTGTTGTGGCTCGATTTCGTTGTGTTGTGGCTTGATTTCGTTGTGTTGTGGCTTTATTCCGTTGTGTTGTGGCTCAATTTCGTTGTGTTGTGGCTCAATTCCGTTGTGTTGTGAACTTATGTTTGCCTTTTTAATTTTGTTGTGTTGTGCACTACTGGGCCACCGTACCTATGCTGCCATCTAGTGGTTATACTATGTGTGTTATTTTATTTTTTTATTTATTGGCAACGGGTATTTACTAAGTGCAAATAGCATATTTTCTTAGCGATAGATGCTATTTACACTAGGTGAAAACAGCGATAGGATCTATTTACACCATGTAAAAGTATCAGTTCTTTGCAATAAGAATAAATAGTAATTAGATGCTATCTAAACTTTATATTGGTAGATACTATTTGCACCTCAGTATTTTTGTACATTAACAGGATGCAATAATATCATAGATTGTAAATTATTATATTTATTAAAATTATTAAATGGATGCTGCCTTATTGGGAGAATAAAAACCCTCCCTACACCTTCCCCTAACCCTACCTAATAAACACTTTTAATATTATTAAACACTCGTTCGCAGTTTATTTCCACTTTTAGAACAGTATTTTCATTTTTCTTGAAAATAAATGCGAGCTCGGCAAAAGGCGGATCCGAACCCATGCCAATCATGTTAAAAGTCAGGCTTGCAAGCCTTACTCACTACTGCTGCACCACTGAATACGTTAAATTCAGCATGTTTTTTTCAAAACTTGAGTGGCCTAACCAGAGATTGGTGGGCGGAGCTGGTTTAAATGGTGTTTGCCAACAAGAGACGCTATTTGCACATAGTGTAAATAGACACTCTGCTATTTATTTGAAACCAGATAGCACTAATCTACTTGTTTTTAACTTACACTTACTTCTTGAATTGATAAAATTTGAATAAAATGGAGTAGTAGTTCAAAATTCAGAGCCTGATTTTTTTTAAAAATCCACATTCAAAGCAACATAGCTGACGCTGTAAATTATGTACAGTCTCTGCATACTAATGTATGCAGAATTTATAACACACTTCCTGTTTCCCCTTTTTTTCCCCATAAATTTGTTGCCTCGCCACAGCCAAATAAAAATATTTCATTTATTTATTTATTGCAGTCCACAGAAATTGTGAAAAATGCACTTATTTACTGGCTTGCTCTCTTTAAAGTTTCTAAATTAAATTATTTCTAAATTATGCTAAATTATGCTCTTCTAAATCATTCTGCATTCAGCTGAACACTCATTCAGTTGAGTCCCTTTAATCCTGGGGTCTACCAGAATGGTTTACTACCTATATATAGCTGGCTGCTGGTAAGTCTTGGGCAGTGAGTTATTGGACACCCTTTGAATTCATTTCTTATTTTATCTCTGGGATATCCAGCACTTGGATTGATGAGAATTGCATGTACCTGTTCGGAATGGGACGTAAATGTAATATCACACGCATGAACAAATGAATGCTTCACATAACTATAATAACCTGACTGAGGGCACTAACTGAACTAGAGCTGAATGATATGATAGTATACATTTTCATAGCACAGTATACATGCGGTCTTTAAATTCTTTAAATGTGAGATTATTTTCACCATGTGGAGAAGAGACTGTAAATATTAATTTAAGCATCTCTGAAGCCAAAGAAACAACCCGGAGCTCTGAAACCTCTTTGAATGGTATTTTATGTGTCAGTAAAGTAGGTACATATATGTATCTTCATCATAACTAAATAAAACATCACATCTCAGTGTGTAAGATGTACTAAAGCGTCACCACAAAATGATGTCCCTGATGGCTATCATTTTGTATGAAAGTTGTCATTTACAAGCTAGCATACGCTTTTGAAAATGCCACCAAAGTGGTGTACTTATACTGGTGTCTATAGCAGTGCAGAGAAGATAAACTCTATCCTTCTTCTGTGTTGAGAAATGTTTGAAAATGTTTGAAATTTTATGTGTTACTGTGTGTATGTGTATATATATCACTCTGGAACAGGGTAAATCTGGACTCATCAGACCACATGACCTTCTTCCATTGCTGCAGAGTCCAATCTTTATGCTCCCTAGCAAATTGAAGCCTTTTTTTCCCCATTAGCCTCACTGATAAGTGGTTTTCTTAAGGCTACACAGCTGTTTAGTCCCAATCCCTTGACTTCCCTTCACATTGTGCATGTGGAAATGCTCTTAATTTAACAATTAAACATAGCCGTGAGTTCTACTGTTGATTTTTTTACGATTTAATTTCACCAAACGTTTAAGTGATCGCCGATCACGATCATTCAATATGTTTTTTAGACCACATTTCATCCTTGAAGATGATGACTCCCCACTATCCTTCCAGTTTTTAAAAATGCTTTGGACAGTTCTTAACCCAATTTTAGTAGTTTCAGCAATCTCCTTAGATGTTTTCTTTGCTTGATGCATGCCAATAATTTGACCCTTCTGAAACAGATTAACATCTTTTCCATGACCATCGGATGTGTCTTCCGACATGGTTGTTTAAGAAATACTACTCACTGCATCAGTTAGGGTTAAATACTGTACAAACCCGATTCCAAAAAAGATGGGACACTGTACAAATTGTGAATAAAAATAGAATGCAATGATGTGGAAGTTTCAAATTTCAATATTTTATTCAGAATACAACATAGATGACATATCAAATGTTTAAACTGGGAAAATGTATCATTTTAAGGGAAAAATAAGTTGATTTTAAATTTCATGGCATCAACGCATCTCAAAAAAGTTGGGACAAGGCCATGTTTACCACTGTGTGGCATCCCCTCTTCTTTTTATAACAGTCTGCAAACGTCTGGGGACTGAGGAGACAAGTTGCTCAAGTTTAGGAATAGGAATGTTGTCCCATTCTTGTCTAATACAGGCTTCTAGTTGCTCAACTGTCTTAGGTCTTCTTTGTCGCATCTTCCTCTTTATGATGCGCCAAATGTTTTCTATGGGTGAAAGATCTGGACTGCAGGCTGGCCATTTCAGTACCCGGATCCTTCTTCTACGCAGCCATGATGTTGAAATTGATGCAGTATGTGGTCTGTCATTGTCATGTTGAAAAATGCAAGGTCTTCCCTGAAAGAGACGACGTCTGGATGGGAGCATATGTTGTTCTAGAACTTGGATAAACCTTTCAGCATTGATGGTGCCTTTCCAGATGTGTAAGATTAGGTAGATTGTGTTCACCGACGATGTTTTCTGGAAGTATTCCTGTGCCCATGTTGTGATTTCCATTACAGTAGCATTCCTGTATGTGATGCAGTGCCGTCTAAGGGCCCGAAGATCATGGGCATCCAGTATGGTTTTCCGGCCTTGACCCTTACGCACAGAGATTGTTCCAGATTCTCTGAATCTTTGGATGATATTATGCACTGTAGATGATGATAACTTCAAACTCTTTGCAATTTTTCTCTGAGAAACTCCTTTCTGATATTGCTCCACTATTTTTCGCCGCAGCATTGGGGGAATTGGTGATCCTCTGCCCATCTTGACTTCTGAGAGACACTGCCACTCTGAGAGGCTCTTTTTATACCCAATCATGTTGCCAGTTGACCTAATAAGTTGCAAATTGGTCCTCCAGCTGTTCCTTATATGTACATTTAACTTTTCCGGCCTCTTATTGCTACCTGTCCCAACTTTTTTGGAATGTGTAGCTCTCATTAAATCCAAAATGAGCCAATATTTGGCATGACATTTCAAAATGTCTCACTTTCAACATTTGATATGTTATCTATATTCTATTGTGAATAAAATATAAGTTTATGATATTTGTAAATTATTGCATTCCTTCTTTATTCACAATTTGTACAGTGTCCCAACTTTTTTGGAATCAGGTTTGTAACTTGTTGCCAGCTGAAACATAATCATCCATGCAGTAATTATCCAATGGGAGGCTCTTACCTATTTGCTTAGTTAAATCCAGATGACTTTTTTTTTTTGGACGGGCTGTATATATATATAGATATGTTTACAGATGTAAACAAGGAAGCCTGCAATGAGTTCACTACGTATGACAACGGTTCAAATTGTTGAATCAAGTCATTATTTTTGTTTTGTTTTTGCGCACCAAAAGTATTCTTGTCGCTTCATAACATTAAGGTTGAACAACTGTAGTCACGTTGACTATTTTAACCATGTTTTCAACTACCTTTCTGGATGTCAAAAGGTGCAATGACGTTGCTGTCTGTGTGGATCAGATACCCTCGGATTTCACCAAAAATATCTTAATTTGTGTTCCGAAGTTGAACGAAGGTCTTACAGGTGTAGAACGACATGAGGATGAGTAATTAATGAGAGAAATTTAATTTTTGGGTGAACTAACCCTTTAACAGAAGGAGAGGGTTAGAACAGGCCTTCTGAAGACCTGCAGGGCTTTTAGGATAGAAAGGTTTGGAGTGTGCGGTTAATAACATCTCTCACCCACCATCTGTGGATTGAAGTGAGTCTTAAGGACTCTTAAGTGCAGGTTCATGCAGAAGAAGGGAAAACGAGGTGAACAAAACAGAATCAAGAAGTTCCAAAACAACTTGCAACTTACTGAGAAGAAGTCTTCAGACATATTATTTTCTGCTGCTGGATGACAAAATGTCCAAAAAATCTCTTAGACTCAAATTGATGGAGGGATTTGAGCCAGATTTAGAGACCTAGATATTATAGATGGCTTCTTTCGACTGTGCAACAACACCTTAGCATAATGGCGTAAAGTTTTGCACTGACAAGCACCACATACAATTTCTTCTGAAAATGTAAACGTCATCTAATACATTATTGTAATCTGTTCACTGGAAAAATTTTAGTAATAGTTTTAGTCACAGTCCAGTACTTGTTCCTTAGGCAATGCATTCTTCATATGTCAATGATAAAAATGATAATGGTGATGATAATAGTCATTATTATGTCCTTTGTGTATGTGCTGTGACTGACATTTCCAGCTGTTAGGATGGATTTGAGCCGCCCTGAAGGTGGCCGAGGGAAGGAAAACAATATCTGGGCTCTAGATGTCATTGGGAGATGTTTTGATGTTATTTAATTGATAGAATGAAGGGCTAAGCATAAGATTTGTGTGATAGTATTTCATGGTATTTCAAAGTAAAATACCTTCATAAAGCTCATTGTTCATTTTATCTTTTGGGACATTTTGCCCCAAAATATTACATATGAATTATAGAAATTACATGTATGATAAAGTAAGGGCTTTTTAGGAACATTAAGATTTTTTTGACAACTGAGCACATATAAAACACATGCAAATAATATTTTATTCTAGATCATGTATTTATACATTATTGTAGTATTTGTACTGATTTAAAATTATACAGTTTAAATTTATACAAATATGTGACCCTGGACCACAAAACCAGTCATATGGGTCTTTTTTTTTTTTTTTTTTTTTTTTTTGAAATTGAGATTTATACATCATATGAAAGCTGAATAAATAATCTTTCCATTGATGTATGGTTTGTTAGGACAGGACAATATTTTGCCGAGATACAAATATTTGAAAATCTGGAATCTGAGGGTGCTAAAAAATCTCAATATTGAGAAAATTGCCTTTAAAGTTGTCCAAATGAAGTCCTTAGCAATGCATATCCACTAACAACAATACATTTTTGATATAATTACAGTAGGAAATTTACAAAATATCATCATGGAACATGATCTTTACTTAATATCCTAATGATTTTTGGCATAAAAGAAAAAAATATAATTTTGACCCATACAATATCCTATAGTAAGTACTTGTTTTTAGTTATAATTACACTGTAACATGGAAAAAAAGTGTAACTAAAGGCTTCATTGTCTTTATAAAAAACGTAATTTCTTTAATTTTCTTTTAATTTGCATGTGACTACCATGTGACTTAGATGTTCTTGTGAGATTCACCCTAATAACTTTTTAGCATTTATCTCAACTTTAGTAAAACTTGTGTGTGCGCGCGTGTGTGTGCTTGGGTTCATAGTGCTGCAGTGATATATTACATACATATACATGATATATTATAGGTATATTATTAGAAGGGAGTGTAAACACCCGCACAGAACAGTCCACACTGAAACCACCTTCTTAATTAGGCGAATTAGCCAGAGATCAAAAAGGAAAATTAGTAGCACAGTGCCACATGTTTTGTGCCGAAGTAGCCTGTGCTCATTTGCATGACAACACATGTTGGCTGCTCATTATGGACAGCCCTGACAATATGTTGCCTGATTGGACAGATTGCTCATCAGGAGAATCCAGTTCTTGCTGGCACACCTGGGACCCAGTAGCATTTTAATGATGCCTGTCAGCGTTCAGGAAGAAAACATGTACGTTCTGTAATGTTAAACACACTCGCACGTTCATGCAAATCCTCATAAGTATATGTGAGAGCATGCACACAAATATAGAGTGACCTTTAATATGTCTGCATACACAGAGTTCTTTGTGCTAGCTGGATTGAGCCTTAATTAAATAGAGAATTATATTTTCTTTATAACACTAGGGCTCCAAAAGTAAAAATCACATTCATTTTCTCCAAAGAAATATGCAAACTTATCCTGAGCTCTGATATTAAAGCGATGGTGTACCCATTTGTGGGTGATATTTTGAAGAATGTTGGTGGCCCCATTGCCTTTCATAGTATTTTTTTTTTTTATTTTTTTTTTCTCTATACTTTGGCCCTATTATACTCCCGGAGCAATGCGACGCCAAGCACAACGCAGGTTTTTTTTTTTTGCTAGTTTCAGCCCGACGCAGTTATCATTTTCACGTCCAGCGCCATGTTGTTTAAATAGCAAATATATCAACATAGTGCAAAATGGTATTAAAATTATGTGTAGAAGTCGTTGCTTTGTTATGAGAAAGAATGTCCGAAAAACTGAATTTAACCACAGGGACCATTTTGGATCAAGTCATGCGGTCAATATCATGTGACAGGATGTGACATAATTCAGACAACTGCAAAGGACCACATGATCATGAAGCAAAGCAACTAACTCTCTTTTAACTATTTGAAAAAAATAATGTTTTCACTTGTTCATACACATGTCCCGAAACATCAGTTCGTTCGGTACAACCGCTATAAAACATGGAAAATGTTGTAATATTTTAAAAACTTGTACTAAATATAAAATATTTGATTGTCCTTTTGCTAGATAGATAGATATCAGCTTGTTAGCATTGTTTGAAAATATTGTCATTTGGTATAACCAAAAGTGTCATTCGGTAAAACCAAAATTTTGCTTAAACCGAAAGACTTTTTTGGTGACAAATTTTGTCCATCTTGTGAAAAATGACAAAAGCAGTGTTAATTAATTATAAAAACCACATAATCTCATTGTTAAAACTTAATAAAACTTCAAAATTAATTGTATCTCCATTATATATATATATTTTTTTGCACTTTTAAAAATTCTTACTCGTCAATGACCAAAAAAGGATTACAATGTAAAAGATTATTATTGTGTACATAAAGTTAAAAATGCCTACATGTCATAATGGATAGTGATTGCATGTATCAGAATTGCCTATTAGCAGTTATGACGAGTGAAATTGGCTAATTATTTAACAAACCATGGCAAAACACACATATTTAAACTGACTCGTCAGGTTGAGGGTGTCTATATTCAACCATGTAAATAGCAACTCCGCCATGGTGCAAAAGCAACTGGCTTTTAAAGGGAAGGGGAGATGAGACTCTGATTGGTTTATTGCATATGCCCAAAACACACCCATGACTCATTAAGAGAATAGGTACAACTCATTTGGACCATGCGCCTGGCGCAACTATCCCTTTAAGCGATATTGATAAGTAGAAGCCATAAAGAACTGGGTATACGTCGTTTTCCACATTCTTCTCCGTCTCGGACATGGTTAAGTGTGCAAAAAAAGTACTTTCAAAGTATACTCCAATGACCGCTAGCACAGAAAGAGTATGCGCACTATCTAGTGGACTTTATTTTCAAGCGATCAAGTCAATCAGGCATGCATTGTGGTACACGAACCGTCATATGGATAGTGCGCGGACCAATGCAGAATGTGGACAGCCGAAGTATGCTTTGGGCTTAAGACAGTGTGTTTTTATTTCTAAAGTTGTGTTTAGAGTTGGCACATAATGGTGTCCAATTGAACGACTACATTCCCAATGAATCCTGAAAAAACACCCAACCAATCAGAGAAGTTACTGTTTCCATTGAAAAGAAACATTGAAACATTGTGGACAAAATGAAGTCTCTGAAAAAGTGTGCGGTCACCGTTGTGTCACGGCAGGCCTGACTCACCCAGTTTCGCCACATATTTTATAGTCTTTTTTAATCCTATATTTTTCCAGCTCCAGCCAATTAACATTAAATCCCAATTTTTCAATTAATACTAAAGCGATTAATGCTCTGAAAAGCACGCTGATGTCTTACATGCTGGTTTATGCCATATGTGGCCTGTGATCCACCTGCTGTGAGCTCAGTCGAGTCGTACTCTGGCCTGTCTGTCACATCGGCTGGCAAAAGAGCTGTTCTTTGTGAAATGAAAGTGTCCAGCTGGATGTGATGCTCAATTCATCAGCTCCAGCCCAGGCTGGTGTGATAAATGACATGGATGCTCTCCTCCATTGCATGCGCACTCACAATGACACAGTCTCAGCCACGATCCTTCTCCCGTGTCAACCGTGCAGTTATGTGAAATAAGACGTTTTTAGGGCACAAAGGCATGTAAATAGTTATTAAATCACCAAATGGAACAATTATAATGCACCAAATATACATAGATAATAGATGAAGGAAAAGTATTGCCATTTTTTATATTAACATGTATTTTATGCAATACGGAGACGGTATCACATACTCTTACAGCTTTGGTGTTTAGGGAGAAGTTCTCATCCCATGGAGAGACACCTTTAGAGCAGTTTAATCATTCAACAAAAGAAGTCTTTCAGCAATTTTGAGTTTCATACCATTGAGGAGTCATGCATTTTCCTGGGCACTCTGGGAAATATAACTAAAGTCAGACCTTATCTGTATCTGCCATTCTTTAATTGCATATTCTCTGATATTGTGAAAGTTTTTAAAGTCGTCTTTCAGTTGACAGGAAAAGTTCAGCTGCCATCATCGACTGTACTGTAATTTCTAGTCAGATATTGTCAGTCAAACACAAAATGAGACATTTGATGGTTAATGAAATACATTTCTTATTATTATCAGTTTTAAAATATTTGTGCTGCTTAATATTTTTGTGTTATGAAAAATGCTGTTATTTGCTTTGGAGTCATGATGCATTTTCAGAAAGTGATTTTCTTCTTCTAAGTTATGAAGCCTGTAGAAAGGCAAGGATACTGAAATAGCACATTGTCAGTTTGTTCAGAGGTCAAGGGTAACTTTCTACCTTTGCGATGGTTAAAGAGTCTGCCTCACCTCACACAAACCTCCCTTTGCCTGAGAACCGAGAGCTGAGGTTAACACGATTACAAGGTGAAGACAAAACCGAGGGAGCGCTGCTTACTTGTCAGAGGCTATAATGGAAAGCAGAAGTAATACACTGTGATACTGCCAGTACTGAAGGGTTCCTGCCAACAGAGAGATATTCATTTAGTTTTTCACTGTTTCCTTAGAGTAAGAGTCATTTGAAGCGCAATGCAATTTACAACATGAAGTTAATAACGCTTGGTGTTATCCAGTAAGATATCTAGGCCACTTTTTAATTAGATAAGAAGAGCAGGTACATACATGGGGCTAATAATGTTGTTATTATTATTATTATTATTATTATTATTATTATTATTATTATTATTATTATTATTATTATTATTATTAATAACAAAAATAACATGATTAACAATAAAAGATTATTTATAATAATAATAATAATAATAATAATAATAATTGTTTTTTTTATCATTTTTATTAACAAAACTAACATAATTTTGATAATAAGATAATAATAATAATAATAATAATAATGTTAAATGAAATGTTGTCAATATTATAATAATAATAATAATAATAATTGTTTTATTATTGTTAATAACAACATTAACATGATAAATAAAACTAAAATAATTGCTAAAATAATAATAATAATGTTAAATAAAATAATAATAATGTTAAAATAACAAATAATATTTGATTTATATTAAAATTATTTTATAGAAATTATTTTCCTTTTATTAATTATATTAATTTTGTTAATAATAATATGATAAAAGTAAAATACTTTTAATAAAAATAATAATAATTGTTTTTATTATTGTTAACAAAATTAACATGATAAATAAAAATAAAATAATTGTCATATTATTATATATATTATATTATATATATATAATTATTTTACTTTTATTGATTATATTTTGTTAATAATAATAATAATAATAATAATAATAATAATAAAAGCATAAACACATTGCTGATCTCTCTCAGTGACAACTTCTCTTTATTACTTTTTCAAGCTCAATCCTTGAAAATGTTGCTGTTATCATGAAAGCAGCAGCCACACTTTGAGCAGCATTGATAAAGCACTGCGAGTCTTATGAACTCTGTCTGATATGGCATGCACATCTTACAATCAAAACAAACACATTTTTCCTGTTTCCACATCTGAACCGTAAAAGCCCAAGTAGCTCTTTTATGCTTTGATACAGTGCTTTGATTCCTCGTGTTGTTTTGAGTGCAAAATCACACAGCCACGACTGTTTTATTTCATATTTTTATTTTATTTCGCTGTATTACTTAATAGGATGCCCTGCTTCATTGCACTTTCATAAACTCTTTTGATTTACATCAGTATAAGTCAGTACAGAAAGAGTGAGCTGTCCGTTAGGATTTCCATATCTGACTGGCAAATGCATGGTAAAAATCTATTCAGTCAGAATATTTGGCTACTTTTGAATGGTCGGCAAAAGAAAAATCAGTTTTTTTCTGGTGTAGTTATGACTTTTACCAGCAGGGGCAAAATATACTGTGCTAACTAGGCAAACTTTGACCCCTTGATATTACCATGCGTCTAAACACAATTTGAAAGGTGACAGAAATAGGGCTCATGCTAAAGAACCGTCTCTGTCTGTTTGTTAACTCTAATCGAATGGCCACTCACTGTGCTGAATGCCACAAGCATTAGCTCGAGTTCCTAATTGGCCCAGCGTCGGCTAATTGCACACTCCGCTGGGAGGCAGAGCTGCTTATTTCAATAAGAGTAAACAAGCACTAGCATTCCTCTAACGGTCATGTTTTAATTAGAGGAAAGTCCGACGCATGTGCTGACAGAGCATGTAAGAGAGGGACTGCAAAACAAAAGGGCGAATCAAAAGGCCCAAAGAACAAGGCTATCTCTGACGGCCAGCCCACTCCATGCATATCAGCACATTCTTACTGATGCAGTTAGCGTGCAAACATTTTGCCAATCACATCACAATTTGCCTGGTTTGTAAGCTTGATCAAATTAAGTTCCTCTTTGAGTTTTAGCCATGCTCTTCTGGATGATTTACTCTGACAAAATATTAGCATAAACGAATATGGTAAAACCTTGGTGAAACCAGTAGTTATCAACTCGACTGATTATTTTATATATATATATATATATATATATATATATATATACATACACCGATCAGGCATAACATTATGAGCACTGACAGGTGAAGTGAATAACACTGATTATCTCTTCATCACGGCACCTGTTAGTGGGTGGGATATATTAGGCAGCAAGTGAACATTTTGTCCTCAAAGCATCACATCCAGCTGGACACTTTCTCCGCAAGCCGGCAGAGGCAGTGTGATGCTTTGGGCAAAGTTCTGCTGGGAAACCTTGGGTCCTGCCATCCATGTGGATGTTACTTTGACACGTACCAGATATCACAGCACACCTTCAGGGGTCTAGAGGAGCCCATGCCTCGACAGGTCAGGGCGGTTTTGGCAGCGATATATATATATATGTACTTTGACCCAGCATATATATATATATATATATATGTGTATGTATATATATATCAGCATATATATATATATATATATATATATATATATATATATATATATATATATATATATATATGTATGTATATATATATCAACATATAAAGTTTCCTATATATATATTATATATATATATATATATATATATATATATATATATATATATATATATATATATATATATATATATTTAAATATAATGTATATTGGAAACCATGATTTTTTTTTTAGAATATCTTGATGAATAGAAAGTTCAAATGAACAGCATTTATTTGAAATATAATCATTATAATGTTTTAATGTTATAATATAATAAGAGGATTATGGCCAAGCAATAATAATAATAATAATAAAAAAAACATCTTGAGATTAAAGCCATTGTTAAACGAGATTAAACTCGTTAAATTTTGAGAAAAAAAGTAAAAAAAAGTGTCGAGAATAAACTTTGAAAATGAAGTCGTTATGTTTTGTGAAAAAACTCTTTAAAATTTGAGAAAAAAAGTTTAAATTAAATGTTGAAAATAAACTCATTAAATTTTGAGAATAAAGTCGTTATGTTTCGAGAAAAAACTCATAAAATTTCAAGAAAAAAGTCGAAACAAAATGTCGAGAATAAATTCATTAAATTTTGAGAATAAAGTTATGTTTCGAGAAAAAACTCAAACTTTTGAGAAAAATGTTGAAATGAAACATTGAGAATAAAATAGTTAAATTTTGAGAAAAAAGTCGATAATAAAATGTCAAGAATAAACACATTCGAACAGTGTCATGTTCATTGCATAATGATAGAGGACATGACAGAGTTGGATCACTTAGTCAAGCTACATTTTAGGCTTTCTTTTAGAAACAAAGATACTATCAGCTTTAGCTAATTATGTGAATTTGTCTGTTCAAGCGTAAGAAATTTGTGCGCTCTCTCTGTGCGCAAGTTTTTTCTTGAAACATAACGACTTTAATCTCAAGATGGTTTTATTTCTTTTTTATTATTGCTTGGCCCTAATCATCTTCCATATTTTATTGCATTTTTGCTCTTACATTAAAAAATAAAAAAAATGATTTCAAAACTTTTGAATTGTATATCAAAGTAATGTGCTTTTACCATCCAATACCCCCACTGAACCACCACAGTACTTTTGTATTTCATTCTCACTCTGCTTCTGTTAAGAAACTCGTCTTCAGCATCGACTGTCATGTCGTAAAGGTACTTGGAGAATTAGATTGAGTGAGACAGAGAGAGATGTGTTCTCATTATTCCCTCCTACCCAGCAGTGTCTGAGTTGCCCATTAACCTGCGTGTTGCTCAGGAGCTCTTAAATCTCTCCTCAGCACTTGCTGTGAAACACTTTTAATCTTTTCTCTCACTCCATTGTTCAAGAACGATATACTGAAGTACTAAAGCTCTGCTTTCTGTTGGCTACCTAATTTGCTTGTCATCATTTAAACTGGCTGTATTCTTAATCTCTTTTTATGAATTTCTCAATATTCTGATTGTTAAGACACACCTTCCTCTCTGATATGTTGTGAACACCTTTAAATATTGTAAGAAGCTTATAGAAAGTTTAGAATTTTATTTTTTTGTTATCATTTTTAATTTGATTATGGTGATGGCTAATACAAAGTTAACATTGATTTATTGTTGTACAAATAACTGTACTAGAGTCGCCCTGTTATTTTTCCAGAACTATGGCTTAACTATAGGATGGATCAATGTATCGGCTGATTAAAAACAATTATTTTCACTATCGGCCGATGATTAGGGCCGATTGTATCCTGTCAATCAAAAGGCGGTGGAAAAACGTGTTCAGACTGCAACTCCTACTGTGTGTAAAGAAAAATATCTATTGTGTTACATTATTTGTAGTGCCTCCCATCCAATAATTTGTTACTTCTCATAACAAGGTTTCAGCTCTCCAATTTTGTCCAAAAGAGTGTCCAAAAAATAAACAGCCTTTGGACACTCTGAAAGGGATAGTTCACCCAAAAATAGAATACCTTAGAGAACCTTTCATAGATTTTTTTTTCCTACTATGTATGAAAAGTATGACAAAATGTTCATTTTTGGGTGAACTATCCCTTTAAATGTGATGTGACAGATCGCTGTAGCGCTTAGTTAAAGCGGCAGCACATTTATTGCAGGAAAAAAAAAAAAAAACATGCATAAACATCAGAAGGTATGTTGCAAGATACATTACAACTTACTAAAATGTATCATGTTTAATGTAATTGCTCAATCTGTGGAAAGACATCAATAAAACAGCTTGTGAACAATATGTCACTTAACATGACTTTAAATGAATATACTTGAGTGCAAACTGAATGTAATGTTTTTGGACTCTTAATTGCATGATAATTGCAATTAAATGAAAATGAGTGCTTTTTGACCCACTTCCAAGTACTTCTGTTGACTTTGAAAGTGTACTGCTGAAAACATTTATAGTAAACGAAAATACTTGAATGTCATTTCTATTGAAACTTGTATGTTATGTATTTAAATACACATGCAATTACACGTGTGTAATGATGAATTTGCAATTTACTACAAACTTTAAATATAATACCTAAATATCAAGTTCTTTACATGTACTTTAGTACAGTGTGTTGTCAACACATCAAAATAAGTGTATATCTAAAGCACTACAAATCATTATTGATGCATAATTTAAAGTACTTTAAGTCCCCCTGTGGTTAAAATCAAGTTTTTAATGTTGTTTAAATGCAGTGTTTTTAATATGCTTTAAGACAAACCATTTGCAAATTCATGACACCATTGCTGAGTATTTTCTCTTTAAACCTGCAGTGAACCAAACACATAGAGACAAAGAAATTGCTGGTGTAACCAGTCACGTCAATGTGTGATCATCGACGAGTGGATCTCTGAGCTGGTGTGATTGAGTGGAGGCGGGGCTAATTTGCATATTCATAGAACTGCATATACTAAATGAGGCAAGGGTGTATAGTTACATTCAAGCTATTTTAAGGCATGAAGACATTTTTTTAAGGATAAAATGTTTAAATATGTCATTTTGTTTATCAAAGATGAGTTTTAAGGGATAAAATTGACTACAGGGGGACTTTAAGTATGTAATGAAACAGTCATGAAATTAAGTACACTTAAGTGGCCATTTATTTAATTAATATTATATTATCTGCAAGTTTTAAAATATACTTTTAAGATTGCAACTGTGCACATTTAATACAATTAAGTACACTAATTATTCTACAAGGGATCTTTCAAAATCTTTAGCATCTTTTTACATTTCTTTCTTTTTTATTTTTGTAACAATAAATATCTTCACACATTTTTCCAGAACTATGGCTACCATGGTACATTTTTCTTACAATATTGTTGATATTGTGCTCATCCACAATATGACTTTTGTGTCTCTTCTTTTTTTAACCCCCCCCCCCCCCCCCCCCCCCCCCCAAAAAAACAAACATTACTTTTGTTATAAACTCAAACATCTCCCATCACTAACTAACTTTTGGAAGATAAATGTGCCCAATTGCCATGGGTACAAATGCTTTTTATTAAAAAACATTACTCACAAAGCAGTCACATGTGTTTGGAGCAATCGTCATAATGCACTGTAAGGTATCACATCATATTTGGAATTTATCGTACAGCTGTGTTCTATAGATGGAATGCTGATATGTGGTTTGGTGTGTGTCTGCGTCCCGGGCCGAGCGCTTCCGTGCGTGTGTGTTTGCCGTGCAGATCGGACTCAGGATTTATGGGTGTAATAATGGAAGCTCAGTGGCTTCATTGAAACACACCGACACGCTTTCTCTGTCATCCTACACATTTATCTGTCTAAGCAGTATCTAATGGCCAAGCGAAGGCTGTTTTTGTGCAAACATGTGCACGGCTGGGTCAAAGATAAAAGCAATGCTGCAATCCACACGCCCCCCCGTGACCTGACCAGTCCTCGTGAACATCAGGGCATCCAAGCACAGTCTAATTTCTTATCTCTGTCAACAAAGCAAGCAGTGTTATGAAACATACCTTGAAGAAATGCATCTTTGCAGGTGTCTTTCATAAACAGGCCCCTCAGATTTCTCAGACGTTTACGTCTTGTTCAGTAGGTTTTTGTTACACATTTGTTTTGTCTCAAACTGCCGCTGCCACTTTTATCTCTGCTCGGCACTGGTTGTATCAGCCCCCGTCTTATTCGTTCCCTATTGTTTTCTCATTCTCTGTCATTTCTGCTTTTCATCTCTTCCCCTTTTCATTCAGCTGCTGATAAACGGTTCCATTCACGCTGAGTTTGTAGTAAACAAGACATTCATTTCTGTTACTCCACTATCCACAGTCTCACAGTCTCCGCTATCCTCCACCTCAACTACATTTCAATGACATTCTGTGTCTCTCCTGTGATTTCTCACTCTTTCCAAACCTCCTCTTCTGTTTTTTTTCCTTCCTTCAATTTAGGGAGAGGAACATTGCTTAGTAAAAACATGTTTCAATCAATACTAATGCGACTCCATTTTTGCAGTGGTGTAACAGTATATCAGCTGTTTTTAAAATAGTGTAGACCTTCTAGAAACAAGATACAAGTTACAGATGCTGATTTCAACAGACAAATTATATTTTTTTAATTATATTTAATGTAAAGGTATCTGTTTCATTGTTATTTTAGTATTGTTTAAATATTATTATAGTATTTATTCATATTTTTGAATTAGCTTTTATTTTTATATATAAGTTATATAAGTTTTAGTAATTGTATGTGCTTTTTTTCACTTTTTCATTGTTTTGCTTTATTTTTTTATTTCAGTTTTTTGAATTTTCTTCATTTTTAGTTATTACTGCAGTTTTTAGTACTTCGGCTTATTTATTTATTTATTTTTAGTGCTGTCAATCAATTTAAAAAATAAATAATTAATTACATTTTTTCTGTAATTAATCATGATTTATTTGCAATTAAAACTTTGGTGTTTTTAATATTTTTATATTGTAATAATTTCATAGTTACTCTCCAAATTAATGTAGAAACAACTTAAATACAGTATATTTTAAATATTTGTTTAATTGCATCTTTTTATTAATGAAGGCCAGTATCACTGAAACTAATACTGCTACTAATGTCTCTATTAATTTTTTTAAACATTAATTATAGACATTCAACATTACAGTATAGCTGAAAACTATCAACTCCAACATTTATTAGGCTTTAAAAAATAGCAACTTATAATTTAAGAGAACCTAAAACAGTCGTATAAATTGAAATGATCTGATTCAAAAGAGCAATTTGTTCATAAATTGGATATAGTTGTTTCTTTGACATGAGAAATCAAAAGTGCCTTGATGTTTTGACATATAAGACATCTTTGTACCATTAAAACATCCTGCAATTTCCATAGCTTAAAACATCCTCCTCATTATAAACAAACCATTTAATCAAGCTTCAAAAATGGCTTGTTTTGATATTGTGACATCACATGGGGAAATACATTTGCATATATATAAATAATATATATATATATATATATATATATATATATATATATATATATATATATATATATATATATATATATTTAATATAGTGTGTGTGCAAAAAACTTTATTAACATTATAAGTGGATCTCAAGGAACACATAAAAAAAAAATAATAATATTAATGAATGTTATAGACTAAAGGTAGATTTTGACACTGTGCAGAATGACCTCTTTAGCTGTCAGGCACAATTACTAACAATTTCAGAATGATCAAATATTAGCCGATTATTCAACATGGCTGATATTTCATCCTTTTGCTACATATGATACCATGGCTGTATGGTACTATCACAGTCCTGCAATAACCTTATTAAAGTAAATAAAGAAATTTTTTTTTCAGCGTACTCCGCAGTGTTGAACAATGTAGCCAATGTAAAACATCTGCTGCTTTTAATGATGTTGAAAACACATTTTATTCACAGTTAGTGTTGTGCATTTGTGCTTCTTTTTTTTCTTTTTTTGAAGATTTCTTGACTTAATTGAAAATTATGAGAAATTCCTTTTTATATTTTTTCATTATTCCCGGTTTAGGCATCTGAATGTTTCCATGGTCCTTTGGATATTAGTGGATTACAAGCATGGGTGGCCTCCCCACCAAAGCCGTTCTCCCGCTAATATAGTGTCGCTAATGTGTGCAAAAGTATCAGTATGAAACATGATGGATTTATTGTCAGCTGCGATGCAGACAAGTGGTTAAGATGGAATAGCAATTGCACCCCGGAGACTGTGGTTGTGGATTAAAGAGGAGAGTATAAACGTTCACTTATAGCATATACAGAAAATGTTTGTCTGATAAAGCGTGAGCAGATGCATAGATGCAGACTTGTGTTTTCCCACTTCAACTTTTGGAAGGGTGAGAGAATTTAGGTAGTGCTATATTTTTTTTATTTTATTTTTTTAATTAATTACCGGTAAATCTTCATTTGTGTATTTGCATACTGTTTTGTATTTGACAGTGCAACCTTTCATCGAACTTAGCTTTGGATGAAGTAATTTTGCATTATTTTTTTGGTGCAGTGACACATTAATTGGTGGATCCCCAGTGGGTGAATTAATGAGCACTCCCTTAAAAATGCTTTCAAAAAAGCCAAAAAAAAGGTACAAATGTACACGATTGTTCAAAGGTTTGGGGGTTTTGTTTTTAAAAATGAATTAAGACTTGTATTCAGCAAGGATGCTTTGATTTAATCAAAAGTGACAAAGACTTAAAGAATGTTGTTCTTTTGAACTTTCCATTCATCAAAGAATACTAACGGGTGGAAAATGCATCATGGTTTCCACAAAAATACTGTTTTCAACATTGAATTACAGTGAATTAAACAATGATTTTCAAGGGAAATCAGTGGTTTTAAAGACATTTGTTCATCTTGTCTTTTGGGTACTGCTGAGATTTTTTTGGATAAAAATATGTTGCTGTTTTTGTATGTCTTTAAGCATGATGAATAAAAATGAAATGGATTTTGCTGATCTGCAACTGCATGACAGAATAATGAAGTCTGATTTAGTTTTAAATTAAAATCAGCATAATGCAAAATGTCCTAATGTACCATTTACAGAAAGTCTATTAGATTAAAGTGACAATGCAGAAAAGGAAATATTGAGAGTGTCAGAATGAAGGAGCTAATGGTACATTCAAATCTCACACACTATATTACACATGTAAAGAATTATTTGTGGTCTAAAAGCCAATGCTGAGGAATGGTATTCTGGGTCTTTTGTAAAAGCTCGTTTGATCATTTATAAAACAAACTTTTCTGAGATGCATGCGAGTCTTGACATTTGAAGTTTGCACACGCATACAGACAAATAGACAGAGAGAGAAAGAGCAAGAGTGAAAGAATGGCTCCTTTATGATCTAATATTATTGGTTTATGATCTCATAACACTTATCTGCAGTGAACAGACCTTACTCAGTGTGATCCAAGCCAATGGAGTCTTTATTAGTACATCCACATTGTCCCTATAAAATCTCTTAAACAGAAAACATTCTGCCTGATCTCAGGGTTTACAGATACAATATTAATGCTGAGGTTTATTGATGACTTGCTGACCCTGTTGTCCAAAGGGCTAACATTCAATCAATCAATCAATCTTTATTTATAAAGCACATTTAAAAACAGCTGATGCTGACCAAAGTGCTGTACATGTCACAAACATAAAAATAACATAAAAAAAAATTACATTAAAAAAAAAAAAAAAATCATAAAAAGCTAAGGAAAGGCTAAGGAAAAGAGAAATGTTTTCAGGGATGACTTGAATGTGGCAACAGAAGGGGCTAGCCTGATATATAAAGGTAGGCTATTCCATAATTTGGGTCCCACAACTGCAAAGGCCCGATATCACCTCGTTTTTTAAGTCGAGTTCGTGGTACAACAAGTAAGCACTGGTCACATGATCTTAAGGTTCTTGACGGGGAGTGGCGAGAAAGTAAACTGGTCAAGTACTCAGGAGCCAGATTGTTAAGAGCTTTATAAACATAAAGTAAGATTTTAAAATCGACTCTAAATTTGATAGGAAGCCAGTGTAAGGCTGATAAGATGGGAGTAACAGACTCATGCTTGCGCGTCTTAGTGAGAAGTCTAGCTGCTGAATTTTGAACCAACTGTAATCGAGAAAGAGATGATTGGGAGACCCCATAATAAAGAGAATTACAGTAGTCCAGACGTGATATAACAACAGCATGGATCAATGTTTGAAAATCACCTTTAGATAAAAATGATTTTACTTTTGAAAGCTGTCGGAGATGGAAAAAAATGGATTTTACCACAGCACTAATCTTTGTCTTTTTTGACAAAGATTAGTGTAATTTTTGTCTTTTTTGGTTTTTAGCAGCACTAACTTTAGGTTAACAAGAGAAGTCTGAAATAAATGAAAAGCAGTCTGTAAGAAATCCATTGCCACTTTTACAGATATAGCCATATATATAGCCATATTACTTTTTGCCCTTGCATGGTACAGCTGGATCCACACTTTTCACCATCTAGTCTAATTATTCAGAGCACAGTTACCAAAAACTTGCCTGTTGTTTGTTTACAAACACATCAGCAAATTTGATATACCTGCCAATCACAAAATGGCATGTAGATACTGTATGTAGGTGCTTCTTTTTCATAATCATCTTCTTGGAAAATTTCCAATGTGTAATTCATGTTGCTAGAATTGCAGCAGAACTTGACAGCCATTGAGCACCATATAATTTTTGTTAGATGGAAAGTAAAAAGTTAGAGGTAGAGTTATGAAAGACATTAGCATATGTGGAAGGTGAGGACTGACCAAATGTTGTTTTTAGATTTAGACGTGAATGTTTGATTTCTGCCACAGTGCTTCAGTCACTACTTCTTTTTGCGACTTACTGCATGCTAGCATTTGATTCTATGGATCGTGGTCTTTTTTTGCAAAGGCTCAGGTGTATAGGCTTTAGTAATACAGTGCTGAAGTGGTTTTTAAACTATTTGACTGAAGGAACTCAGTGTGTGTCAATAATTATAATTCTACTCCTTCTAATAGTAAAGGCAGGTGTTCCTCAAGGGTCTATTTTGAGACCAATTTTAGTTTTTGTTTATTTAAATGAGAGCCAGCAAATGTATACTTTTATGCAGATTATACTATCATCCATACTATGGCTATATCTGTAAAAGTGGCAATGGATTCCTTACAGACTGCTTTTCATTTATTTCAGACTTCTCTTGTTAACCTAAAGTTAGTGCTGCTAAAAACCAAAAAAGACAAAAATATATGACTTTTTACATGCTTCAGATTAACACTTAATGATTTTATGATTAAAACTTTTGACGGCACTCATCTTGAGAGGGTTTTGTTCTTATCATCAAGCCAGATATCAAGAAATGTATAAGTTGGCTTTTGATATTCAAATTGAAAGCCTTTAAAAAAAAATAAAAATAAAAAAAAAAAAAAAAAAGGGTTTCCTTTATTGCTGTTTATTGTGTGGTTTTGTGTACTTCTTTGTAATTTTTTTTTTTTTTTTGCTGGCCATCTTGATCAGGACTTCCTGGTAGAAGAGATACTGTATCTCAATGGGACCTTCCTGGTAAAATAAATGAATAAAAACTAGCAATTTCTGAGTGAAAATTGTTTCAAAGTAAATCTTACACCGAGCCCAGAACGGTTTGATAGAATCGACAGAAAAGATACTTGAAATACCTCTCTCAGCCTTCATGTGCACAAACGACTCACTTGTGTGTGAACTCTTACGTGAACTCTCTGTGCATCCTAAGCCGTGAGCCATGTGATCCAGTTATTCACTGCTCTATCTAAGCATGCTTGGAATCTAGGCATGCACTTTAAATAACATCTTTCAAGTGACTGTAACGGGGAGAGTCAACACTTGTAATAGTCACTCAATAGTGATTCACTAAGGAAATTCTCTGCTGATTGCATTTCAGAAACCCAGAGATTTAAGCTGGGAAACCAAACACCCAGTATATATTTTTGTTTAAAGCGGAACTCAGTAATGTTTGCAAAGCTCCCCCTACAGGTTCCTTCAGTGAATCACACTGTCGTAAATACTCCAAGCGCAGCTCTGGACTACAACGACTACAACGCTCACCAGCGCAGTAGTTTTGCAAATACAGTACAAGAAATCTCGATGGAGGTGGGTAATTTTTGAAATTGTCTTATAAAGTCATAATATATACATTGTTTTTGAATTACCGTAAAGCATTTTGTCACTCTCGCGTGAACATGAGGCGAGATTGTGTCGGGTCGGCGCAGCTCAACTTCCAAGTGCTGTTTTCTGGCGTAGACGTGCCAGAGGGGGTTAGTGCACGCCTCAAACACACCACTACAAGTCAATTAACCATCGTAAGGACTTAGAAAACTATTTATGAAGGTAAAAAAAGTGACTTAGTTCTGCTTTAATATTGCTATATTGTAATTTTGAAGATAAACTGAGATGTAAACGATGCATAGGATATACATAGGGTTATAATTGTTGCATATTTCCAGATAAATAGATTTGGAGCCACAAATAAATGTAAAAAGATTCACAAATATTAAACAAATTCACAAACCAATAGAATGAGATCCACAAATATGAGTTCCACAAAAATGAATTAAATTCACAAATAAATAAAGTTAGACAAATAAATAAAAAGTATAATTGAAGTATAAAAAATAAGTAAAAAAGAAACATATTTGGTTAATGGTTGGAGTGAGAGCATGCAGTTGGTCAGCGCAACTGGTAAGTGCAAAGTGGCTGTTAACTGATTGGCTTACGTAGACAGTGGGCGGAGTCCAGCTTTTTGTGAATTTGTGTGTGCCTTGGTGCTAGAAATGTTTCAAAATCCACAAATGCGGTCTGTGATCCACAAATGTACAGGAAGCAATATACAAATAAATGTCAGGTGAAGTTGTGTTTGGCGAAATCTCATTTTATTTATTTGAAAATTAAATTTTCTTTTTTTTTTTTTTTGTGGATCTCATTTTGTTTGTGAATTTGTTGGTAACACTTTACAATAAGGTTCACTAGTTAACATTAACTACATTAGTTAACATGAACTAATAATGAACTGCACTTCTCCAGCATGTATTCGTCTTTGTTAATGTTGATTTCAACACTAATACATTATTAAACTCTTGTTAACATTAGTTAATGCACTGTGAACTAACATGAACAAACAATAAACAACTGCATTTTCATTAACTAACAATAAAGGGTTAGTTCACCCAAAAATGAAAATTCTGTCATTTATTACTCACCCTCATGCCGTTCCACACCCATAAGATCTTCGTTAATCTTCGGAACACAAATTAAGATATTTTAGTTGAAATCCAGCTCTGTGAGGCCTCCATAGGGAGCAATGACATTTCCTCTCTCAAGATCCATTAATGTACTAAAAACATATTTAAATCAGTTCATGTGAGTACAGTGGTTCAATATTAATATTATAAAGCGACGAGAATATTTTTGGTGCACCAAAAAAAAAAAATAAAAAATAACGACTTATTTAGTGATGGCCGATTTCAAAACACTGCTTCAGGAAGATTCGGAGCACAAATGAATCAGTGTATCGAATCATGATTCAGATCGCGTGTCAAACCGCCAACGGCTGAAATCACGTGACTTTGGCGCTCCGAACAGCAGATTCGATACACTGATTCATAACGCTCCGAAATTTCGTGAAGCAGTGTTTTGAAATCGGCCATCACTAAATAAGTTATTTTATTTTATTTATTTTTTTTGGTGCACCAAAAATATTCACGTCGCTTTATAATATTAATATTGAACCACTGTACTCACATGAACTGATTTAAATATGTTAAATATGTTATAGTACCTTTATGGATCTTGAGAGAGGAAGTGACATTGCTCCCTATGGAGGCCTCACAGAGCCATCGGATTTCAACTAAAATATCTTAATTTGTGTTCCGAAGATGAACGAAGAACTTACGGGTGTGGAACGACATGAGTGTGAGTAATAAATGACAGAATTTTCATTTTTGGGTGAACTATCCCTTTAACGAAGATTAGTAAATACAGTAACAAATGTATTGCTCATGGTTAGTTCATGTTAGTTAATACATTAACTAATGTTTAACTAATGAACCTTATTGTAAAGTGTTACCAATTTGTTTAATATTTGTAAATATCTTGACATCCATTTGTGGCTCAAAATCTATTTATCTGAAAATATGTAATGATTATAACCCCATGCTCACATTGAAAATCAACTATTTAGATGCCTAAATGTTAATCAGAATTATAAACAGTTTACCTTGTGTGTAAAAAGACAGAGTTTTATGCATTATTTTGGAACCATCTTCCATTCTGTGCAAATTGTCAATCACGACACATTTTTACACACTACTATTTTTACACAGTAAAATCAAATTACAAATGAACTGTATCTTAGAAAGACAGCTGGTGGATTGCTTCTTCACATTTTGGGTTTGTTTTACTGCGAACACTATAGCTAGGCCTACGTGGAAGATCCCGGGACAGGATTATTGACCCGTGAGCCTGGGATTTATGCTCTAGTGGTCAGGCTTGGCAAAGAAGGGGGTTTTGGATGTGAGATGTGATTAAGTTTTGTGACTTGTGTATGGCAGAATTGCAGGAATGATGGATCTGGAACATGGACAGATCTTATTACACCACCTGCCCTTTACATCACAAAGCAACACCCCCTCCAAGGTCACCAGCAAGGACAGAGGTTAACATCTTAACATCTGGCCTGGAAAATTCCCGCACTGAAAATGGGAGGATCTACATGTGAATAGGCATGATTGACAGTTTTATAGGCATGTGGATTATACACATATGATGTAAATATAGCATCAGTGTTTATGCGCTTCATTCATCACACTATCCTGCTGTGCTGTGGTGCTATGTGAAGAAATCATAAAATTTAACACTCGTTCCCCAAGGGAGTATCCATTGCTCATTTGGTTTAATTTTAGTGAAGAATGCATGCTGTTAGAGTCAAAGGTGAAACTTCTTATCCAAGAATGGGAGTAAATAATGTGACTTATGTGATATACTTTTGATCTGCTTTGAAATACATTTGAAATACACTACCATTCAAAATCTCGGTTATATTTTTTTTTTTTTGTAATGTGAGAATCAAGTTTCAATTTACTGTCCATTGAATTTCATTGCTTTCTCATGTTTTACCAGTTGAACTATACAATAGATTTCATTTGAGATTATTCATACATCACAAAAGATTCCTAACATTTATGGGTTCTTAAGATCATTGTGTTTTTTGGGCTCTTTTAAAGCACATCATGCAATTGCTGCCTTAATAAAGATATACAGTGGCCTGAAAAAGTATGTGAACCCCTTGCAGAATCTGTGAAAATGAGAATTATTTTAATAAAATAAGAGGGATAATAAAAAATGCATGTTATTTTTTGTTTAGTACTGTCCTGAGTAAGATATTTTACATAAAAGATGTTTGCATTTAGTTCACAAGACAAAACAATAGCTGAATTTATTCAAATAACCCCATTCATAAGTATGTGAAGCATTGATTCTCAATACTGTGTATGGTTACCTGATGATCCACGACTGTTTTTATGTTTTGTGATGGTTGTTCATGAGTCTCTTGTTTGTCCTGAGCAGTTAAACTGAGCTCTGTTCTTCAGAAAATCCTCCAGGTCCTGCAGATTCATCAGTTTTCAAGCATTTTTGCATATTTGAACCCTTTCCAGCAGTGACTGTAGGATTTTGAGATCTGTGTTTTCATACTGAGGACAACTGAGGGACTCAAACACAACTATTAAAAAAGGTTCAAACATTCACTGATGCTCCAGAAGGAAACACGATGCATTAAGAGTGCAAAAATGCTTGAAAACTGATGAATCTGCAGGAGCTGGAGGATTTTTCTGAAGAACAGAGCTCAGTTTAACTGCTCAGGACAAACAAGAGACTCATGAACAACCATCACAAAACATAAAAACATTCGTGGATCATCAGGTAACCACACACAGTATTGAGAATCAATGGTTCACATACTTATGAATGGGGTTATTTTAATAAATTCAGCTATTGTTTTGTCTTGTGGACTAAATGCAAACATCTTTTATGTAAAATATCTTACTCAGGACAGTACTAAACAAAAAATAACATGCAGTTTTTATTATCCCTCTTATTTTATTAAAATAATTCTCATTTTCACAGATTCTGCAAGGGGTTCACATACTTTTTCATGCCACTGTAGCTCAGTATCTGCAAGACAACAGGTAAAATACATTTCCGAGAAAATGTAGTCATTGAACCAGATATTTATCTTTAAATATCCACTTTGCTGAGTATTGTTTTATTTTGTGTTACTAAGCTGTTGAGTATGGAAGCTTGTTTCCACCACAGAATAAATTTAAAAGGTAATTGCAACTTTTTATTTCGCAGTTCTGACTTTTTTTCTCAGAATTGTGTTTATATCTTGCAATTCTGATTTTACAACTCACAATTGCTGGCTTGTATCTCGCAATTTGAACTTAACTCAGAGTTGCTAGTTTATATCATGCAATTCAAACTTTCTAACTCCCAATTGCTAGTTTATATCACGCAATTTGGACTTTATTACTAGCAATTGCTAGCTTATATCATCCATAAACTCTGAGGAAAAAAAATAAATAAATCAGAATTGTGAGATAAAAAGTCGCAATTACCTTTTTTTTGTTTGTTTTTTACATTTTATATTCAGTGGCGGAAACAAGCTTCCATAGTTTAGAGCCCTGCACATAATGTCATGGTTCAGGTCTGTATTTCTTTGCTGTTATCTTTCTGTCATGTCTATGATTGATTCATTCAGCATCTAAACAACTTTATCAGCTGACGAGTCAAGCCCATACTCACCTGTTGCTCATTTGTTTTCCCCTATTTATATCACAGTGTGTGTGTGTGTGTTCATTTCTTGTCAGTTCGTTGTTGTCTCACCGTTTTTGTTCTCTCGTCTAGAGTTTATTTTTGTTCCACGTTGATCACTAACCTGCCTGGATTATACAGATTGGACTGTTTGATTTCTTCCTGTTCAAGTTCATTGTCTTCTTCATTTGTTATTTGCTTTATTCCTATTTCTCCAGGACTACGTTTATGGTGTGACATAATTACTGCATTCAGTTTAACACTGTATAGAGAGATCATAAATAATCTTGTAAGTTTAAATGTTTCAGCTTTCTGTCTGAAAGGAGGGAAACTGTAAAATGAATATTTATTTTTATAACTGTACATTTTTGACTTGTCTCTTG
Source organism: Ancherythroculter nigrocauda (assembly GCA_036281575.1). Classification (NCBI taxonomy): domain Eukaryota; kingdom Metazoa; phylum Chordata; class Actinopteri; order Cypriniformes; family Xenocyprididae; genus Ancherythroculter; species Ancherythroculter nigrocauda. The sequence continues at coordinate 59,097,760 of VTFQ01000003.1, forward strand.
GATGAAAAAAAATGTTCACTTGTGAAGTAGCTTGAACAGTTAAAAGGACATTGCTAAAATTATCCAGCACTAGCTATGTTTTAATGCACCGCAAACTGGCACAAAGAGGTGAAGCCAGAGCTAGAGAGAAAATCCAGGAGGCTTTTGTGTTCTCAAATCAAATCGTGTCACTATGGATCAGAGTTTTAGTTCATGGATACAGGAGTCCTCGCTAATGCAGCAAGGATTTTACCTGAACCCCATAACCCACAAAGGCAACCTGTTGCTCGTGACAACTAACACAACACAAACACGCCACTGGATAGTCAGATATGCTGATATCATGGCTTATGAAGATCTCCAGAATATTCTGCAGAGAAACTAAAAGTACAGTCAGTAAAATGAAACATTTTAAATGTGTTGCTTTAATATTGACATAAATTAATATTAAAAACTAGAGCTGCACGATTAATCGTTAAAAGATCTCAATTTAAACACCCACGCGATCTCATTCCTAAATGACAATGATTTGCCTGTGTCTATTAAACCTTTGACAAAATCACACCGGAGCATTAAGATCTGAGTTTGCGCTGCCGCTGACCCAGAGAGAGCAGTTATCATGTATGAAACGGCTTCACAAACAGTATTTTCAACCACACAATATCGTTATTTCTGTGTTACAAATATTCAATTTATCACAGAAGTACTCAAATAAAAGTTTATAGCTTGGATATAAACACTGATGTATGGAAGCTTGTTTCCGCCACTAAATAAAAAATAAAGGTATCTCACAATTCTGACTTTTTTTCTCAGAATTGCACGATATAAATTCGCAATTGCGAGTTATAGTCATAATTGTGAAATATAAAGTCACAATCGTGTGATATAAAGTCAGAATTGCAAGTTATAGAGTCAGAATTGTGTTATAAAGTCAGAATTGTGTGATATAAAGTCAGAATTGTGTTATAAAGTCAGAATTGCAAATTATAAAGTCAGAATTGGAAGAAAAATTGTGAGTTTATATCAAAATTTTGAGAAAGGAAGTCAGAATTGTGAGATAAAAAATCAGAATTGCGTGATATAAAGCCGCAATTGCGAGTTATAAAGTCAGAATTGCAAAATATAATGTCACAATCGTGTGATATAAAGTCAGAATTGCAAGTTATAGAGTCAGAATTGTGTTATAAAGTCAGAATTGGAAGAAAAATTGTGAGTTTATATCAAAATTTTGAGAAAAGAATTCAGAATTGTGAGAAAAGAAGTCAGAATTGTGAGATAAAAAATCAGAATTGTGTGATATAAAGTTGCAAATGCGAGATATAAAGTCACAATCGTGTGATATAAAGTCATAATTGCGAAATATAAAGTCACAATCGTGTGATATAAAGTCAGAATTGCAAGTTATAAAGTCAGAATTGTGTTATGAAGTCAGAATTGGAAGAAAAATTGTGAGTTTATATCAAAATTTTGAGAAAAGAAGTCAGAATTGTGAGATAAAAAAATCAGAATTGTGTGATATAAAGTCAGAATTGTGAGATATAAAGAGAATTGGAAGAAAAATTGTGTTTGTATCAAAATTTTTAGAAAACAAGTCAGAATTATGAGATAAAAAGTCGCAATTACTTTTTTAAAATTTCTTATTTATTGGTAACTTGGTGCTTCAAACAAAGATTGTATCAATTACATTGTTACACCAGTAGGAGGCGACAATGCATAACAGTACATTAAAAATGTATGTCATTGAATCATTCATTCAAGAGATTCGTTCAAAAGCGCTGATGCATCAAGTAATGAAACAAGTGAAGTATTTATGATTGACATTTCAGCATTTCAGCACCAGTACATGAAGCACCAGTACACTTCATGTACTGGTGCTTCTAAAGAACTAGCTACAAGTGTACTAGATATTTGAGTAGTTTTGCTATAGTGCACTCTGTTATTTAAACATTGTAATGTCATGACTACCCAGTTTGCCCATTTAAAGAGCCATTCATGAGAGGTTCCCTTAATACAAATCAACAAAACATTGCTTATGTCACAGCTATAGACTAAACAGATTAGCTGTGCTATGCGTTTTCCATCTTGTATGTTGAAACATGCTCTGGGCATTAATTCCCCACCACTTAACACTTCAACAACACTATTACAGTCATTATGTAAAGGTCAATGGTAATTCACTCCGGCTTTCCATCATGATCATGGACAGTAAACATATAGCAAACTTTTCTCATGATTATAATGACATAACAGCTCAAAGATGAGGGAAGCCTCCGGATGGCTGAAAATAAATCATGGTAATTGGTGTCTTTTACTTGCTGGTGACCTCTAAGCTAGCTAAAATATTCATGATACTCATTGCTAAGAAGTCTTTGTCCTCTGGAGTATTAATGACACTCTCTCGTGGTAATGCAATAAGAATGAATAGCACCTGCTGATAATGTTGGTTATTTGCATGCATGCACAGTGTGTTGTTTTAGCACCTGTGCACCGTCGTGTGCTATTCAGTATTTGTATATCGATGCTTTGAAAAATATAGGGTGTTGAAAAACATAAAAGCTTTCTTTCATGGACTGCTAGAGGCCTCAAACACCTCTGGCTATATCGATGTCCAGATTAAGGCACCGAACCCTTTTTTCCAGCAGTATGGGAGCAGCTTTTTTTCCCCTCCAGAGCTTATGCACAGTGATATAGGCTCCTCTATATATGCTATGACACAAAAGGCTGCCGGTGCCTGAAGCATCTCATCAAGATACAGTAGCTACTTTAGTGCTGCCTGTCAGCTAAGCAATGTCTTTATCCACCCGCTCTCTTCTCACCTCCCGCCCATTTACAAGGCTTCCTGGAACTTTCATTATGTACTCTGACACAATCGAATGGGCAGATGAACTGACAAGGCCTTTAATATGACTGTAGCTGTGCATCTGGGAATGATCTTCAGACTCTGAGAGCTAGAGATGGACTGAGCTAAATCTCACAGCTAATTGTGCCTGTTTATCTGTCATAAAGCTCAACATGAGGGAGTCATATTTACCATTTTTTTACTGCTTAAACTACAGATTAATCACATTTAACAACACAAGCTCAAATGTGATGCATAACACGAGAATGAACCTCATTGGTTCTTGCTGAAGCTAAAACGTGATGCATAACACATCATTGGTTGAACCTCATTGGTTCTTGCGGAACCTCAAACGTGATGCGTAACACGAGAATGAACCTCATTGGTTCTTGCGGAACCTTAAACGTGATGCGTAACACGAGAATGAACCTCATTGGTTCTTGCGGAAGCACAAACGTGATGCGTAACACGAGATTGAACCTCATTGGTTCTTGCTGAAGCTCAAAGGTGATGCGTAACACGAGAATGAACCTCATTGGTTCTTGCGGAAGCACAAATGTGATGTGTAACACAAGAATGAACCTCATTGGTTCTTGCGGAAGCTCAAACGTGATGCATAACACGAGATTGAACCTCATTGGTTTTTGCAGAAGCTAAAACGTTATGCGTAACATGAGAATGAACCTCACTGGTTCTTGCGGAAGCTCAAACGTGATGCGTAACACGAGAATGAACCTCATTGGTTCTTGCGGAAGCACAAACGTGATGCGTAACACGAGATTGAACCTCATTGGTTCTTGCTGAAGCTCAAAGGTGATGCGTAACACGAGAATGAACCTCATTGGTTCTTGCGGAAACACAAATGTGATGCGTAACACGAGAATGAACCTCATTGGTTCTTGCGAAAGCTCAAATGTGATGCGTAACACGAGAATGAACCTCATTGGTTCTTGCGGAAGCTCAAACGTGATGCATAACACGAGATTGAACCTCATTGGTTCTTGCTGAAGCTCAAACGTGATGCGTAACACGAGAATGAACCTCACTGGTTCTTGCTGAAGCTCAAACGTGATGCGTAACACGAGAATGAACCTCATTGGTTCTTGCGGAAGCTCAAGCGTGATGCGTAACACGAGAATGAACCTCATTGGTTCTTGCGGAAGCTCAAATTAGTTCAATTGTGGCTGTTTATCTGTTATAAAGCTCAACATGAGTGAGTAATATTTACAAATTTTTACTGCTTAAACTACACTTTAATCACATTGTCATTATTGATTAACATGTACTCTGAACTAGTGAGAAGTCCATGATGTGCTATTTTTGTTTGTGGGCATGTGAAGTAGTAATATAGGTTCAAATTCCCAGGCTGTGGCACAATTTTGGTGGAAAAGAGGTAACAGATCCTCCTTCAGTAAGCTATGTCCAGCAGCCATTAGACATGCACTTCACCACAGCTGTGATTTTTGTCTTGTATGTTGAACCTTCTGCCTCACAATACAAAGCTTCATTAAATGGCCTTGCAGTCATGCTCACTTTTCAGTCTGGGAAGAGGTGTCAGAGCTGTAATTGTTGGTACACCCTGGCTGTTGCACCTGGTGTGTAGAAAGGAGCAGAATCTCCATCAGTTGCCATGGTTTTGGAAAGGCAGCAACAGTAGTCTCAGAGTCTGATAGTCGAATGAAGTGTTAATGCTTACTTGCTTTCTTTAAAAGCTTGTACTGATATTTTTGGAGGAATTTATATAAAACAGTTTTTCCAAACTTAAAAGGATAGTTCAGCCAAAAATGAGAATTCTGTCATCATTTACTCTCCCTCATGTCTTTCATTCATCTTCAGAACACAAATGAAGCTATTTTTAATGAACTCTGAGAGATTTCTGTCCTTCCAATGACAGTCCATGCAACTAACAATTTGGCGGTTCAAAAAGTTCATAAAGAGATCATAAAACTAATCCATATGATTTGAACGGTTTAGTCCACATTTTCTGAAGAGACTCGATCACTTTATGTGATGAACAGATTTAATTGATGCTTTTATTCACATATAAACATTGATCAGCGAACATAAACAGAAGCTCAAACGTGTTGCGTAACAGGTAGGGGTGTAACGGTACACGTATTCGTACCGAACGGTTCACGAGGCAAATTCCAAATGGATGTGATCATCCCTATGTGAGCAGGGCACACGCGTGCCGTATGTAGCCGTTTGGAATGCACTTGGCAAAGGGAGTGGCGTAATTTCCTCATTATCTTCAGCTGGGATGTTCCCGTGACAACGCAGCACAGTGTCCGTCAGCATATGTCGCTGTTTTAACGGCATAATTCATTTTTTTTTTCTTTTTAGCCTAACTGTTACAAATAAAAACATACATTATACATTTTATATTTCAAAAAGTTTTTAAAATGTGCTATATAATACTGTATATAAAAAGTAATATATATATATATATATATATATATATAACTTTTAAAAATATAAATTGTGTATTATTTATGCCGGCGCTGCGTTGTCACAGGAACATCCTGAAGACAATAAGGAAATTATGCCACTCCCTTTGCCAAGTGCATTTCAAACGGCTACATACGGCACACGCTTGCCCTGCTCACATAGGGATGATCACTTCCATTTGGAATTTGCCTCGTGAACCGTTCGGTATGAATACACGTACTGTTACACCCCTAGTAACATGAGAATGAACCTCATTGGTTCTTGCGGAAGCTCAAATGTGATACGTGAGTTGATGAATGTTTATATATGAATAAAAGCCTCAATTAAATCTGTTCATCATATATAGTGATCGAGTCTCTTCTGAAAATTTAATAAACAGCTCAGTTCATATGGATTAGTTTTACAATCTCTTTATGAAATTTTTGAAGCGTCAAAGTGTCAGTTGTGTAGCTGTCAATGGAGGGACAGAAATCTCTGATTTCATTAAAAATATCTTCGTTTGTGTTTCGAAGATGAACGAAAGTTCATTACGGGTTTTTGGGTGAACTATCCTGTTTCGTCCTGTTTATTATAAGTGTGTGCAGTTTTGTTGTCTGTCGCTTTAAAGGTGCCATCGAACATTTTGTTACAAGATGTAATATAAGTCCTAGGTGTCCCCTGAATGTGTCTGTGAAGTTTCAGCTCAAAATACCCCATAGATTTTTTTTAATTCATTTTTTTAACTGCCTATTTTGGGGCATCATTAACTATGCACCGATATATAGGTTGCAGCCCCTTTAATTCTCCTGCTCCCCCACCCACGGAGCTCGCGCTTGCCTTAAACAGCATAAACACAGTTCACACAGCTAATATAACCCTCAAAATGGATCTTTACAAAGTGTTCGTCATGCATACTGCATGCATGCGTCAGATTATGTGAGTACTGTATTTATTTGGATGTTTACATTTGATTCTGAATGAGATTGATGGTGCTCCGTGGCTAAAGCTAACATTACACACTGTTGTAGAGATTTATAAAGAATGAAGTTGTGTTTATGAATTATACAGACTGCAAGTGTTTAATAATGAAAATAGCGACGGCTCTTGTCTCTGTGAATACAGTAAGAAACGATGGTAACTTTAACCACATTGAACAGTACATTAGCAACATGCTAACGAAACATTTAGAAAGACAATTTACAAATATCACTAAAAATATCATGTTATCATGGATCATGTCAGTTATTATCTGCCATTTTTCGCTATTGTTCTTGCTTGCTTACCTAGTCTGATGATTCAGCTGTGCACAGATCCAGACGTTAATACTGGCTGCCCTTGTCTAATGCCATGAACATGGGCTGGCATATGCAAATATTGGGGGCGTACATATTAATGATCCCGACTGTTACGTAACAGTCGGTGTTATGTTGAGATTCACCTGTTCTTCAGAGGTCTTTTAAACAAATGAGATTTATATAAGAAGGAGGAAACAATGGAGTTTGAGACTCACTGTATGTCATTTCCATGTACTAAACTCTTGTTATTTGACTATGCCAAGATAAATTCAATTTTTAATTCTAGGGCACCTTTAAATGCTAAAGCTTTTTAAAACTGAATGGATTCTGAATGGCTGTCACTGTTTTTATTGTTCATCAGCTGGAAAAATTATTTTGAAATTCATTCCAACACATTTATTTCCCTGTGCCGTTATTGTTATAGTTGTGGTGTGAACTCTGCTGTTCTTTCCTATTAAGAATGATTTTTAGAACTACATCTTTATCTTTATAGTTATTGTCCTTGGTGCGAGCGGGCCTTTATGCTGTCATATGCTCTTATCAAGCACAGACACTTTTTAAAAGTTATTAGATACAGTATAACTGAATTATTTTACTGAAGTTAGTCACAGTGTAGTTATTGTTAACTAAAACTGTTAAAAACATGTTCGGTAATTGAAGTAAAGCTGAAATAAAATATTAATATAAGATGAAAAACGTAAACTTAAAAAAACAAGAACTTATATGTTGCCTGAAATATGAAATACTAAAATTACTAAAACTTAATTAATTAATTAATTAAAGCTACAGTATACAGTTTCTATCATTTTATTTACTGCAATTTTAATAGGATGAAACATTTGTCAGTGAAACAAACCAACATATTGTACAATGTGTGCATTCAAGTTTGTTTCTTTGGGTTGATCAAACAGCATTGGTCCTGTCTATGTGTTCAGTGGGAGTGTGTTTAATCCCGCTCTCTCAGAATTCCCTCCTGCAGGCTCCTTTGATTCGGCTCTTTCACGGCTCCTCTGAGACCCAGCAGCGATTCCACAGATCTATTGATCTCAGATGGTATTAAGGGCCACACAATCTGATACATTGAACCATTTACAACCACAAAATCCCTGTTTCACCCCAGACTTTCAATGCATGTTGTCCAGACCTTGTTGTTCAGACCTTCGTCTTTCTCACTGCACTTTTTCAGTGCTTGCTTTCTTTGCTTGTGTATTGTCAGGCAGCATCCAAAGATTACAATGGCATCATCCTTTCTACTGAGATGCATTCTTATGACGACCCACAATCCTGTGCATTCAACACCCTGAGTGACTGAAAAATAATCTTAGTGAGGGGTTGAAAGAGAGTTCACTTATATATGTACTTTAAAAATATGGTTTTGAAAGAAGTGTCTAATGCTAACAAAATATATTAGTACATTTTAAAATAACTGCTTTGTTTTAATATATTTGAAAATGTAATTTATTTTTGTGATGGCAATAATAATGTATGTATATGTGCATATATATATATATATATATATATATAATAAGATGTTAAACTTAAGCTGTAATATTAAATTAAAACATTGCTATAAATAAAAGTAAACTGTTAATTGAATTGAATTGTATGATAATTGATCAGCATTCAGTACTTCACAATCATGACTTGGTTATCTCTGAAGCTCGAATTTGTCCTCTATCATCAATCGTGATGTTCTTCGAAGCTGGTCTGAGGCAGAGGGAAGCCTGATTTGGAGGGAAAGAACCGCTGAACAAGTGTGTGTGTTCTGTCACCAAGTATGATGATAAGTTGGAGATAGATCTTGCTTGTGATGGCAGCTCCAATCTCGGTGATGGCTGGGGGCATGCAGAGGCTCATATCATGGGTGATCGCTGGACATATTGGACTGGTACTTTGACAGAAATGCTTCACACATCACAGCTGAGCGCAAATCCATCCATCCATCCAGCAACGAAAAAATGAAAAAGAGTGAATTTATCGAAACTTCATTGATCAAATGTCTTTTGTCATAGAAAGTCGATAGAGGTGGTAAATCCATAATGTCTTCAATCAGTTGGAGTATTAATCTGTCATTTAATGAAGCTCGATGGATAGCGGGAGGCAAGAAGAACACAGTTGGCGGCTCGATGAGGTCTGGAGTTCAGGGTCAGATATTTTTAGTTTGAGTGCCACATAGCACCTGCTGGACTGTATCAGAAGAACAACCCAAGCCCGAGATTACAGGCTGTGTTCAGAATAGCTTCCTACCATGCTACTATTGATATAGTATGATCACTATAAATAATTTGCAAAGTTGTGTATTTATTTTTTGTAACCAGCAACTGCATCGTTATGGTAGGGAAACCTTTTGTGTATATACAGTCAAACCAAAAATTATTCAGACATTTTTTATATGTTTGATATATTTTTACTAGTGAGTGCAGGACACTATAGTTCATTTATGTAAGTGAGGATAGCAAAATAAAGTAAACTGTGACATATTATACCCAAAAATTATTCATACAGTGGACTACCAGTAAAATTGATAAAAAAAAAAAAATAAAAAAAAAAATGGAACCAAAAATTATTCAGACACTTTGACCAGACCATGTTTTGCTTAAGTGTTATCTGACATAATTACGATTATTTTTTTCTGACAGAGTTAAACTACTTTTTTTTTAAACTATATTCTAGTTGGGAAATAATCATTTTTGAACTATTTAAAAATGATATTTGCATTAATTTGCATTAAAATATGCACTCATGCAGACATGTGCACAAAATGCTGGGTTAAAAACAACCCAAGTTGGGTTGAAAATTGGACAAACCCAGCAATTGGGTTGTTTTGACCCAGTGGTTGGGTTAAATGTTTGCCCAACCTGCTGGGTAGTTTTATTTAACTCAACTATTGTTTAAAAATTACTGTATTGCTTGCTTAAATTTACATTTATTAATATGTTTAATACACTCAAAAAAATAACTTGTTGGTCTAACTTAATTCAATTATGACACCTATTTCCACACAGTTGAACTGATTTATTTGAACTTAAGCTAGGTTAATTGTACTGATGAGTGAAATTCATCCTAATTGAATGAGATCACACCAGTTTCATTTGACGTATTCTGTGTATGTTTCCTGAACATAATTCATTCTTGTTGATCCAACCAGTGCTTTTTTTTTTTTTTTTTACCATCATGGTGAAGATGTGCGCTTGTGCTTAGATTTTGAGTAGCTGTTGTACACAGACATACATGTTTCATGACCATTGAGAGGGGAAAAGCTGATGACCATTTGTAGACTGTGTAAATTATGTGCTGGCCCTCAAACTAATTTATTTATATTTCTATAAAAACTAAACTAAAATAACACTTTTTCATATGCTAAGCAACATTTATAGCATGCAAGTAATGATCAGATAAAGAACTTCTCATCACTGGCTTTAGCACAGTTAATGCTCGTTGAGAACAATATAAATTTATTTTACGTAGCCACCTAGAGCCTAACCACAAGGTCTACACTTCCGCATAATGGTAACCTCAAAAAAATCGACATAACATAAACTCTTTTAAATGTCAAATATAACTGAACATCAAACTTTAAAAGGTATTTCCCTTTACTAAAAAACACATTAAACAGCACTTAAGTTCAACATTTACTGTCCCAATCTTTCCCTACGCAAAGCATGCTGGGAACTAGAAATCCACTGCCCAGGTTCAATCAATGCAACATAAATGATTCATGTAGTCCCAACACAAATGGTTTAGGTTGACCTAACATTTTGCAAATTTAATTTCATTTAACATAATACAATTGAGTGCAAATGCCAATTAAGTAAAAAACTAAAGATTTGTGTTGGTTCAGCTTATTTTATTTAAATAAACTGAACAAGCAGCTAGAATCATTTTTTTGAGTGTAAATGATAATTAAACAATTAACATTTATTAAATTGCTTATTTATAAATGTTCACCTTTTGATTATTAGTGTTGCTTCTAGTACTTATATATCTGATTTTAATTTCCAACCTATTTTGGGTTCATTTTAAGCCAGCCATATAGTCATTTTTAATCAATAGTTGGGTTAAATAAAACTGCCCAGCAGGTTGGGAAAACATTTAACCCAACTGATGGGTTAAAACAACCCAATCGCTTAAAGTGTAGGCTACTTTTATTTGTATGCGTAACGTGTCGAAAACATAAAAGTGTCTCGTTACACTCAGTAATTACATGAATCACATAAATGCATATTTTCAATTCAAAACTGCCATATTTGAGAAAAAAATTGAGTAGTTTGCATCACTGGATTAAATGTATTAAATGTTTCACCATTTACATCTTACATCAGTCTTAATGCTTAAATTCACACTCTGCTTCTGTGAACAGTAAACCCCGCCTACTTTAATTTGATTGGCCATCTCAATCATTTTGACATTGATGAGACAAACCAGACTAAAATGTAACTTTTAAACATTTTTGTCATCCTAACAACATAGAGAGCGCAGTGAAATTGAGTGCAGGAGAGCAGTGCAAGAATTTTATATACTGGAGGGACAATGTCTGTGATGGTGCTGTACTTGGAGATAGAGAGTCAGTTAAAGTTATATTTAGATTATCATTCAAAATCTTGGTTCGTGCTGTATTGTAAATATACTGTTCTGAGAGTTGTGAGTTATTTCCTGAAGTAATTTTACCTTTTAGTGGTAGTTTGATAAGTAGCTTTAAAAAACACAGAAAACAGATGAGTCAACATTAGTGTGCTGTTTCAAACTCATTCACAGAGATGTGAAGAGCCAAAGAAGAAGAAGAAAAAAGAGGCCTTACAGTTCTCCATTAATCCTATTGGACTTAAATGGCTCTTATCTTTTAAAATTCTTTAAATCCACTAACAGGACATCTTCAAACATTTTAAATGACAGATGCGGGTTCATTGTTTGGGCATCCCTGAAATGAATCGCTTCATCATGTAACAGAGTCCCAGCCTGTTGGGTGTTTGCTTCCTCTCTCAACCCTGAAGATGTTTTGAACCGTAGCAGACAGCCTTGCAGCGGGAGCTCTGGGACTCTATCAACCTCAAATGGTGGAGAATGAAAAGAAAGCGAAAATAGTTGATGCAAGATGATGTGCAGTGAATCACTAGTGAATTGCATGGGCGGAAAAAGATTCCTTTTAAAGTCTGGATACATTTTTAGGCTAGTAGGGGTGATTGCCGGATAGAAATGATAGGAATCAAAAGGAATTTAATTATTGTGATTCCAATTCTAGTTCCTTAATTATTCAATCAATCAATCAATTTTTTTTTACTGTTTGGTAACAAATTTTACTATAATTATTTAATTAATGTCTTTTCTTCAAATAACAATGTGTAGGTAAACATATACATCCGTTTAAAAAAATGATAGATGGATTCGCTGCAGCTTATGTTCGATTTTTCACATCACCGTTTTCACCAAATTCACAATTTCGTAGTTTACACGGAGGCAATAACAATATCATTTTCAAAAACTTTCACTTTAAAACCCTTCATTTCACTTTATGTAAATGAACAGCCAAAACACATGAAAAGTTTTCTGTTTTTCGTTGAAAACAGTGTCATGTAAACGAAATACATGAGTTGTCAAATATAGATAGAGATCTAGAACAAGGTATTAGCATCTC
>VTFQ01000003.1:59112431-59294931 GCA_036281575.1 Ancherythroculter nigrocauda
ATGTTTGAATGTGATTTAGAGAGGTAATTAGAGCTGTTAATTGTTTTCATTACTCAGACTTAGCTGATAGCTGTCTGAGGAGTTCTCAGAAAGAGCTTCATGTGTGTCTTCAGCACACTTGCAGGTGTTAGACAGGCAAAGTTTAACAGGGTGTTGTTGCTGGTCCTGTTAGTTGGGTGATAGTGAGTGATGTTCTCTTTTCTTGACATCAGCCACTCGACAAAACTGATATCAAAGCATTCTGCAGAGTGCATCTATCTCTGAGCTTCTATTTCCATGCAATGAAAGCGTATTATGACCAGAGGCTATCAAGCTCTTGTTTGCTTCTTGTCATAAAGAGTGATAGGATTTGTTCTCTGAGTCTGACTGTGTTGTATAACCCTGCAGGATCCGTGGAAGTTATGTAGACAGTTTGAGAATGGCCAACAGTGATCCTCATGGTGACCCTATTCAGTGTGACAAAGCTCTGCAGAAAAGCTTCAGCGGGGCCAATGGCATCTTTTCATGCTCTGGTGCCATGAGTGGGACAAATGAGGGTGACATTGAGCCCAACTAATGCCAAAGCTTCTTTCAGATGAAGTGTCAGGTCTGAATCTTTATAACTGTTCTAGATTTTCTTTGATGACCAGTTCACCTCTTAAACCTTTTCCAGTGTTGAGGAAACTATGTAGATTGACATGCTTAAAGTGTAGTTCAAGCCATGGGTTGCCAGGTCAGCGTTTTTTCCCTACACCATGCATTATTTGTAGTGCCTTATCCATTAATCGCAAAGAGCTTTGTGCTTTTTTGCTCCTGATAAGAAACAACGTCTGAGCTTTCAAATTCTTTCCTTTTATCATGAAAATGTACAATAAATGGTGTTTTGACGCTCTTAAATGTGAAGTGACAGATCACAGTTCAAGCAGCAATATTTTCTTTCCTCATTTCCAAGTTAAAACAACCCAATCGCTGGGTTTGTCAATTTTCAACCCAACTTGGGTTGTTTTTAACCCAGCATTTTTAGAGTGTAGCATGAAAAAACATCCATCAAAAACCATCAAAAAGAGTACTACTAGCTACTTTAGCAGGTTTAATTTTAAATATAATAAAAAAAAAAAAAAATCAATTTTCAATTGTCTTTTAAACAGACATCTGCAATAATAAACTAAGTGCAATGTAGTTTTGTCAAAAATATTGATTTTTCTATACATATAATATCTAAAAATATCGGAAATATCTGAAGCGCTTCTGATACTCATTTTCCACACCATAGTTAGAGATTATCAGCTGCTCTTTCTCTCTCTCTCATTTCTCTGACAGCAAGTTGACACACAAACCCGTCTTCCCTCACTCACTCATTTCATTTGCTCCGGATGAATATTGTTGATGTTACAGGGCTTGAATTTCGGCATGGGATTGGACGTATTGCGCATAATTGTACTCATTCCTGCAGATTTTGTTCTCACACCCAAAGTACGCCACATAAAGCCGCATTTCAGTACTAAATTGAGTTCTTTTTCACTGCTTATTGCACTTAAACAGTCAAATACACACAAAATAATGTCAAAATGGCGGTCTTGGTGAGTATTCATGTAAACACAGTCAGTTATGTTTGAAGTGAATGTAAACAATGAGAAAGAAAACTCATGTGTAACAGTATAATAGATCCGTGCATCAGGTCTTAAAGTGACAGCAGCATAATAAACCTGCTGCTAAATTGTGTGATAATATTAAAATATCTATATGGCAGTTTTTCCTCTTGGTATCAGTGTGGAAAACCACTAGTCACAGTGGCTGGTGAGCAAAAAAGTTAATGTCAAGCCCTGAAATTGACTCATGTAATCGTTCAATCTGGAAACGTGTCAATAAAACATCTTGTGAACAATATGTCACTTAATGTTTCAAATCAAGTCACCTTTATTTATATAGCACTTTATACAGTACAGATTGTTTCAAAGCAACTTTTTCATGGATAAAAGAGAACATACTGTTTTTACTTTGACTAACTAAACTAGTTCAGTTATATGCACTTCGAGGCTTCAGTCTCCATGCTCTTTGCCATTGTTTCATGAGAAATATCACTAAATGTCCAGCACAATGATGAGTTTCAGTCCATGTTGCTTTAACTTGTGTTCATTTCACACAACTAAAGCCAACACGCACATTTATCCACCAAACTGTCCGTTTTATCAAAACACAAACATGCAAACTCGTATTGCGTTTAATCCAATGTACACTGACCATGTCCCAATAAAACCCAATCTCGAAATAGCTTGTGTTCAGTTTCAGATAAATTATTCAATTGCATATTTTTCTTCATACCTAAAGACTTCAGCTGTGGAAGTGATTGATGAGGTGTGGTTGAATAATTTAGACTTTTAGGAGTCGCGTGGATCTGCCAACTGGACCACTGGCTCAAGAAGAGAAAACACGAGAGGATAGTAGTCTTGAGGCTGCCAGAGATAGAAGAAGAAGAAAAAACAATTCTTACTCAGATATGAGATGACAGAACAGCAAATGTGTGTCTGCTGCAAGCATGCAGGCTATTTTCGAATCTCAGCCGGAGTTTTTATGTCTGCATGACAACCAGTGTCTGTGAGGATTTTGGTGATATAGCTGTACACAAAATGACTATTTTCATAGTGAGTTTAAAAAAAATACTTTTTTGAAAAGCATGATCTCATCCTCCATATGTGGCTGCAGAAAAAAAAAAAAAAAATCTAACTAAAGCCAGTCTCCTGAATTATCATATAGACAGATTGTCTCCTATTTAAACACAATTACCTTCAACAGCTAACTTAATCAATGATTCTGCTAATTTGTATTTTTAAATAGGCGATTTGTCTTGTTATGTTAATGTGTGAACAATTATGGTTATTTCAAAACAAATTTCTCATTACTTTGTTCAGTTTTGAAAGGAAGGCAAATGTTAACTCATTAATTGGAGAGCCCTTAAAAAGACAATAGTTAATTGCTGCAATTTGCATGTCATTGGTAGTAATGCATGAATAAACATAGGCATAGAAATGCTCTTCAACTATGATGCATGTGCACACTTTTTGGCTCACATTTTGTGCACAATTATTGGCTCATGCATTGCATTCTTTAGGCAAATAAATATAATTGAGAATCACTTTTTTTTTCTTTTCGAATAGAGATCATGATTCTCCCGCGATTCTTATCAGACAACAGACAACTAAACAAAATAACACGTAATTTACTAGAGGTTCTGACAAAATATTCATTGCTGCAGTCTATTTAAAATGTTTAATCAATTTGAATGAATTATTTTTTAAAAATCGGTTTGAATGAATGATTCAGTGACTCACTCATTAACACTTCACTTGTTTCAATACTGTATGAATCAGCGATTTTGAACGAATCTCTTGAATGAATGATCCACTGACATACATTTTAAGTCACTTGTCGCCTCCTACTGGTGTAACGATGTAATTGATACAATCATTGTTTGAAGCACAAAGTTACTTTCAAAAGGATTTGCTCTATTTTGATCGCTACCGTAGACATCAGTGATTATATCCAAGCTATAAACTTTTATCCCTTCTGTACTTCTGTCATAATATGAATATTTATAACACAGAAATAACGATATTGTGTAGGTGAAAAGACTTTTTCATACATGAAAGGCTGTGATAACTGCTCTCTCTCTCACACCGTTTTTCATTAATTTACCTTAAATGTTTCATTGTTTCATTCAGGTGGGCTTGACCCATTCTGTTCTTTATAGATGACTATAAACACATGAAATAGCTTGAAGTGAGCTTGGATTCGTCCTATCGACTTGTTATGTTTTGCTGATTATGGTGACTGAGTCAGCAATAAGACTCACTGACGAGATCCATATTAATCATGTCTGGAGTGCAGCTTTCCTCACGGTTTCCCTAATCACGCTTCTCCGAGGATTCACTCCACCGGAGATAGGATAGAAAAGACTTCCTGGTTTAGATGAGGAAATCCACGGAAGGACAGGAGGGCAAGCTCACTTCTTTTGGAAGATTTGTCCTGGGAGCTCAGGTCTAATTGCTGCTCTCAACTGAATGCTGTCAGCATAAAATGAAATGCAAAATGACATTGTTCAGTTTCCTAAAGAAAATGTGAGTAGCGCTTGTCTGCAAAACTAAGGATGACATATATTAATATTTTTTTAACCAAATGTTATGTCAAATTTAAACCTAAAAATATATAGAATAAGCAGGGAAAATGTCATCTATTTATTTAGTTAGCTACACTGTAAAAATATTTTCATGACATCACTTTTTTTTTTTCTTTTGCCAAATCAACTTCAATAATTTACAGAAGAGGATTAGGGCCAAGCAATAATAAAAAAATAAAACCATCTTGAGATTAAAGTTGTTAAATTTCGAGAAAAAAAGTCGAGATAAAATGTTGAGAATAAACTCGTTAAATTACGAGAAAAAACTCGTTAAATTTAGAGAAAAAAGTCGAGATAAAATGTTGAGAATAAACTCGTTAAATTACGAGAAAAAACTCGTTAAATTTAGAGAAAAAAGTCGAGATAAAATGTTGAGAATAAACTCGTTAAATTACGAGAAAAAAATCGTTAAATTATGAGAAAAAACTCGTTAAATTTCGTGAAAAAAGTCAGTCGTTAAATTACAAGAAAAAAGTCGAGATAAAATGTTGAGAATAAAGTCATTAAATTATGAGAAAAAAGTCATTAAATTACAAGAACAAATTCGTTAAATTACGAATTTGTTCTCATAATTTAACTACTTTTTTTCTCGTACTTTAACGACTTTATTCTCATAATTTAAGGACTTTATTCTCAACATTTTATCTCGACTTTTTTCTCGAAATTTAACAACATTTTTCTCATAATTTAACGATTTTGTTCTCGTAATTTAACAACTTTTTTCTCGGAATTTAACGAGTTTATTCTCAACATTTTATCTCGACTTTTTTCTCGAAATTTAACGAGTTTTTTCTCGAAATTTAACAACTTTAATCTCGAGATGGTTTTATTTTTTTATTATTGCTTGGCCCTAATCCTCTTCCATAATAATTAGTGTGGTTCAGATAACATAATATTTTGAGTTTCTGTTGATTAAAACAATCACCTTCATTGTATTCAAATTCAAATTTTTAATTTCAATGAACTCAAAATTTTAAGGCAACCAGGTAACTTACTTTTTTTTAAGTTAAACAAACAATTCTTTTTACAGTGTTGTTAGTTAGTTAGTTAGTTATTTGTCCTTTTTCAACCTTATTTGGGTTGTTTTTAACCCAGCATTTTTTAATGTGTAGTTTTGGGCCATTATATTACTTATTATTTTAATATCAAAGTACCATTGTATTACCTGATATGAAATCATATATCATCAGAGTAATAAAAGAAAATCTGTGTTTATCTGAGATGTGACATCTCACCTTCTCGGTTAATTCATCATGACCTGACATTTCCTCCTGTCTGTTTTGAAAACATTGAATCTGTTAATATGCCCGCGCTCATCTCCATCTGTTCAGCAGCATTACGTATGCACCGTCACTGCCGCGGTAAAGGATGCGAGCGCAGGCCGCTTCTCTCTGGGTCTGAGGCCTTACACTTCCATCCACTCTCTTTATGCACAGGCACATCGAGGGCAAGCTGAGCTCTGCGTCCTTATCCACTGCTCCTTCAGCTGCTTTTATTTCATTTATTTCCTTGGTGTCTACGGGGAATAAACCGATGGTTGCTAATTAAGGACAAGCTGTCAATGCCCAATTTGAGTTAGTGATATGAAGTAAGCCTGATGAAAAGAGCAGCATAGCTGGTCGCAGACAAATGTGTTTGGATGTTGGTAGTTCTTCATATTTTTCTTGGTAAACCCATTTTACCATAAACACCATGGTTGTGTCTAGCTTTTTTGATCATGTTTTGGTAGTAAATAGCAATGATGGTCCACCAGCTAGACCAGCACCAAACAAGCAGCAACATTAAAAAGCAACATCTCTTGGTTTATTGTCTTTTGTTAGTTTGGTTTTGGCCTTTTTTTTGGATTCTGGCAGCTGTGTAACACTCACATTTGCATCCATAATTCCCTGGCAGGCTGTTGTGCCACTTTGCTCTGTGGTCCCATCGCATTTCAAACAGATAGCAGATGTAGTCAGTCCTGTGTAGTAATTTGCTTGGAAAAGGGAGTTAATTATTGCCTGTGTGCTCATCTTATTGGACCTTGGAAATGTTTTTCTTTGTAGTACCAGTTTTTTGAGTATCTGTCTAGAAGTCTGTGTCAAGAATGTGTAAAGAGAAAAAAAAGAAATGCTGAAACTCAAGTCTTGAAATCCAGTGGTAATAATTACACTTATTTTACTTACTTTTTTTTCTCTTGTAATTATGTTACAGTAATATATTATGTATGTCATACAAAACCACACAGAACATATTTTTTTTTTTTATTCCACAAAAAAAAAAAAAAAAAGGTTTGCGGTGATTTAATTTCATTCTTTTTAAACTAAGTTTTTCATATGCTTTGTGTGGGAAAAGGAAGAAAAAACAAGATATTATTTTATGCTGTATGAGTGGATTTATTAGATTAAGATTTATTAAAAAATGGTAGATTACAAAATCTCAATTGCTTGTGCCAACGCTCAGCTAGAGGAAAGATTCAGTTATATTTGTAAAATGGCTGGTAGCATAGTAAAGGTGCCACAATATATTTCATATAAAGTTAAGTGCTCTTATAATATAAACTCCTGAGTTGCGTCCAAAATCACATGCTATCTTGAGGTACTTATTTTGAATAACTTATAAATGTGTGTAGTATGAATGTAATCCAGACGTACTACATTAGCCAAGTTGCCATTATCATGTGACCTACCAGCATCAGTTGTATCACTTTGTTGACATTCACAAATCATCTCCCGTGGCCTCATGGGACAGTAAAGTGGACACCGTATGCACAATTCAGAAACTCGCCGGAAGTAAAAAAAAAATATATATATATATCCTGTTAAATTTACAGTTAAAAAAAAAAAAAAAGTGGTAGCTGTGGTTGCCAGAAATTCATTAAAATATACAGGATGCCTGTATATTTTACAACTTATAACCATACATTTCATTAAGTGATATAATGTTAATATTGTTAATAGGGATGTAATGATACCCTAATGTCACAATTCAATACATGTCACGATACTGAACTCACAGTACGATATTATTGCGATACTTCAAGACATATGGTAAAAGGTAAACAAAAAATTAAATGTTGATTAAAATGCTACATTTGGTATTACATTGGGGGTGGAAATGAATAGGCTTGGACTTGGTGCTGGTAATCCAATACACGGGACAATGACAGCAGAATAAAAATATTCATGATTCTAACACTAAAAATACAGAAAAATATGAATATGAAATATATATATATATATATATATATATATATATATATATATATATATATATATATATATATATATATATATATATATATATTATGCAGGCATGTTATCCTATAGAGAACTTTTAATTGCTCATATGTTGCTCCATCAGACACAAGAGTTTTAATCTCAAGTATCAACTTTAAGTCAGATCTTTTTCTTAAAATTCATTAAGAAAATGAGATTCACATGAGATTACTCTGCTTGTTTTTTTGTTTGTTTGTTTGTTTGTTTGTTTGTTTTGTTTTTTGGTTTTTGAGGAAATTGAGACTTACGGTAAAAATGTTCTCCATTTAAGGTCATTGCTGTCTATTTAGGAGATCTCATTAGTAAATTCTCTTTCCTGTTGGTTTTATGCTTTTCACATGTTCTCAATTATAGGTAGTTTTATTTTTTGTTTGTGTATGTGTTCAAAGACTCTTTCTAAAATGTGTTTTTCTTCTTCTTCTTCTTCTTCTTCTTTTTCTACAATAGGTAAGGTTGCCATTTCATCCTGTCTCCTTGGTCATTTACACAAGAAAGAGGCCACTATTTTTCATTACAAAGGTATATAAATTTATTTTCTGAAGTGCTGTCCACAGAGAAGCGGTAACCATTCAAGACTCAGAATTTAAGCATTTAGGAAGAAATCATTTTAAGGTGGAACTTGCAGTTAATGGCCATGTTCATGGTAACACATAAATCTATTTCTGCAGTGCACACTATCATTCAAATGTTTGGGGTCAGTAAGTTATCTTAGTTTTTGTTTTTGGTTTGTTTTTAATACATGCAATCATAAAGGATACATTAAATTGATCAAAAGAGACAGTAAAGAGATTTATAATGTGATAAATTAATTTTTAGCATCATTACTCCAGTCTTCAGTGTCACATGATCCTTCAGAAATCATTCTAATATGATGATTTGCTACTTAAGAAACATGCATTATTATTATTATCCATGTTTAAAATGTTTGTGCTGATCAAAAGATCAGCATTTATTTGAAACAGAAATCTTTTGTAACATTATAAATGACTTTGCTGTCACTTTTGATTAATTTAACATACCCTTGCTGAATAATAATAATAATTCTTTCAAAAATCTTACTGACCCCAAACTTTTCAATGGTAGTGTACTAAGAAGTGTGCCATTGTAAAATTACATGGTTGTTATTCCCACTAAAGTATAGTCAATGCTGGGCATGCTTCAGGTTTATAAGTTCAGGGATTCATTAATATTAAAACTATTTCTAATTTTAATAGAAAGTCAGCATATTCTGTATTTGGATGTCTAAATGAAAAGCATGGAGTCGGTGGTTTAATCTCGAAGATGATTTTGTGTGCTGGTCTAGATCAGAGCTTTGTGGGATGTTTTGAACAAAAAGCCAGTCTGGCCTTTGAGCCACATATGATGGTAAATGATACTGTCTGCCTCCTCATGTCAGAGCTTCAGGCACGGTCAGCAGGGCCAAGCAGCACTGGCCTGTGGAGAAATCAGCAGAGGTCACCATCATCCGTAGAGAAGAGTTAGCCATGAACAGTGCTGATGTTAGTCACAGCAGGGCCAGATCAAAAGCTCAAAAGTTTTACATTTACTTTTGACTTAAACATCCATTTTAAAATCTTAAAATCTTTAAAAGGGACATGCTGGATTTGTCTTGCTTTTTTAAATACAAGAGCATGGTCAACTATACTAGCGTACACCTAATTTATAATATCATTTATGGAATAAATGATAAATCCACACAATTTAATTCTATATTAATGCTCTTTATTAATTCTAAGACAAATTATGCAACAAAAAAAACATTAAAAACATAACAGCACTCCTACAGTACCTTTTCACCGTTTGTATCACTCCGCTTGAAGTGAATGTCATGGCGGCCGAACAAATCGACCATATTTTTACAAATACTACACTTGAAGAGCTCTTTTCCAAAACGCTATAAATCCATTTTAATAGTTTTCATGAAAATTACTTTTTTTTTTTTTTTTTTTACCTAGACCTATACATTTTGTTAATATTCAATTTATCCTGTTAAAATGGTCTATTGGCTCAGTCTGAACATGTTAAACAATGATTGTTAAATGAAACAACAATTTTGTTGATTATAAATTCAAAGTTTAGTTTTTTTTGTTTCAAAACGCTACAAATCCATCCTTTGTTTAGCCTTTTTATATAAAAACATCTAGAATCTCAGTATTGAAAGGGTGACTATATGTTTTAAACAGTTTACTGAACTGTTTGATTGCCTGATATGATGTCACACACTTGCACACACACACACACACGAGGCGAGCCTCTTATAAAGCAGCCGTGAGTTGAGCGCCTCTTCTTAGCCTTTTTATATAATCATCTAGAATCTCAGTATTGATCGGGTAACTATATGTTTCTAAACAGTTTACTGAACAGGTTGATCGCCTGATACGATGTCACACACTTGCGCACACACACACACATATGAGGCGAGGCAAGGCGAGACATCCTTATATTCAAACGAACCTATCTCGGGAACCGAGCCGAGTTGGCGCTCCGGACTCCGGCCCCCAGGTGTAGGTCTCACTGGCTCATCCAGGCCATCAAAAGTGTTATTAGAGTTTAAAGCACTCATTTTGAAGACTGAGCAAAAACAAACTCCCTCGCTTCAAAGAACCGCCATGTTAGATTGCATCAAACACTCGCCGAATTCTGATTGGTCGAGAGGACATATCGCATTTAGGCTAAAAACAGGTTCGGCGCTGGAAAAATAGTGGTGGAAAAAAACTGCATCTTGCGGTACATTTTAAACAAGGAAATATAGCGATTTGGCATGAAACATTGATGGAGCAGAGAATAGGTTCAGTACACAGCAAAATGGCACGACGAACTCATTTTTTTTAATTTGGCGTTTATCGCGTTTTGGAAAAGAGCTCTTCACTTGTTGTACCACGAACTGTAATTTTAAGAGTTTTTAGGTGCATTTATAGTTGTTTAGACCTGAAATATGTGACTCATATTTAATCATAGCGCCTATTTTACAATTTGTTTAGACATTTTCCGAGATGCGAGCTCCAGGCTGTCAGCGGCCGTTCAGTGCTCGTGTACCCGCTGAGAACAGCTTCATCTCGGCCAGTGCTTCGGGTATTTGCCGCTGGCTCTTATAGTGGTTAAACATGAGATATAATTCATTTTAGGTACATAAAAATCACTCGCAAGAGACTTTTAAATTGAAAGGGACTTTAAAGACATTTATTGTGTTGTATAAACACAATATCACACTCATAGCCGTGTGATATGGCTGTATATCAGCATGCTGTGATTACCTACGGCTGAATCACAGCCACGCTGATATACAGCCATATCGCACGGCTACATGTGACATTGCTCATATATATACAAAATGATCAATTAAAATGAATCAATGAGACATTACAAATTGTGGCTTATATTTCCTAACAGTGTTGCCTCTGATTAGTGGATTTCTCTCCAGTAATATGGTATCATTGTGTAAAAGACTACACCTTTTTGAAGATTTTTGTATTGAAAAGTTTACGTGATAATGTTAAAAGTAATGGTTCTATGGTTTTTCTGTGGAGAAAATGAAGTTTTACTGTAGAAATCCTACAGTTTCGCATTATAGTTTCTGTAGATGTAGTAAGCAGAAGACTGGGAAACTAAATTGTGATTATTTTTAGTGCTGAAAAAAAAAAAAAAGTGTTCAATAGCAAAGCTGCAGAGAACATCTGTTAGTTGCACATATTAATTTGTTATGCCATAAGCTTAGTATTTCTCATCCTTTTTTGCAGAGGGTAATTGAAGTGATCTACATTAACACTGAGCAATGTTGCTTCTAACTTTGTTTAAACGACTGTAACATCACTTTACTCATTATTCACGGTCTTTTACTGACTTTTCCCACCGTTTTGTGGGGTCTTCACTTCCATAAGCAAATGACAGTGTTTATGTGTGGCTCATGTCATAGTATTTAAGCTGTAAACACAGCATTTAGTAGTCCTTTTTATCTCATTCAGTGCACAGCTAAGGAAAAGCCCTGTGCGCTGACCTCTCCTTCCCCTTACACTCATATCTGAAATTAATTAGCGGTTGAGGCGCTGTTATCTTGCCTCTCTTTTTACAGCTTAATTGACTAATTATGAAATCAGCGAAGTTGCGTGCAACAGTGGTGGGTTTTAGTTTGTAAATGCACTCTCAAGATATCGACTTGTGAGAATGGACATTGGGTAATTAAAGCCTTATTTTCACACCGTGTGCTTGTGGATTTCCTGCTGTTCTGAACTATTAAAGACACACAAGGGCTCTGACCTGCTACTGAACTTTCTCAGATTACTGTCAGTGCCAAGTGACCCAGCACGAAATGAGAGCAGTTCACCTTCCTGACAGGCTCAGATACAAACACACCAAACAAAGTGATGCAAATGAATCCGTTGAGCCTCAGGACAAGGACGCACATTGCACACATGTAGATAAAAAGTATGGTGGTAATGCATGGAGAAATATTCCTTTTATCAGCAGCATTGAAGAGTTTTTTTGAAGCTTAACAGCATTGATGTGATCTGATTTTATTGATATTATTTCATGCATGGATCATTTCAAATGACCATTGAGTGAATCTGAATATATTAAATCAATCCACTGCTGAATGAATATATTTCCTTTAGGTTATGAGTTGGAAAGGAATTGAACCCAGCCTTAGATATATTTTGGCCATGCTTACTGCATCCAGTACCCTTGATTATGTTATCAGATGGCTATCAGTTGCACAAACCATAAGGCAAAACCTAGCATGTTTGGTATCGTTGGACTAAGGAGTGGACTAGTCTAAGGAGATCACTCCCGTGAAAATAATACAACCACATCCAAAGTTATAAGCATATAAATATTTTTTATTCTCCACAAGGTGGCGCTGGTCCGAAACTTCTCAGGTTCCTTCAGGGCATCATGCTGATGAACCATACCAAGTTCCGTAACAATACGCTAATGGATTCATAAAATACAGCATTGCAGCCGATAAGAGAAAATTGGATATCATTCGACTCGGCATGATGCCCCGAATCTAACAAGTTATAAGCAAAAATAGCCATTTTTTGTATCTCTGGACCAGTAGGTGGTGCTGTGCCAAATAGCTGCATGTTGCCTCAGGTCATGCTTGTGATGATACATACCAAGTTTGGCCTGAATATTATAAAGTGTTGCGGAGATATAGCCTTAAGTCTATTTTCGCAAGCGCTACGTAAAATTCATTAGTGCATTTTTCAAAAAAATTGACGAAGAAATCGAGAAATATTTTTGAGAAATCAACGTGAATTCCATAAGTTTTTGTCGGCATGGTCTGAAGATGATCTGGTTCAATTTTAGTGAAAATCGGAGCAACGGCCTAGGTGGAGTTCGAAAATACGAATTTTGTTTCTAACCCTTATGGTTCAAAAGTTATTAGCATACATATGAGTGAAAATTTGGACAGGTGGTGGCGCTAGAGAGATTGAGTTAGAGATTCCAAATTTGCTATGGACACAGTTCAGACTGTCCTCTAACTGTGTGCCAAATTTCCTAATAATTGAAATTTCCCTAATAATTGATGCAAATCATCATATTAGAATGATTTCTGAAGGATCATGTGACACTGAAGACTGGAGTAATGATGCTGAAAATTCAGCTTTGATCACAGGAATAAATTACATTTTAAAATAAATTCAAATAGAAAACTGTTCTTTTAAATTCTAATAATATTTTACAATATTAGGTTTGTACTATATTTTGTATAAAATAAATGAAGCCTTAGCGAACACATGGAACATTAAAAAAAGAAATCTTAATTATTAAAATTATTAAAAGATCTTAATTATTCCAAACTTTTGGAGGATATTTATTTATTTATTTATGTATTTATTTATTTATGAATGAATGAATGAATGATAGGACCTCCTCAGCAATTTAACTGAAAAATGTGTGTATCTTTTTTCCAAAGAGGTGAAACTCGAAACTTGCAATTGTTTGTCTCTGTGTTTTTCGAGTACCATGTGTAGATGTGAATGGCTGTCAGGACTGAGGTTAACTGGCCAAACATTCATGATCAATTGCAACCAATCACACATTCTCAAATCCTCAAAGGTCACAATGACTTTATTTCAGCAGATGCTTTCTTCCCCACTGCACAGAGTCATTTAGGCAGAATATTATCACATTTAGAGCTTCCTGTTTGCAGAAATGGTAATGGAAGACCATGTGTTAAGGAAGTGAAGGATATAGAATGAAGAAAATGGACATCCAGATGATGAAGTGTGGCAGGAAAGTGGGATGAACATGATTTGTGTGGAAATCTTTTACAACCCTGGCATTGTCCTCTAAAGGATGACTTCTCCAGGCTCTGGGATGACATGGCTAGAATGTTAAATAAGCTTGGAGGAGTTTCACATTGTCACACTGTGTCACTGGAGCATCTGGATGAAGTTAATCTCCAGGGCCATTTGAACAGCATTAGCCTGCTGAACCCTCCGAGCGTAGTGACTTTCCAACGGAGTTATTTTGCCTATACGGTTTCCATGGCCAGCTAGCACAATTGTAATCAACGTCATTTATTTATTTACTTTTAGTTTAGGTGATTTCTTGTAATATTTTATTTTATTTTATTTATTTTATTTTTAGTTGGTGATTTCTTGTAATATTTTATTTTATTTCATTCATTTTATTTTTAGTTGGTGATTTCTCGTAATATTTTATTTTATTTTTAGTTGTTGATTTTTTGTAATATTTTATTATATTTATTTATTTATTTATTATTAGTTAATGATTTCTTGTAATATTTTATTTAGTTTTATTTTATTCATTTTATTTTTAGTTGGTGATTTCTGGTAATATTTTATTTTATTTTTAGTTGGTGATTTCTTGTAGTAATTTATGTTATGTATTATATTTATTTATTTATTTATTCATTCATTATTAGTTGGTTATTTATTTTAATATTTTATTTTATTCATTTTATTTTTAGTTGATGATTTTTTTTTGTAATGTTTTGTTTTATTTTATTTTTAGTTTGTGATTCTTTGTAATATTTTATTTTATTTATTTTATTTATTATTAGTTGGTGATTTCTTGTAATATTTATTTTTTTTTCTGTTAGTTGTTGATTTCTTGTAATATTTAATTTAAATTTTATTATTTTATTGTATTATTAATTGTTGATTTCTTGTAATATTTTAAGAAAAAGACATACTTTATGAAGTCATAATATCACAATACTAAATTTGTAACATTGAAAAGTCATATGCATAATTTTATGAGAATAAAATAATGCAGTAAGCCATGAGATATTGTGCATTATATTGATTTTAGCACAGTGAATAGGTGTTTTTAATCATGGCATCAAGTCGAGTGTACAAAACCTTTGTCTAATTCCTCATGGCTTTTTTCTCCAAGCCAAAACTTCACACTTTTTTCCCCAATGATTATTAGCTTTCCAACAGTCCACGAGACTAATCCAAATATACTGTGTGAATATTCAATTTTTATCTGCCCGAGTCTCAGTATGTGCTCATTGATTCAGCCCTGCTGGCAGAGTGCAAGCAAAACAAGCTTTACGCCTGTTTAAATAAAACACCCCAAATAATGTACGTTAAATCTGGACGTTATCTGGCTTTTTGGGTGACATGCAGACTGTCAGGATGTTTGGAAAGGATGAATGGCAGGCGGTATGTGCATATGTGTGTGTTTGTGTGACGTTGCTGATGGGGTTGGCTGTCAAACTGTTTATGCAGAAGGAAACTGATAGTAATTTATCTGCATCACTCACTCTGCTGCATCTAAATAGCTTGCAGTATTTGACTGCTATCAGCATCTGTTACACGCACCTCCCCGTGGGCAGGTGTGTAGATCAATGCTGAGAGTGGAGATGCTTTACAATGGCTGTTTTACAGGCTGATTTGTGCTTGCATTGTGGATATACTTTAAATGGCAGATAAATGGAGAAAATATATGGTATTTAAGGAAAAAGGCAATAACCCATTTACTGAGATGCAGTACATGCTACAATGTTAAAAATAAATATAAGCAAAGATGTTGATTTTTTTATATGGAAGCTCGTTTCCACCATGGAATAAAACAATTTAATTTTAATTTTATTTGATTTGATTTATTATTAGTTGTTGATTTCTTGTAATATATGTTTATTTGATTTATTATTAGTTGTTGATTTCTTGTGATATTTTATTGTTTTATTTTATTTTATTTGATTTATTATTAGTTGTTGATTTCTTGTAATATATTTTTATTTTATTTATTATTAGTTGTTGATTTCTTGTGATATTTTATTTTTTTATTTTATTTATTATTAGTTGTTGATTTCTTGTAATATAAAAAAGTCAGAATTGCGAGATTTAAACTCACAAGTGCAAGAAAAAAGCTATTTTTATTTAAATTAAAAATATATATTATTTATTATTAGTTTATAATTTTCTTGTAATATTTTATGTTTATTATTTTATTTTTTATTAGTTGGTGATTTCTAATATTTATTTATTTGTTTATTTATTTATTTTATTTATTATTAGTTGGTGATTTCTTGTAATATAAAAAGTAGATTTAAACTCACAATTGCCAGGAAAAAAAAAAAAGTCAGAATTTTGAAATTCTGAAGATAAAAAGTTGCAAAAGTCTTTTTTTTTATTCAGTGGCTTAAACAAGCTTGGATATTTTTAATACTGAACTAAATTGAAAGCATTTCTCATACTGTATACTTATATAATATTAAACATACTGTACATGCATAGATTTAATAGTTTAATCTTTTTTTTATTATTTTTTTACTTATATATAAATTAAGGGACATTTTACAGAAAGATAGCACAAGTTACTCTAAGAAATTGTATGCATGTGTTTTATAGGTTTTTACAATTAATATATTTAGTAATCTGAGATCAGAGATACAAAATAGTGGTTTTAATGTGCTATATAAACTACATTCTGTGTTATAAGCATTAATTGTCTTTAATGGTGACTTTATAGTTGGAATAGCTCTCTTGATAATTGCAACATCTCTCCATTAGAGCAATTAGTGCACTGTCTTAACTGTAACAAGAGTGGCGCGCAGCAAATTAGCAGTGTTGTTATGAGGTGTGCGTGTTCCTATCCGCGGATGTCTGGGAGCAGTAATGAGACAGCAGCTTCTCTTAACGTAACTGGTGCTGGCAGAGATGGTAACAATTTATAAACTCAGTGTGCCTGCAGATGGCCAGGCTTCCAGCGAGAGCCAGGAGTATGTCCACATGGTGTTGGACTGGCGCAAAAATGATATTTGTCTGCGAAATCTGTAATCTGTTCTTCAACAGCACCTCATATTCCTTTTGTTTGCAAAATATTGATGGGCATATAAGGGTAAAGAATCTCAGACAGTGTACTGTATATTGAACCAATTCTGAACTGCCTGAAACGAATCGTCAGTACTTCCAGTTTTACTTCCTGCTCAAACCTAGGTTTGTAACAAATTTGCATAATGCCTGCTATGGACTTCATTGGCTGCCAGCGAACAACGCCTACTTTTACCCGCCTTCAAACACTGTAGTTGTAGCTGAGACTGGAAGAGTTTGGTTTGTTGAGAAGACGCTGAGATAGGCGTTACTTTCCCGACGCGTGCTGTAAGCTGTCGACCAATCACAACAGACTGGGCCGTCTGACCAATCAGAGTAGAGCAGGCTCTCGGAAAGGAGGGGTTTAGAGAGCTTGGATGTTTGATCAAACCATTTCAGACACTGTGAGAAAAGAGCTGATGCTACAATGTGATTTATGAGGAAATTAAAGTGCACCTTAGATGCATGTAAACCTGTTATAGGAAAACATAGAAACAGCATAATAGGGGCACTTTAAAATACTCAAGAGTTTAGCCACAAGACATACTCATTTTGAATGAAACCCAGAATTAATTCTGAGTTTTTACAATAAGTGCAAATAGCCCATCTTGTTGACAGAGGCTATTTACACTAACTCCGGCCACTGACGTCTGGTTTGGCCAGCCAAAATTGGGGAAGACGCTGCATTGTCAATGCACGTGGCAGAACGTTTTGACGTAAATTGGCCTGTGTTCGAATCTGCCTTTTGCCGAACTCACTCTACTCGCTTTTCCCATCACATATCAGATCGGAACGCCTTTTTTTTTTTTTTTTTCAAATAAAAATATAGAAAATATTCAGAAAGTGTAAATAAAGTGACTAACATGTCTTTAATATTAAAGTGTTCATCGGTTACTTAGCGTTGGGTGTAGGTGTAGGGAGGGCTTTATTGAATAATTTTAATAAATATAATAATTTACACTATGTTATTATTGCATACCATTTAATGTACAACAACACTGAGGCGCAAATAGTATCTGCCACTAAGTATAAATAGCATCTAACTACACTATTCACACTTTTTGCAAAGAAAATACTGCTATTTTTACATACAGTAGTGTAAATATAATTCATCACTATTTAAACTTAGTGTAAACAGCAGCTACCACTAAGAAAATATGCTGCTTTCATAATAGAATTTAGTTGCTATTTACACTTAGTGCAAATAGCCACTCTTTAATTTCTTGTTATCTTTGTGTAAAGTCAGAAAAGGAAGTATTTACATGGAGCAAACTCCACTCCCAGGAATTATGTTGGTTACAAGTTAATAAACTGATAATGTGACCAATTGTATAGCCCAAACAACATACATTTTTGAAGGGAGAATTCATGCGGGTGCTGTAATAAAAATAAAATCTTGACCTGGTTTATTGCCATTGCAAATGTCTTACTGTAACAGATTTTTTTTTTTTTTTTTTTTACTTTAAAGGGGACCTATTATGCAAAATTCACTTTTATAAGGTTTTTGAACACAAATGTGTGTCCACGGTGTGTAAACAATCCCCATAAATCATTATTAATCTCTCCTAACGTGCTGTTTCATATTTCCCCCTACTCCTACGCAAGAGTAGGGAAACCCTGCCCATGACTGGTGACTGGTGTTATCATAGACACCGCCCTGAGAGAGAAACGCAGCATCCGCCATTTCTGTTTACTCGCTGTATCAGCTAGAGATATACAATGTCTGTGCCAAAAAAATAAATAAATAAAAAACATACAAATGTTCTGTTGTTGGATGTACCAATGAACATACGAGTCACTGAGGACATTGTGGTTGAAGTTACTCAAGGATTGATCAGTACAAACTGCTTGTGATCCTCTCTGGAGTGATATTGGTCATGGCAAAAGGGGAAAGCACACACTTTATTACAGTCCAGATATAAAGTTTACCAGTTTATTAAGCACCCCCAAAAAGGCATAAGGTCTGTATATATTTGTTTTCTGTTAAGTGTAACGAGTGTTTTTGTGTAATTCGCTGTGTATGTTGATGATAATACAAGGGAGCTTATAGATAAATGACTTCAATGCACATTCATGTACTGTTTTATTCAGCTCTTATGGTGATTTTCTGGAGTGAAAGCGTACACTTCATGTTTTGTGTGATGTACAATAAACTTCATAAAACTCATCAGTAAAGATGTGGCCATCATTCAGATGGGGTCCGGTACAACAGGCTTGTAAGTTGTATTAATAGTGGATAAAAGCAAGATGACAATATGAGTTATATTATCCAATAAACAATGCAATTAAACTAAACTATACAGGCTTCATTTTCAGACTCCGGTTCAGCTCTTGAAGCTCCGCCCTCTTAGGCCGGGTGCAGAGGCTCATTTGCATTTTAAGTGACACACAAAAATGGCGCTTTTTTTGCTCAACCCCAAAAAGGTTGGCAATTTTAACATCTTATAAAAAATTATCTGTGGGGTATTTTGAGCTAAACCGTCACATACACACTCTGGGGACATTAGAGACTTATTTTACATCTCTTAAAAAGGGGCATAATAGGTCACCTTTAAGAAGAAACAGAAGAGGAACGAGTCAATATTATTTTCAGTGGTAATCAACATTATGGCACAAATGCTGTCGATAGAGCTTGGCTTAACCTGGATTGTTCTTTAAAGCTGAAGGATCTTGCCACAGGCTGTAGAATGTGGCAGCAAGGTAAGAAATATCAAACAGAGTTTCTTCTACAGTATGTGTCAGACGTGCCCCCTCCTTTTTCTTGCTACTTCCTGCAGGATGACACTTCTTTATCTTTCTCAACTCTCAAGTATTGCCAAGGGTTCTTCTTACATGACAATTTTTAATACTTCCTTTTTGCACCTCAAAAGGAAACATCAGAATCACAGTCAAAGTGAACTGTCAGTTCGATGTGGCTTTGAAAAACGATATACTGTATTGTTTTCTAAAGCCCCTTTTGTAATATTAATATATTGTAAAATATTACACTCTCTCATTAACCATTTTAGTCATATCCAGCTCTTAGCCATAATATGCCCTACACTCTAAAAAAAATTATGTGTTGGCTCAACAACAAGATAAGATTAATGCAACAGTTTGCATCTTTTTTTTTTTTTTTTTTTTTTTTTTTTGAGTTATGACAACTTTGAGTGAATTTACGTACAACCAACAAACTACATTGAGTTAGAGGAACTTAATTTGTAGCATAAACCCAATCTGATTACTCATTAAAAAAAAAAAAAAAAAAAAAAGCTGTAGCCCTGGAACCATATGTTCAAATCAACAGCTATCATAGCACATGCTCACATTATCACTCTTTAACATGTATATTTGCAAGTAAGATATTACTCATCACTGGCATTAGTACAGTCATTGCTTATAGAGTCAATTAAACACTAACAGGTCTTTCCCTTCACTTTACCTTCCAATAAATTAACACTTAATTTCAACATTTATTCTCCTTATCCAGTCCTATGAAAAGCATGCTGTGAACTAGAAATCCACTGCCTAATTTCTGAAGTTATCATGACAATTTCATTAAGTTACTACAACTTTTTTTAAGCCAATTAACGCAGAAATTTGAGTTTAAATTACAGACGATATTAAGTTGATGTATTATGCAACATTATATACTTTTGATAAATTTAATGTGTCCTTGCTGAATATTAGTATTGATTTCTTTAAAAAAAAATCATGCAGTGAAGTTGTAATTTATTTCTAGCCCTAGAAATGTTTTACTGCATGAACTCCAGT
The DNA here is from genome assembly GCA_036281575.1 of Ancherythroculter nigrocauda. Lineage (NCBI taxonomy): Eukaryota > Metazoa > Chordata > Actinopteri > Cypriniformes > Xenocyprididae > Ancherythroculter > Ancherythroculter nigrocauda. The sequence goes on from VTFQ01000003.1 coordinate 59,132,882, forward strand.
GGAAATGAGAAGAGAAGTAAATGGCTGATGGCATCGTTTCCCCCCAACAAACCTGTAGCAGGAACAAGGCAAACAGAATTCCAACTGTTTTCCAAACTGCTCCTGCTGGTTTGCCATGGCTGAATGCTAATCTCGAATCTTTTTCAGCCTGTTTGTCAGGGAAGTGTTTCCCCCTCTCTAAACTGTGTGATTCACAGACTGTCATGCATGAGGCACCTTATTAGATTCTGTGGACATGCTGTGCTTTGAATCACAGGCCTGGGGTCAGTTCTGTCAAACGTTTTTCATTCAGATTTGGCTCTGAGTGAATGAGAATTTCATAATTCTCTCCCAGAACTTAAGCGTGTACCAGATATCACTATTTTTTCCCCTCATAGGCTTCAGTTATCAATTTTATACGCAATGAAAGCAATGGATTTTTGGCCGGAGATGCAGATACACTAAGAATGAAAGAGTTTGAGCTGATACAGAGAAGGTCAATCTTTGTTTTCAGCTGTAATGGACAGTTCTGAGATGGACACAATGCATTAGATGAACATTTTAAGCTTCCTTGCTAGTGAAACTTGAAAATTAAGCATTAGCTACTTTAGCAGTGTTGCTTAGCATAAAGAAATTTTTAAAAAAAATTAACGCTTGTTTTGATATGTCACACTGTTTGTGTTTATGGGGATATTTATCAGAAAATATTCCTAAAGTAGATGTATCCATGCCTGGTCATACAGCACTGTTCAGCAACAACTAAGACATTTAGCATTCAATTTGCAGTAAAAAACGGAGAGAAACATTCAACTAGAACCCAACATTCCTTTATATACTAATATACAGTCCACATGAAAAGCTTCATAGAAAGTCTGTAGTGCATTCAGGGCTGAAGTTAACATCAGCGATGCAGTTTATATCAGTGATGTGCTAATCATGACCTGTGGTGATTGTCTAATATGAGCAGTCCTACTATCTTTTTGCTTTAAGCTCTGTGCTAATCAGAGGTTGGTACAGCATTCATAGTGCTGTGAAGCTGGAGAAGAATTTTAAATTTTACAAAACAAAAAAAGCCGATAATCTCACCCTGAGTTACTTAAACACTATCGTCCAACTGACAGACATAAAAGCAGACTTTGGATAACTAGTTTTGTTAAAAATATTTTTAAATATTGTTTGCTGAAAATACCAGCATATGGTTTGTTTTAGAAACCGTTGCCTGGTGCATCCCTCTGCATCCCGCAAGATTCCAAACCATTGCAACTAAAGACCCTCTGGGGTCTGAGGATTTTCGGGGCCCTGGAGAAGTTTTGACATGTCCTGACATTTGTGCTTTTTTCAGTTGTTCATAAACATATTAATGGAAAAAGTGTCATTACACTGTATTCAGCACAAACTAGGCTACAATAATATGTGAGGAACATGTATGTACATGTTTGTATTTTTGAAGGAATAACGTTTATGCGTGGTTATTGAAAAAACAAAAAACTTAAGTCACTGAAATAAGGCCAAAAAAAAATAATATTAAATCTGTGTTCACAAGACTTCTGGGTATTGGAGATTGTAGACTAGAGTTTTTGCTTCAAAACTATGTAAAAAATTATCTTGCCTACTCGTTCATATATAACAATATATTGATTTAGGTTTTGTAAGACACTTTTTGTCAAGAAACACAGTATGCGTGGAGGCGTGAATAATCATGAATAATGGGTGATTCTCACCTGAGAAGACAAAAGAATCGCATAATGAGTTGTAATGACCTGCATAAATAATGAGCTCTTTCAGTCAGTTAGGCTGTGAAAAAACTCTGTGATCATGTCTCAAGCTCATCATGGTGTATATCAAACTTACAGAAAAAACAGCAATACTGTGAAATATTATTACAATTTAAAATAATGGTATTCTATTATATTCTTTAAAATATAATGTATTTCTGTGATGCAAAGTGTCTGAACAATTATGTTACCTCTATGGCATTTCATATAGGCTTTTAGCTTAAAAGCATGCACATTTGGAGAAATATTGATGGATTCTCATATGTTTATGTCAATTTTCTATACAGAGGAGTAATATTTATTCAATATTTATTATCATCACTATGAGCGCTGGATACTGTGTTTTCAATTCATACTTGCAGCCGGAGCACCTAATAATGTGCACCTTTAATCCACAAATTAATCTAAAGAAGAACAGGCCATGTGACATTCCAGGAACTAACAGAAGCCAGAGATCGCTATAATATGCAGATAATCTCTTTTCAAGACAATAAATACACGATTACACGATTTAAAACCTGACATTTAAACGTTTCTTTAGACATAAGTCTAATTTTTTTGTGATTAGTATTCACTAAGTTACAGTTCATTTTCTGAGAACTATCAGATTGGAGTTCGTTCAGAGGGAGACGAGAGATCACGCATCATGTTAGTTTTCTTTATTTTACAAAAAGCACAACATTTTGTTACTCTGAGTGTACACAAATAAAAGAAAATATTCAACAGATTAAAATGGTGTATAACTCTTAATTGTATGTGCAACATTGACGGAGTATTTTGAGTCTCTTTCACACTGGTAAGAAAAAAACCAAGGTGGTATCGCCAGCGTGACCACTGACCCGAGGGAGCTAAAGAACGCCGTCGATGGTAACTCTCTTCTTTTTCCGATTTACTTGCATCATCATGGCTTATATCACTTCACTGTCACTACATAGTGATAAAGTTATTGTATTCCATAGATATTTTTTCAGCTGTTGGGGCCCCAAGCAGAATTTTATTTGGAGGCCCCTCGGTTAAAATAACTTAAGATAAACTTTATCTTCTTATATAAAAAATAAATGTAATAAATGTAAATACTTAAATAATGACATAAAATTAACAGCTCAGATGGATCTGTATGAAGATAACAATAATAAATGTATTAACATTAAAGGATAGTTCACCCAAAAATGAAAATTCTCTCATAATTTACTCGCTCTCAAGTTGTTTTAAACCTGAATGAATTTCTTTCTTCTGCTGAACAAAAAATAAGATATTTTGAAGAATGTGGGTTGCTGGTCACCAACTCTTTGGTTGCCTACATTCTTCAGAATATCTTACTTTGTGTTCAGCAGAAGAAAGAAATTAATACAGGTTTGGAATAATATGAAAGTGAGTTAATAATGACAGAATTGTCATTTTTGGATGAACTGTCCCTTTAAGGACAAGGAGAGCATGTTTCCTATTAGGCGGCAGTTACTTTAAGACCTGCACACATCTAAAATACAGACACGCATCCGATTTTCTCTCAACTGATTACTTTCACTTTAGACATAACCAACTGTGTTTATGTAAACCTTGCGTGTATTTGACAGCATTAGTGCAATCAGACGTGAAAGACAAAGTCCACTAATCAGGTGCTGTTTGACAGGCTTTTAGTGTGCAGACCTTCAGGAATTTGCCTCTGGCTCTAATGTAGATAGTGCTTAAAAATGAGATATAATTATTTTGGGGTATATCAAAGGGGCAATCTTTGGTCTTATTAATCTATTACTTGTTCCAGAGCAAAACAATTTGGGTTAAGGGGAAAATTAAGCTTCATAACTTTATATTCAGGCTATATTTAATTTAAATCTTGTACTAGAGCACTACTTTTGAATGTTTGACTAAATTGTTTGCTTGTGTTTATTTCCTATTGTCCTTTATCATGGCTATTGTTCATTTAAATATTATTGTTTAATAAATGTTATTTTTCATAAATAATATGCTGTATTTGGTATTGAGAAAGGGGCCGTTAGTGATCGTGATATGGACTTCAGTTAAAGTTATATTATTAGATGGCAGCAAAGATTGTCTTTATGAGTGAGTCAGTAGCAAATGGACTGGTTGTAAACAAGGATGTTGTTTTAGCGCTGTAATGGGAAATCTCCTTAACTTTTAAAAGGACAAAGACAAAGATATCTCTTTTCTCAGCGGACATTCAAACTGATTTTTTATATTGGATAGAATATTCGACCTGAAGAATGAATGTTATATCAGATGCAGGTAATGCACTTGTTTAGTCGATCTCTCTCTCATAATACTCTACTCTACATAATACAATAAGCTTCAATGAAGCTACTCAGCGTTCCTTTGTTACTAGTCATAAAGTGACATTTTAGAATTAATAACAGAGGCTTGGGCTCAACTGTTAAACTGTCAACTTGAGATTTGAATCTGTGGCTGAAGGAAGTAGTTCTGCACAATAGAGGGTTTTTAAAGACACTCCGTTGTTATTTCTTATTTATTTACACACTCGTGCCATCAAACTGTTGTATAAACACAATATCACACTCGTAGCCGTGTGATATGGCTGTATATCAGCACGCTGTGATTACCTGCAGCACTCGGCCGCCTACAGCTAAATCACAGCCGAATCACAGCCATGCTGATATACAGCCATATCGCACTATTATGGACACTGCTGGATGGATGGATAAATGGATTTTGGATGACTCAGATTTTCTCTGACCTGATTGCCGTTGTCTTCATTGAATGTTTTAGGGTGCTGCCGACAGTGTCAGGCACTCCTGAGAACTGAAATGGCTTTTTTACACTGGGACCCATATACACTATGGACTTTTAATGATGTAATTAGAAGCAAAACATCATCAGACTGCTGATGCAGGGATAAAGACTCTTTGACCGCTTTGTCCCTTTTGGTGTAACGCTGGCTGGTTTTGCACATACACAGTTAACATGGCTGCGAAGGATGTTCAAGAACGTTTCACTTTGATTGCCTCTGGGTTTCTCTCATGTACTTGCGCAATAATAGTATTAGCTCTTCTTTTTCCATTAGGATAATCACTGTGCTTAGCTTCTTATTCACAATGCCATTCTCTTGAGGGGATTGCAGAGGTTTTGGTTGTTACGTTAATGTTGTAATTACATTGGGAGGAATTTGGTTGATTGCTGTCATAAAGACATTGTTTGCCTCAAAGCTCAAACCTAAAGACGTTATATTTAATAATATAAAGAAAGGGTGGGCTGTTTTAGACACAAAATGAAGAAGCTCAAGGTCATATTGATGCTCTCACCTCTAGAATGGGATGTGTTAATCTGATTTATGCTGACCGGTGTGTTCAGATGGATAAATACTTTTTCAATTTGCTCAATCCAGCATGTAACACCTGTTTTATTGAATGATAATGTTTGCTTATACATGGCACACTTTTTATGTAGTCCAGTTTTTACCTAATTTGTAGTACATTAAGTCTCATCAATTTTAACACTCTTAAAAAAATAACAGCAAAATAAACATTAACTGAAATAAAATAAGACATGTATGTGAAAAACTTATTTTAGATACTTTCCAAGGCAACATTTTTCCTTTTTTTCTTTTTTTTTTTCTTTTCTTTTTTTTTTTTATTTAGTTTAAAGGTAGGGTAGACAATTAAAAACTCAGAAATTGCCTACCCTACCTTTAACTTGAAGAACTAAAACTATGGAAGCTTGTTTCCGCCATGAAATAAAAAATAAAAAAGGTAATTGCGACTTTTTATCTAACAATTCTGACTTTTTTTCTCAGAATTGTGATATATAAACTCACAATTGTGAGATATAAAATCAGAATTGCATGATATAGTCAGATTTGTGAGTTATAAAGTCAGAGTTGTGAGTTATAAAGTCAGAAGTGCGAGTTATAAAGCCAGAATTGCGAGTTATAAAGTTAGAATTGTGAGGTATAAAGTCAGAATTGTGAGTTATAAAGTCAGAATTGCGAGTTATAAAGCCAGAATTGCGATAAAGCCAGAATTGCGAGTTATAAAGTCAGAATTGCGATAAAGCCAGAATTGCGAGTTATAAAGTCAGAATTGCGAGTTATAAAGCCAGAATTGCGATAAAGCCAGAATTGCAGGTTATAAAGTCAGAATTGCAATAAAGCCAGAATTGCGAGTTATAAAGTCAGAATTGTGATAAAGCCAGAATTGCGAGTTATAAAGTCAGAATTGCGAGTTATAAAGCCAGAATTGCGAGTTATAAAGCTAGAATTGCGATAAAGCCAGAATTGCTAGTTATAAAGTCAGAATTGCGAGTTATAAAGCCAGAATTGTGAATTATAAAGCCATAATTGCGAGTTATAAAGTCAGAATTGCGATAAAGCCAGAATTGCGAGTTATAAAGTCAGAATTGCGAGTTATAAAGCCAGAATTGAGATAAAGCCAGAATTGCGAGTTATAAAGTCAGAATTGCGAGTTATAAAGCCAGAATTGCGATAAAGCCAGAATTGCGAGTTATAAAGTCAGAATTGCAATAAAGCCAGAATTGCAGGTTATAAAGTCAGAATTGCAATAAAGCCAGAATTGCAGGTTATAAAGTCAGAATTGCAATAAAGCCAGAATTGCAGGTTATAAAGTCAGAATTGCAATAAAGCCAGAATTGCGAGTTATAAAGTCAGAATTGCGAGTTATAAAGCCAGAATTGCGAGTTATAAAGCTAGAATTGCGATAAAGCCAGAATTGCTAGTTATAAAGTCAGAATTGCGAGTTATAAAGCCAGAATTGTGAATTATAAAGCCATAATTGCGAGTTATAAAGTCAGAATTGCGATAAAGCCAGAATTGCGAGTTATAAAGTCAGAATTGCGAGTTATAAAGCCAGAATTGAGATAAAGCCAGAATTGCGAGTTATAAAGTCAGAATTGCGAGTTATAAAGCCAGAATTGCGATAAAGCCAGAATTGCGAGTTATAAAGTCAGAATTGCGATAAAGCCAGAATTGCGAGTTATAAAGTCAGAATTGCAATAAAGCCAGAATTGCGAGTTATAAAGTCAGAATTGCGATAAAGCCAGAATTGCGAGTTATAAAGCCAGAATTGTGAGGTATAAAGCCAGAATTGTGAGGTATAAAGCCAGAATTGTGAGTTATAAAGCCAGAATTGCGATAAAGTCAGAATTGCGATAAAGCCAGAATTGCGAGTTATAAAGTCAGAATTGCGAGTTATAAAGTCAGAATTGCGCGTTATAAAGCCAGAATTGCGAGTTATAAAGCCAGAATTGCGAGTTATAAAGTCAGAATTGCGAGTTATAAAGCCAGAATTGCGATAAAGCCAGAATTGCGAGTTACAAAGTCAGAATTGCAATAAAGCCAGAATTGCGAGTTATAAAGTCAGAATTGCGAGTTATAAAGTCAGAATTGCGATAAAGCCAGAATTGCGAGTTATAAAGCCAGAATTGTGAGATATAAAGTTAGAATTGCGAGATATAAAGTCAGAATTGCGAGTTATAAAGTCAGGATTGCGAGATATAACATTGCAATTACCTTTTTTATTTTTTTTTATTTAGTGGCGTAAACAAACTTCCATATAAAACAACTGAAACTAAAACTAAATGTAATAAAATTACCTAAAAATATATAGGCATATTTAAAAAAAATAAATAAATAAAAAAAACAACAAAATTACTAAAATTTTAATTATAAATTAAAGTGAAATATGAAAAAAAAAAACCTTTTTCAAAATATTAACAAAAACTATAATAGTATATCAATGATGCTAAAATAACATGAAATAATAGTTATAAAATCTAATTTTGTTTAAACAACAGTTTGTTAAACCTTTACACAAAATATACAGTATGTGCTGCTTCCTGTAAAGGCCTTATCAGCAGATTCCACAGATCTTCATGTGCACACAATATGTTAGAGGACAGATTTGTGTTTCCTCCCATGTTTGTTGCTCTTGTATGCAGGCATAGGTTGTGTTAGATAGCTGCTCAGTATCTAGCCTCGATCTTGTTTATTTAGTATGTTCTCAGAGATAGGATGAGGATTGATCATATGAGGATGAGGTTTGGTTGGCAGGGGCCGTGCTTTAACATGAGCCTCTGGCTGATATTGAATTATCCAGCGTACTTCTTCCACTATAGCTTTTCAAATGAGCTATATTGACCTTTGAAGCACCCATCAAAATAAGTATTATCTTCTTTGTAAACTTGAATTTTTGGCCTGTGTGTGAATGCATCTCTGGGTGTGTGTGTGTGTGTGTGTGTGTGTGTGTGTGTGTGTGTGTGTGTGTGTGTGTGTGTGTGTGTGTGTGTGTGTGTGTGTGTCTGGTTCAGGTAAACCCTATGTTATGGTGTCAGAATGTCCCCAGATGGCAATATCCAAAATCTTTGACCTTGTGGGGACTTTTTTTGTTTGTTTGCTTGTTTGTTTTTTCTCATGTGGAAAACAGCTTATAAATCATACTGTGATGTTTTATGAAAAAGGTTTCTGTGATGGGTAAATTCAGGGTTAGGGGATAGAATATACAGTTTGTACAGTATAAAAATCATTATTTCTATGAAAAGTCTCCGTATAATATGAAAAAAAAGTGGTTACTGTTAAAGATTTATTGTTTTACTATTTGCTGGCTTTATTCATGTTTTTGTTGATTTTGTCGTTATTGGTAGTTATTTGTTGTTTAGTGATATTAACCCTCTGGAGTCTGAGGCTGATTTGGGGCCTGGAGAAGTTTTGACATGCCCTGACATTTGTGCTTTTTTCAGTTGTTCATAAACATATTAATGGAAAAAGTGTCATTACACTGTATTCAGCACAAACTAGGCTACAATAATATATGAGGAACATGTATGTACATGTTTGTTTTTTTTGAAGGAATAATGTTTATGCGTGGTTACTGAAAAAACAAAAAACTTAAGTCACTGAAATAAGGCCAAAAAAAGTATAGTAAATCTGTGTTCACAAGACTTCTGGGTATTGGAGGTTGTAGACTAGAGTTTTTGCTTCAGAATTATGTAAAAATTATGCTGCCTACTCCTTCATATAAAACAATATATTGATTTAGTTTTTGTAAGACACTTTTTGCCAAGAAACACAGTATGCATGAAGGCGTGAATCACCACTGAATAATGGGCCATTCTCACCTGGGAAAACAAAAGAATTGGATAGCAATGAGCTGAAATGACTTGCATATTAATGAGGCATTTCAGTCAGGTAGGCTGTGAAAAAAACCTTCTGTGATGTCTCAAGCTCATCATGATATATGAAACATACAGAAAAATATTATTACAATATAAAGTAATGGTTTTATATTATACTTTAAAATATAATGTATTTCTGTGATGCAAAGAGTCTGAATATAGGCTTTTAGTTTAAAAGCATGCACATTTGGAGAAATATTGGATTCTCATATGCTTATGTCAATTTTCTTATATTATATTTATATTATATATAGAATATTAGTTATATTTATTTAATATTCATTGTCATTACTATGAGCGCTGGTGTTTTCAATTCATCCTTGAAGTCGGAGGGCGCTCTCTGTGCATTTTTAGTCCACAAATTCATCTAAAAGAAGAAGAGGCTATTCCATGAATGGAGTTTCCAATTCATACTGCAGCCGGAGGGCGCTAAAGAAACAAAAACTCATCTAAAATTCATCTATAGAAGAAAAGAAAACAGGAACTAACTGCATGTCTTCTAGGGCTCGCTAACCATGACTTTTACATCCAAATAAACACTTTTCAAGACAATAAATACACGATTGAGACAATGCATACAAGTATTGCCTCTGAATTTGCGTCTGAATAGCGCTCGCTCCGTGGGCGTGGCCGCATTAGCAGATAATGAGCTGAATCACGGACTTCTGACATGGCTCTCTTTTCATACAGATTACATAAACACAGAAGGTTTGTTTTCGATTTGACTTACATGATTTAAAACCTGACATCTTAATGTTTTTTTAGACATAAGTTTAATTTTTCTGTGATTAGTATTCACTAAGTTACAGTTCATTTTCTGAGAACTATCAGATTGGACTTCGTTCAGAGGGAGAGGAGGAATCACGCATCATGTTAGTTTTCTTTATTTTACAAAAAGCACAACATTGTGTTTTTACTCTGAGTGTATACAAATAAAAGAAGATATTCTATAGTTTCAATTGATATATTACTTATGTCTCTATGGCAAAAAATGACGGAGTATTTTAAGTCTGTTTTGCTGCAATGTGAAAAAAAACCTGCAAAACGCGCCGGCGCGTTTTCAGACCTCAGAGTGTTAAGAATGGCATATTTTTAATATTTGTTGATGGTCTCTGTTATTGAGGTTTTGAGGTACATATTAAATTCTAATTGGCAAACAAAGTGGTTTTACTGAAGAAAGAAAAAACAATAAAAAAGGGGGGTGGCTTATTATACAATTTTAGTAAAAACGTCTCAGGTTACGCATGTAACCATGGTTCCCTGAGAACAGGGAACGAGACTCTGCGCTGATCGCGCTATGGGGAACGTCACTCGTGACTCGTGTTCGAAATGCCAAGAATCACAACACTCCAATCCTATTGGCCAGCGACAGCCTATCACGTCAAACGGCGCGAACCGTGACGTATAAAGGGAGCGCCTGGGGAAGCAGCCAACATCTTTTCGTCTTTGAGGGACTGTTCAGCAGGCATCCCGAAGCATGGCAGGAAAGCGCAGAGTCTCGTTCCCCGTTCTCAGGGAACCATGGTTACATGCGTAACCTGAGACGTTCCCTTTCGAAAGCGAACTTCAACTCTGCGCTGATCGCGCTATAGGGAACGATATACCCACGCCACCATGCTAGAGGAGAATGCATGCCCAAAATGTCTGGACAAACGTCCGGCAGTTCCAGGAAAAAACCGGGAGCAATTCTCCAAGGCTGTCAGTGACAGCATTCCCTACGGCCAACAGCCCAAGTTGAGCCTAAAAAGAGACCCTCAGAAAAAGGCCTGCCAAGGCTGCTCGAGCATCTGGGACCAACGAACCAAAGAAAGTGGTCCCTCTAAGGGAATGTGGCCAAGAGTCCAAAGGAATCCTGGCCAGTCACTAAGGGGGGGAAACAAAATCACCCCCAACGCCACCAAGGAGGCCTACTAATCTAGCGAAAGCCAAACCTAGCCTGGCCAACCTTGTCTGATACACAGAATCTCCAAGCGCAAACTCCACAGAGGAGAGCAGGAAAGAGCGACTGCAAAAGGCAGTAAGCAACTCAAACCCACACGCAGAGATGGGCATCCTGGAGAGCGGAACTCAGCTGAGCACTAAAAACCCTCATATGAGGGGAGTACAACCACTCATCCTAGGATCTACTCAGCTTCTGATAAAGGCGCTGAGGAGGCTGTGCGCTAGAAAAAACCCTGGTACAGGGGAGCACAAACCAGCCTGGGGCCAGTCTGAATGGGAGACTTCACAGAAGTCTACAACCAATGACCGGCTTAGGGAGCTAAGCACAATTACACAGTCAACCCAAAGGGAAGTACGAAGCTCAACCTAACAGACAGACCGTACTGTAGGCACATAGCCATGGAGGCCGACCAGAAGGGGCCTACAACATAACTAAAGTTCTTGTAAACGAACTAATATCACAACAAGAACCCAATCCATAAGGTGGTATTCAGGATGGCCCATAAGGCCATTCGACTGAAAACATAGCATGCTAAGCGCATGACCAACCAAATGATTAGGTAGCTGTGAGTGCCCACGAAAACAGCTCGTGGCAGTGTTTTAGGACAAAGCCAAACTCCAGCGTGATAGCAAAGGAGGCCTGTGAAAGCCTACGACTCATGAAACACGCGGCGTCAGCTAGTGCAATCACGATTCACCCATGGTGAAGAGACATACAAAAAACCCACACAAAGCTGTGCCAACATGCAAACCGAAAGGAGGCCCTGATGAGGGCCTACGACCTCCATGAACACATGGCAACAACCAGTGGTAACTTATGACAAATGCCAGCCAACAGGCCAGTACTCGAAAGACCCATAGGTAGAAGTACACGCTACGCCACAGAACTCAACGAAAAGCCTGAACTAAGGCTTATTCGTATGGAGGGGGCGTGGCCAATGGTGGCATGTGTCATAAGACATGACTCAACCATGGAAAGAATCTAGATATAACCAACCCAGCTGGGCTAACACAGAGGCTACAAAGGAGGCCTGGTAAGGCCTACTACTTTTAAGCACCATGTGGCGCCAGCCTGTGGTCATAACAGGGCCAATGCTCAAAGGGGACCAGTTCTAGATCCTACATGATAACTGTGGGGAACTAGCTACACAACCTGAGCTTAAGCCTACACATTCCAACAGGCAATGTACATATAAATATGCTATCACGGTCCAAGGAAGGCCTATAAGGCGTAACACCTCAAATAACGTGAGCATAAGCCTGAGGCAGTGCTAAAAACGTGAGTAAACTAGTGATTGTAAACCAATAGCGCCCAAAACAAGCTGTATTAAAGAGAGGCTATAATAAAGAGCCAACAATCTAACAGCAAGTGTAAAACAGCTGCTGTGGTCATGATCGACTGAGGGGAAGTCGAGAATATACTATTCTAACCAGAATAGGACTCTCTACACTCACCCTGAGTGTGCAATCCAACAGGTGATGCACTCAGTGAAACACAAACCCTAACCGGGGAGTACAACAAAACACCACGTTCATAGACAGAGGCTAGACACAGCCTGCTATCACAAAAACAGGTGTTAACCTGTGGCAGCACTAGAGTAAGCTCACATAAATATGTATGGCTAAAGTCTAAGAACCCCAAAGCAAAAATGCTTTGAACACACATGCCATCCTTACAAGGATAAATGTTTTTCACAGGACAAATCTGACATTTGTACTGAAAACAAAGCATGAAGGGCTCTGAACAGTGAGGCCTAGTGTAACGCGCAACTTATCTCCTCAGAGATAAGGGCCTGCCACCTGAGAAAAACAGCACCAGGAAGGCTAATAGCAACCTAAACCTTAGCTGTTGATCTGACTAAAGCACCTACATACAAAAGTATGAAGGGGAATATGGGCAAAAACGGCCACCAACTCCCTCAGGAGGAGGCCAGAACTAGGAACTATACAACCACAAGGGGATAGTAAATAACAGGGGAATGTAAACAAACAAACACCTAACCTAGCTCTAGCCTAGCCGCTAGCTAAGGCCTATTGGGCCAAGCAAAGCTTGGGCTTCATCTAGAAACCTACAAATATGAGGAGAAATGAAGCACTGCAAGCAAACAGTGTCAGGTGGCCGATAAGCCGTCCTGCACACAAATAACTGAAGCACGAGAGCCAACTCAAACCAAACTAAAGTATTAGCTGAGAAGCTACTCTAACATAGGAGGCTACAAAATAGCAGCCGAAAAGCGGCCTGCATGTTTTGAAACTAGCCAACCTAATGCTACAGTTATTTTGCCCAAAAAGGCCCCCTCTAACTTTACTGACTACATGCTCAGGAAAGCGATACAGGAGAAACAAAGCCCACACTTAAACATAAAAATATGGACCCAGCTTACCTCCCTGCGGCTCGTAGAACAAAGCCTAAAAGCACTTTCACTATCAAGCCAGAAGGCGGCCTTAGAAAAAGGCCAGCCGACAGCTTAACTGTAAAACACCTGAGCAAGTAGAAATATATATATATATTTACGGGAGGTGAAAGAAGAAGAGGAGAGAGGGTATATATAAATCGCCCTAAAATAGCTGGGGAATCGATTACAAATGCAACAGTGTTTACAATCAATCACCCATTACTCTCATTTCTTCCTCCTCCCGTCTGTCTGGCTCAGATCCAAATCTGAACGGCCAGGGGTTTTTCCATGCCCTCCCGATCTCAAACGCGGAGATCAGGAGAGAATGGAAAGTCTATGGGAGCCGCAATATTCATGGACAGAAAGGAACCGTTCGTCGAACTGTCCGCGCGCGGCTCCTTTCTTAACGCGCACTCACGGCAGCTGCAGCCTTCCGAAAAGCGCGTCCCAAAAACACAGCGGTTCACATACCCAGCAGCCAGAGGAGCGGTCATAGCACACACGGGGCTACAAACACAGATGCAGACACCTCCTCCCTCGGAAAGAGTGTCAAACGAGAACAGAGCGTCAGCAGAAGAGACGCTCGCACTGAATAATAGACAAACACACATAGACGCCGCCCTCAAGCATCGTCTATGCGTTCGCTCCTCTCAGACAGAAAAACGCCAGAAACGTGTTCATCAAGTGTCAAACCAGGGGACACGGATGAACACATTCTCCTGAACGTTTGCAGACAAAAAGAAATAATTTCCTACTGGAGTTTGTGAAACAATGGCACGAACAAAAAACAGTCCCGAAAAGACGAAAGGATGTTGGCTGCTTCCCCAGGCGCTCCCTTTATACGTCACGGTTCGCGCCGTTTGACGTGATAGGCTGTCGCCGGCCAATAGGATTGGAGTGTTGTGATTCTTGGCATTTCGAACACGAGTCACGAGTGACGTTCCCCATAGCGCGATCAGCGCAGAGTTGAAGTTCCCTTTCGAAAGGGAAATATAATTTAACCTTCATTGAGTCACTAAATAAATTAGATTACAATCACAGGATGCCACTTTATCAGTGCAGGACATTATTTTATTTATTTTCAGTTTGTAGTAGGATTCATAATAATCTTCACAAATATGCTGAAGGCACAAATGCAACTGGTGGATAGTCAAATGTGTCCATGAAGTCAACTGGGGTTATGAATTTTATTTTTTTTTTTTTTTATTTATTTATTTATTTATTTATTTATTTATTTATTTATTTATTTATTTATTTATTTATTTATTTATTTATATTTTATTTTATTTTATTTTATTTTATTTTATTTTATTTTATTTATTTTAACAACAATTAATTTTTATAGTTCCTGTTTGTCCAGGAGCATGTCCTATTTGGCAAAATCACCATCATATACGACATATGCAGGTCTTTTCAGCAGGGAAATACTTTCTCGTAAACATAGTCTATTCCATAGGAAGCAGAAACATTGTCCATTCCAGTTTTATTCCCCTTCATCTGTCACCTGATGGAGTTTGGGTTCCTTGCCATTGTCACCTTTGGCTTGCTTATTTGGGGTTTAAAAAACATTATTTATTTATTTATTTATTTATCATGTCACAATGTTTGTGACATGATAAATAAATGGGACGTGAATTTACATATACATATATAATGCAAGTGTGTGTGTGTTTTTTTTATTTATATTATATAAATATAATTATGTAATATATATTACACTCGGCACAATGCAGTCCAGCAAGTACCGTTCTCCTGGCAACCGCCAAACCCAGACTCGTCCATTGGATTGCCAGACAGAGAAGCGTGATTGGCACTCCAGAGAACATGTCTCCACTGCTCTAGAATCCAGTAGCGGCGTGCTTTACACCACTGCATCCCACGCTTTGCATTGCACTTGGATGTAAGGCTTGGATGCAGCTGCTCGGCCATGGAAACCCATTCCATGAAGCTCTCTGTGCACTGTTCTTGAGCTAATCTGAAGGCCACATGAAGTTTGGAGGTCTGTAGCTATTGACACTGCAGAAAGTTGGCGACTTCTGCGCTCTGTGTGCCTCAGCATGCGCTGACCCTGCTCTGTGATTTTACGTGGCCTACCACTTTGTGGCTGAGTTGCTGTTGTTCCCAATTGCTTCCGCTTTGTTATGATACCACTAACAGTTGACCGTGGAATATTTAGTAGTGAGGAAATTTCACTAATGGACTTATTGGACAGGTGGCAACCTATCACGGTACCACGCTTGAATTCACTGAGCTCCTGAGAGCGACCCATTCTTTCAAAAATGTTTGTAGAAGCAGTCTGCATGCCTAGGTGCTTGATTTTATACACTTGTGGCCATGGAAGTGATTGGAAAACATGAATTCAATTATTTGGAGGGGTGTCCCAATACTTTTGGCAGTACACTCTAAAAAATGCTGGGTTAAAAACAACCCAAGTTGGGTTAAATATGGACAAACCCAGTGATTGGGTTGTTTTAACCCAGTGGTTGGGTTAAATGTTTGACCCAACCTGCTGGGTAGTTTTATTTAACTCAACTATTGTTTAAAAATGACTATATGGCTGGCTTAAAATAAGCCCAAAATATGTTGGAAATTAAAAATCAGACACATAATTACTAGAGGCAACAATAATATCAAAAGGTGAACATTCATTAAAAAGCAATTTGTTTATTATTTAATTATTATTAATTAAACATATTAATAAATGTTAATTTCCAACCTATTTTGGGTTCATTTTAAGTGATCAATAAAGTAATTTTTAAACATTAGTTGAGTTAAATAAATCTACCCAGCAGGTTGGGTTTAAGATTCAACCCAACAGCTGGGTCAAAACAACCCAATCGCTGGGTTTGTCCATTTTTAACCCAACTTGGGTTGTTTTTAACCCAGCATTTTTTAGAGTGTATACTGTGTGTACATGGTGTATAGTGTGTGAATGATGTCACATCCTGTCACATGATACTGACGGCATGACTTGATCCAAAATCCAATCTTGATCCCTTTATATTGGTTACTCCAAATGACATAAATTAAATTCATTTTTCCAGACTTTCTTTCTCATAACAAAGCAATGACTTATACACAAAATTTTAATACCATTTTGCACTATGTTGATATATGATGTTATAAAATCATGCAAGAATAAAAAAATATATATATACATTTATTACATTTTAAGATATTTTAATCACAAATGAAATGGCTGTATTGGCCTTAGGACGGTTAAACCGAATGACCTTTTGACACTTCAAAATCTTTAAAATACTATAATTAAAACCTTTTGGATTCAATAAAAGAGATCTAGTTGTACTACCTTACATACTTTGGATGTCATTTCTTTGTTTTTTTTTATTATTATTAAGGTTTTTGAACAAAAAAATGACCCGTCACATCATTGACCCATATATATAATATGCATTAAATGCATTAAAAAACTGAGGACTTTGCCTGATCATTTCAGAGCACCACTGCATGCTACTGCCATGAAGCCGCTTTGGAACAGTCTGTACTGTATAAAGCACTGTATATATAAAGGTGACTTGACTTGAATGAGTAAACCCAAGCTGGTATTGGCATGATTAAGGTGGGCATTTGGGTTCATTCCTATAAAGAAATATCATGTGTAAAAAAACCTCAGGCATTCTCTCGGGTTAGTGTCAACAGTCCCCAGGCTATGCCGAGATTTCCAAGGTCAGAGGCAGAGCCGTGTTCTCCGGGGAGTCATTACTGCAGCCTGTCTGCTGTGGGGGCAAGATGAATGGAGCTGTGCTCAGTGTACTCAGCCTCGGCTTCATCACCGCCACATCAAGGCCCTCTCTATCTGCGCTCATCTGTGTTTCTCAACACATATCTCTCTGCTCTTTAAACTCCCCCTCCCATCGTTTACCTCACCTCAACGTGAGCTGCGTTCCCGGTTTTCGTTCTATGTGTGTGCGGTCTTTAAAGGATTTTCGGGTTTATGCAGTTATGATTGAGGCTGTTGGTATTTCATTTTCTAGGAAAAACACGGGGAAACAATGAGATAAATCTACTCACCTGCAGCCAAATGTTTTGCATCCTTGACTTTACTGCAGGGAACAGCATCAAATATGCACAAGTAAAAGCGTTGGAGGGAGAGAGCGAAAGGAAAAAGAAAGTCTTTAAGTGAGCTGTTACATATCTTTGAGTTGTGAAGTGACTGTTTCTTTTGAAAGCCACCCCCATGTTCTCCTTCATCCTTGAAAAAGGGAGGGATACGGAGAATAACAGACACGAGGTGAGCAGGAATGGCTGCCCTTTTTGAACAGGACACTTGCTTGACAGGTTTGAGTGGGCGAACGGGAGGTTAGACGATTCTTTTCACTATTTTTTTAGCCCTGGAGAACTGTTTTACCTTTCTCACATCTGTACTGTCACTCTACTGTACTTTTTTTTTTTTTTTTTTGAGTGCTTAGTGTCATAAAGTGTCTTTTTGCACAAATATATTTCTGCTTTTTAAAAACAGCAGGTACCTCACAAAGACTTGCAGAAATGAAAGGTTGAAAAACAAGGTGAAATTGTGTGTTGGTTGGCAAACTTTTAGTATTTTTAAGTTTTTAAAGGATTATTCCACTTTTAAATACACTTTTCCTGATAATTTACTCACCCCAATGTCATCCAAGATGTTCATGTCTTTCTTTCTTCAGTCGAAAAGAAATTAAGGTTTTTGATGAAAACATTCCAGGATTATTCTCCATATAGTGGACTTAAAATTGCAGTTTCAGTGCAGCTTCAAAGGGCTTTAAACGATACCAGATGAGTAATAAGGATCTTATCTAGCGAAACGATCGGTCATTTTCTAAAAAAATACAACGTTTATGCTTTATAAACAAAATATTGCTTTGAACGTACTTTCCGTTTCCGCATTCTTCATAACGCTTACGCTGAATGTTCTACGCCTTCCCTATTCTACTTACGGAAAAAAACTAAACTGGCACCGCGTTCGTTCCGTAAATAGAATAGGGAAGTCGTAGAACATTCATTGTAAGCGTTATGAAGAATGCAGAAAGTGGAAAGTACGTTCAAGGTGATATTTTGTTTATAAAGCATAAACGGTTGTATTTTTTTTTTCAAAAATGAGGGGTAGGGGTGTAACGATACATGTATTTGTCTTGAACCGTCATGGTTGGGTGCATACAGTCAGACGACAAATACAGTCAGTCACAGGCGATCCACACTCCAATCCAGAAGGGGGCGCATGCGGTAATGCAACGCTGTTTGCTAACTGCCACAACAGGAAAAAGTGCAGAAGAAGAAGAACAGATGATCTATGTATAGATATGTTTACATGTAATCTCTCAACCAGTGTTTCAGCCGCAGAAAGACATCAATAAAACAGCTTGAGAATAAGATCTCACGTAGCATCACATTTACCTCAGGCAAGTCATTTAGTGTCCACAGCTCCCTGTATATAGTTTACAGCATTAGCTGAGATAGATTGTTTTTAATCCTTAAGAAAATGTTAATTATAATTGAATTTATTTAAAGAGAGAGATGCAATTTGTTTAATAATCCACTATTTAATAAAAAAGAATAAAAAGAAGCAATTTTATGCTTCATTTTCTCCCCCTGCTGTACTGAACCGTGACTTCAATACCGAGGTACGTACCAAACCGTCATGTTTGTGTACCATTACACCCCTGTTAAATAAAAAATAACTGGTTAAAGTTTATTTTGTGCCCTTGTTACAGTGTAATTATATATTAAGTACTGAGAAATATTAATTAAAATGTTCTTACTATATAATTAAGGTTAGGGTTTGGTTTAGGGTTAGATGCTTGTAATTATGGATAATTTACTATTATTGCTAAGTACACATGTAACAAGGACACTAAAATAAAGTGTTAACAAATAATTGATTATTTTGCTTGTGACGGAACAAAGAGTGTTCATGGATGTCATCATATGGTATGTTACATTCACTTTACATTCAATTCCGATTGACAAAATCAGTCTCACACTCTCAGAAAAAAAGAAAAAAAAAGGTACTCTTTTGTTCCTTTTAGGTACCAATATGCACTTTTTAGATACAAAGGTGTACCGCATGAAAAGGCACCGCCACAGTGACAGCTTTTGACACCCTTGTTCAAGAAGCATTCATAACACCCATTTCATGCTGACTTTAAGTGCACCTTTAAGGGGATATTAACCTTTGTATTAATACATGTTTCATATAGCATGTTCATAGAAGAGGGTGTTTCGTGTTTTGAAGGGGAATCGCTCTAGTCAAGGGCAGTCAGTGTGGCGTCAGCTCCCTTGGAGCAATTTGAGTCAAGCTTTCCTCTCATGGACATTATGACAATGGGTTGAGGAGCTCTGGGGGAGCAGGTAATGATATCCGAACCAGTAGTCTCCTGCTACATCAACAACAAAAACAACCGCCAGGGATTTAATCCAACAGACCACTGAGTTTTGATGTGGAGACCTCATGACATCCAAATCTTTAGAAAAATCCATTGAATTGTTATATTTTATATCATGGGAGAAAACAGCGCAAGCTGATTGTGTCAAACTATTTGGCCTTGTTGAGAACATCAGAAAGTCAAAAGCAGATCTAGGAGCAGTTTGAGAGAGCCGTCCAGTAATGACGAACCGGCCTGCTGTAAATCTACAGTCATAAGTATTGAGGATCGTGTCAGTCATAAATTGATCCACACTCCTCACCTGCTTTATGAACAAGAAATCAGTCCATTAAATGAGCAAAAAAGAAACGGCTCCTCGTTTCGGCGAGAGGAGAGTGACCACTCATCCCTGCCAAACGACAGAGGACAAAAGAGCCGCAATAAACTATGATTCAGACAAACAAAGCATTTAATGACATACTAGAATACTCCCATGCTGATATAAGTGAGTATGTCTCTATAGAATCAGAAATGAGATGACTTCAATATCTTATACTGAAGTCGCTGTTTGGATTTAAATAGGCAAATACCTCAGAGTCTATGATTGGATCATTATTGCAGTGATTATTAAGTTTCTTGCATGTTATATGTTTGGGAACAGTTCTTCTAACCCTAATTGATGGAGTGTGTAGCTTTTCATTTCTTAAACAACATGTAGGAAGACACAATATGGCCATATTCCAGGATGATAAAGCCAAGATTCATCAGGCTATATAGACCCCTTAAAAGTTTTAAAACATTGCAACGTTTCCTGGTGGGCGGGGCTTAGCTGGAGGCAAAAAGAGACGCTGGACGCAATGTTGACAAGCGTAAGGTAGCATGTTTTAGGAGGGATTTATTAAACACAGATGCAGAAGAAGGTTCAGAACTGTCCGAATATGTACAGTCACTGACTCTGCGGGACCGTGACAGCTATTTTTGTAAATTAACTTAAGTTTTGGATATTTCCTAGACAACATATGAATTACTTTCGGGTGGTTCGGGGAATTTTGTCAAGGCTTATTGTCTAATGTAACCTAACGCTGGGCTAACTATGATTATGGCTAGCAATGTGGATTATTTTAAGAGACCATTCAAATGATGGCACACACATCTATCGCTGTATGTTTGTTTAACATTTAAGCTAGCTAGTGTGCTGAAGGTTGGCGACTTTTCACCTATAAAACAGAAACTTGCTGATTTGTACTAGATAAAACCAACAAACCATTACATATGCATCGATTATTTTACCTGATATGAAGTGTGCACTGCAAACACAAGCATTATTTATGATCGTGTCAGTCCAGGCTGTACGCCGTATTGCATTCAACCACAATTGTCAACTTGATTTCTGTGAAGGAATGTCTGCCGGGATCTGGTAAAACTTTACCAAAAAGTTTTGAACCAAAAGTGCTGTTCCTTCTATTCTGGCAGCCAAAAACACAACAAGATGACATTTTAAAGTCAAAACCTCAAACTTTTAGCGCGGCTGCTATGAGTTCTTCCTTATGTTTTGCCTCCAGCTAGAGCGGTGACGTCACAGTGACGTAGGCGGTTAAGGGGTCTATTAGGGAGATTATTTTGCAGGGAGGCAATTATTAATATTATTATTGATTTACTGAGATGTACATTTTTGCTTTGACAACAATTTAAATAAATTACAACTACTAAATGATGCATCATGAATTCTGATGCAATCTGATTTCACTTATCGTGTGACAAGAGTAAGGCGAGATGACTGACAAGACAATGTCGGAGGATTTGGTACACAACAGATCATGCGTGTCATTGACATATATCTTGTAAAGCAACTCCTGAGCATTGTTTTCTGAGCTAGACTGTGTGTGTGTGTGTGTGTGTGTGCAGCAGTTGGGTTGGGTGTAATGAATTGAATCCTGTTCTTCAATTGATTAGCAACAGTCGACCTGCGGAACTAAAGCATCAGCAGGACTAGAGTCCATAATCCTCTGTCCTGCACTGCAGTAATTGAGGTATTACACCAACGCAAGAGTGAGAGTGGAGAATAAGATTACTCTTTATCACTTATGCTGTAGCACCTCCTCTGAAAGTGGTTTTGGCTAAAAGCTTCTGATAAATACTTATATATTACATTCTGTTTTAACTCAAACCAAAAAAAGTATATATATATATATAAAAAGACCATGCTTCATCCCTAATTATTGACTCTTTCTGCAAGTTACATAATAAAAAAAAAACAAAAAAAAAAAACAATGCAATGTTTTGTCCAAGATGTAAGTTATTTAATATTAACTGTTGTATAAAAGCAGTATCAGACTGCACAATTGTGCTGCCGGTTGTTACATCAAATTGCTAGTTATAACGTGACATGGCCAGTCTTGCTTTAATAAATGCGTTTTGCTATGGTTAGACCTTTTTCACAAATAGCTTTCCTTTACATTCTTGTGAATAGACTGTCATCAGTTATAATAAATGACTACCTTGGTTAAACTTCAGCATTTAAAACTAAACTTTTCATTTCCCATGATAGCTTTACTGTGAGTGTTATTTCCCATTTATGATGTACAACATCCATTGCATTCAAAAGCTGAAAAATGCTGCCTCCGCAGACAGCATAGGGAGGTAGGAAGGCAACAAGGCACTTCTGAATCCAATGCTGGTATCCACCTTATTTTTAACATAAGAGCAGCGCGGCCATTTGTAAATTGAATGTGTCTGGCTTCCGGTTTCATTCACTTCCAGTTATGTACAAAACAGCTTGTTATACTGCTTGATATTGCAAACTGGCATTTCTTACCATCTTGTTGTAATGTCATAATTATAAATGCGCTGGTTTGTAGTGCAAAGAGTTTTACTGTTTACTGCATTTAGTTATTCTTCTAGTGTTTTACCTATAGCGGCTAATGAATTTAAAGCATTGCACATTCACAGAAAATAAGTTACTAAGTTGCAAATTAAGGTGGATAAACATCCTGTCTCCTGAGATACTTTCAGGATACTTTCATTTTCAAAGGCAAAGACATACATGTATCCTTTGCTCCCTATTATATCCCACAATCCGGTGCTTTCCATTCCATGACAGTTGAGCTAAAAATAAAGATGGCGTCCGAAAGTTGCAGTTGGTGGTAGGGCTGGACGATTCTGACCTAAAATCAAAATCTCGATTAATTGAACATTTTACCTCGGTTACGAGGGAAGAATCACGCGACTACACACGCGGTAGTATGTTTTTAAGGGGAAAGTATTAACAGAATTAAAAAAACTAAATAACCGACATGGGAAAATTACGCCGGTTTGATGTTCTGAAATTTGGTTTTGATTACTTTTCGATTAATCGTCCAGCCCTAGTTGGTGGTCAGTTTTTGTGTAAATGTATGGTATTTGACCAACTTTTTGGACATTTTATGTAATTTCTAGCAATAAATTGGTATTGTTGTAATTAAATATTTGCTTAGTTATTAAAGGGGACATATAATGTCCCTTTTCACAAGATGCAATATAAGTCTCCAGAATGTGTCTGTGAAGTTTCAGCTCAAAATACCCCACAGATTATTTATTATAGCTTGTCAAATTTGCCCCTATTTGGGTATGAGCAAAAACACGCCATTTTTGTGTGTGTCCCTTTAAATGCAAATGAGCTGCTATTCCCGGCCCCCTTTCCAGAAGAGGGCGGAGCTTTAACAGCTCAACAACAACAAAGCTGGAGAATCTCACGCAGCCAAAATGAGGATTGTCCGTAACGGTGTTCAGCCTTACATTGTTCAAACCGGAGTCGACACTGATGGAGAGACTCAGGAAGAAGTTACAACTTTTAGAATGAAACTGGACGTTTCTGAATGGTTAGTGGATAAATTGATGTAGTTGCTGTGGAGTTGATTCAACTCATCGACTAGCATGTGCCGTCATGTTAATCTTTTGTGCAAATCCAGTGTTGAATTGATCCTCGTTTGTGAAGCAGTCCGGTGTAAAATGACGGCATGTCAACAACACTCTACTACAACAACTCTTCCTCTTCTCTAAAGCAGCCCAACATAGCCCCGCCCCCTCTGTTGTTCTGGGGGGCGGGGTTTATGTAAATTTTAGGGTTAGTGATGTCACAACCAGGGAAGAAGCTCATTGTAGTCCCTACCAGCCATTTGTTGTAGTCCTTAAAAAGCGATTTCTGTAAAAGAAAATATCTCTCTTTGCATTGAACGCTGAGCGTCGTAACTTTGCAGATGTTGTTTATGATCAAACAGCAACATTACACACTAACTAAAGTTAAAAAAGTGAAATCATAATCAAGGACCCCTTTAAGCTCTCTCTATCATTAATCTGTTATGCTTCCTCAAAGTGTTACGCCCATGAGAAGAAAAAAAAAAAAAACACCTGGAGTTGCACGCTACAGGATTTAATCTAGGAAGGCATTGTAAAGCCAGTTTTTTAACGTTTGATTGATGCGGTTGATTTTAGCTTGTTATTCTCTATATTTAAAACCTAATGCATTTGTGAACACAGTGATGTTTCATGCCACTTTATGCCATTTCATCCCAGGAGCAAAATGGTCACATCAATCTTGCATGATTTATTATAAATCTTCATGCTTTTTCAGTTCATAGTTGAGTACTGCCAAATAATCATTATGATACATATGTGGACAGAGAGCCGCACACACATCAAGCACATAGAAACACTCATAGGCCTCATGGGAAAGCAGCAGAATAATGAGAAGACACCCCTGGCAGCTTAATTACTGCGCACATCTGTCAGCATCACATATGGAGCAGGTGCCGTCGCCTGAGACAAAGTTCCTTTCAGTGCTTCTGATATTAAAGAAAAACACAGGAAAGAGTGTCCCTGGTTGACTTTGAGAGACTTTGGTCTTTCTGTGAGCTATGAGCTAACTGAGAAGTATTAAAGTGGACAGAGCCGAACTATATTTGAACCGTATCTGTATTTTCTAACTTTTCTTTTAAACTCTTGCTCTCACTCGATTATCGAAATGCAATCATCTAAAAGATTATTATCACTTTCACATTATTTTAGATTTATATGCAAGAATCTTTATGCCAGTGTAATTCGAAGACCATTTA
Organism: Ancherythroculter nigrocauda; assembly: GCA_036281575.1. NCBI lineage: Eukaryota > Metazoa > Chordata > Actinopteri > Cypriniformes > Xenocyprididae > Ancherythroculter > Ancherythroculter nigrocauda. Next base: position 59,157,577 of record VTFQ01000003.1, read on the forward strand.
AAGTTAAGCTTGCTCATCATAAGCCAATAATGTTTTTTATATATCTTTATTGGTAACACTTTATAATAAGGTTCCATTTGTTAAAAGGTTAGTTCACCCAAAAATGAAAAGTCTGTCATTAATTACTCACCCTCATGTTGTTCCACACTCTTGAGACCTTCGTTCATCTCGGAACACAAATTAAGATATTTTTGATAAAATCTGATGGCTCAGTAAGGCCTCCATTGACAGAAAGATAATTAACACTTTCAGTGCCTAGAAAGCTACTAAAGACATAATTAAAACAGTTCATGTGACTACAGTGGTTCAACCTTAATATTATGAAGTGACGAGAATACTTTTTGTGCGCCAAAAAAAAACAAAATAACGACTTTATTTAACAATATCTAGTGATGGGCGATTTCAAAACACTGCTTCATGAAGCTTCGAAGCTTTACGAATCTTTTGTTTTTAAATCAGTGGTTCAGAGCGTGTATCAAACTGCCAAAGTCACGCCCCCCAGTGGCGATCTATTGAAATTTAAAAACACTTATGATGTAACGAAGCCTCGTTTACTGAAATCACGTGACTTTGGCGCTCCAAACCACTAATTTGAAACAAAAGATTCGTAAAGCTTCAAAGCTTCATGAAGCAGTGTTTTGAGATCGCCCATGAGTGAGTGAGTGAGTTTTTGTTCTTATAGGTTTCGACAGATATGACCTGATATTATTTGAAACTGATGAGAAGAAAGGGAATATTAGAGGTTTCAATATTAACTCATATTTCTCAACAAATTCTCTCAAGATCAATTTGAGCACATTCATAATATTGAACTGTTAACAGTTATTCCATTTCTATTTGCCCTTGCAGACATTTGGAGAAATATCTGAGACAAAGCTCAGATCAATGAATCATAACTGTAGGCTCCATTAATTCTCTTGTCCTCTTGAGGGTGTACTGTAGGCTTTTATAAGGCACTCTTTTATACATTTTGAATATATACTTACAAATCCTAACCCTTGCTGCTCCTTCATCAGCCAAGCTCAATGAGCAGAATAAAAATGATTTAAAACTGTTCGCTCAGACAGTCCGCTGATGTGACCTTGCTTTTCTTCTTGTGCCCTTCAGCACTAACTCTTTTAGTGTTGTACAATGGCACTGCTTTAACCACAGGTTTATCAAAGAGCGCACGGCGACAAAGGTGACGCAATCCATGCAACATCCTTCAATCTCCATGCATTATGCATAGAACAATGTCAAATGGTGAACAGTAAAATGCAGAAAATAAACCAGAAAATACAATAGCACACAAAGGCTGTGTTTTTTAAGATGTATCTTTTATTCCACAGAGAATATGAAAGCTTTCATTTGCTGTGCATCTTAAATAAAAATGTCGAATTTAAAGAAATAAAACTGATGCTATTATAGTCTCGCAGATGTGTGAAATAGGACCATGACCTTCTTTCCAACATCTCTCTCTGACACACTTAACCCTAAAGCATTAAGTGCTCCAAATCCGGACAATAGGGAAGTCAGTGACCAAGGTTAATGTGGATCCGTGATATCCTGCAATTTTCTCACAAGGCTCTGGCTATAGACAGATGTCAGAGATTTAATCATCTGTCAAAGCGCACACACACACGCACACACACACACATAAAAGCAAACCAGCCATGCGTGGGGCGTAGAGAAATTTGCAAATCACAATTCATCTCTTGGAGTCCAAGCTCTCAGTGCAATTATTCTCCCATGCTGACTACACATCATTTGTGTGAAGACTGTTTCTTTCTTGCCATTCAAGGAAAAAATTAAGAAAACTTGTAGGAGTTTGCATGTAATGAGATAACCGCATAACTTTTATATATGTATTTAGTTTGGGGTTAGTTGGATTGGATTAAATTAGAAAAATGCAAAGAATAATCATTTACGCTATTAGTTTTGGACCCCACTGTATATTTTGATATGAGTGATGTAACCATCCTACAACAAAAAGGGTGCCAAAAGGTTTGTGACAGTAGAACATTAGGATGCCTCAGGGAACTTTGGTTGAAGGTTGGGATTTACTTGTTATTGAATGGCTATGAAAACTGTTTATGCAAAGCCAACATCAACCTTGACGACTGCTATAAAAGGTAAACTCATCCACGGCCGTCCCATAAATATTTCAGGTATTTTCTCAAGGTCCTGAGCAATGCAGTGAAAATTCAGTCTTATTTTCAAACTGATGCACAAAATGTCCTTACTTGACTTCTTTCTGTTTGTTCTGCTTTTATTCTCATCCTGGTCTTTGATATAGAGGATAATATGATCATAAGAACTCTCCACTATTTTATAGCCTCTCCAGGTTTTCAGTTGATTTCAGAAGAATAAAAGATTCTGTTCTTTCCCTCATAAAAGCCCCACTCATGAGGACAGGTTGCAGAGGAAACTCTCCATAGTTACTTCATTAGTCTCAGCCTCAGACGTCATGCCCACGGACTACTGGCTGAAAGTCTGATGCATATGGCACACTTAATTGGAAACACTTCAGGATTTTCAAAGTCCTCATCTGATTGGTTGAATTCTACAGGAAGTCCAGGAGATATGTGTCGCGTTCTTTAATGGTTCACCTGGAAACAAATGCCGTTAAGCCAAACCCCCTCATTGAAGAAGAACAGCGCCGTGTTTACAACTATGACAATCGCGCTTACCAGGATCAGATTTTCAAAAGTATTTAAAGTTCACAGCATAGACTCTTTAAAGAGTTTTACACACCGGTCTGTCATTGCAGGGACATCAACGTTACATTTTCACATCCCTAAACATGACACGGAACAAAAAGAACTGTGATTGGTTGCTTTACATGTCAGTCAGACGGCCTCTGGGTGGTCCTCAGCCAATGAAAGCTACGATCGAGTCCAGACCTTCTGCCATCAGTCTAAAATTCTGGCTATGCGAAACTACTCGTTCATAGCTAAGGAGAGTGGAATTTCAGAATTTTCTTCTTTCATGTTCATTTCTTCTGTTTTTACATTTAGATTACTTTTGCCATTATCTAACACTCAATGTTAATCTTAAAAGACACAAAACATAATTTAATAACACTATTATTGAATAAAGATTTTATCATCGATTACTCAACCTCATGTCGTTCCAAACCCATATGAATTGTGTTCATCTTCAGAACATAAATCAAAATATTGCAAATGGGTCACTGACGAATAAAGTTTTTAAAAGTGTAAAAAACATAATGGAGATATATTTAATTTTGAAGTTTTATGAAGTTTTAACAATGAGATGATGTGGTTTTTATAATCAATTAACACTGCTTTTGTCATTTTTTACAAGATGGGCAAAATTTGTCACCAAAAAAGTCTTTCAGTTTAACCAAAATTTTGTTTTTACCGAATGACACTTTTGGTTACCAAATGACGATATTTTCAAACAATGCTAACAGGCTGATATCAAGCTAGCTAGCAAAAGGACAATCAAATATTTTATATTTAGTGCAAGTTTTTAAAATATTGCAACATTTTCCATGTTTTACAGCAGTTGTACTAAATGACCTGATGTTTAATGACATGAGTATGAGCAAGCGAAAACATGAATTTTTCGGTAACGCTTTAGATTACAGCCCGGAAAGTACTGCGTAATTACAATGAATTTACAGCATAACTTTCAATAATTATAGTGTAACTATACAGTAAGTATGTGTAAGTATAGGGGAACAATATGTGAAGTATTGGGAATAAAGGGGTAACAACCAGGAAAATAACAAATTATTCATACTGTAAATATTTTATAACTAAGGGGTACTTATGACATGTAACTAAGGGGTAAATATGACATTACGGGCCGTAAATTAAAGTGGAGCTTGTTACCCTCTTATTTCATGTAGTTACAGGGTAAGTATAACATTACGGGCCGTAAATTGAAGTGGAGCTTGTTGCCCTCTTATTTCATGTAGTTACAGGGTAAGTAATTAATAAAATGCAAACAATCTGATATCACTGACTCTGAAACCTTTATTTGAAAAACAACTTTATTAAAAACAGGTCTACAACACTTATTATTCATTTTTTAAAATCAACTTTTCATTTCAAACTCTAAAGTCCTGACAGAAAGTAACAGGTTTTGTCCATTTTTTGGTTGTTGTTGTTTCTCGCTTGGCTTCCACCTGCTCTTGTTTCTCAGCTGATGAATCTTAAGAAGGAATCCCGTTGCTATTCTGTATTATAAGAAAATACAGTACACCCAGAAATTCATGGTTTAGGCTATTCATCTTTTCGCTTCCGACCAGCTGTCACCAGCGTCTGCATGAGAGTCGACTTCGCGTTCGATGAAGCACATTGAAATGAGCAACGTGAAGCTTTCATGACGTTCTCGCGGGAGATTCATGTGAAACTCGCGCGAGAACTGCCGTCTCTGTTATTCTGTCTTGTTTGTTTCTCATTCTTATTATCTGTTATCCTGTGTATTTTGTTGTGAGCATTACTAAAAAAATAAATAAATAAAAAACTGACGGCATCCAACATCTGCGTGAGTTTCTCGCACGCCTACGTCACGCTTCAAGTTATGTCAAGCATGAACTCTCAACCCTCGCATGCACGCGCAGAAGACAGCTGGTCGAAAGTTTTAAAAATATTAAAATATATGGTATTTTTCTTACAAATACGTATCGTTTCACTTCAGAAGACATCGATTCATCCATTAGGGTCGTATGGATTACTGTAGTTATTGCTGTTTGTGCTGTTTGATGCTTCGACTTTTAGGAACATGTGAGCTTGCATTATAAAGCGTTCCCAGATGATTTTTTTTTTTTTCCTAAAATCCTTTTTGTGTTCATCTTAAGAAGGAAAGTCGTATACATCTCAGATGGCATGAGGGTAAATGATGAGTAAATGATGAGCACATTTCCAGGTGTACTGTATTTTTTAAATACAGAATAGCAAATGGGATTCCCTCTTAAGATTCATCAGTGGAATGAAAGAAAAAGAGGAACAAGAGGAGGAGGAAGCCAAGCAAGAGAAACGAATAAGAAGTTTTGTAACTTTAAATCTGTTTTGAAATAAGTTGTTTTTCAAATAAAGTTTTCCAAGTGATATGACTGTTTGCGTTTTTATTTATTTATTTATTTTTTATTAATTACTTACCCTGTAACTACATGAAATAAGAGGGTAACAAGCTCCACTTTAATTTACGGCCCGTAATGTCATATTTACCCCTTAGTTACATGTCATAAGTACCCCTTAGTTATAAAATATTTACAGTATAAAATAATTTGTTATTTTCCTGGTTGTTACCCCTTTATTCCCAATACTTCACATATTGTTCCCCTATACTTACACATACTTACTGTATAGTTACACTACAATTATTGAAAGTTACGCTGTAAATTTGTTGTAATTACGCAGTACTTTCCGGGCTGTAATCTAAAGTGTTACCAATTTTTCAAATAGTTAAAAGAGAGTTAGTTACTTTGCTTCATGACCATGTGGTCCTTTGCAGGTGTCTGAATGATGTCACATCCTGTCACGTGATATTGACCACATGACTTGATCCAAAAATGGTCCCTTTATATTGGTTACTCCGAATGGCATCAATGAAATTCATTTTTCCGGACATTCTTTCTCATAACAAAGCAACGACTTCTGCACATAATTTTAATGCCATTTTGCACTATGTTGATATATGATGTTATAAAATCATGCCAGAATAAAAAATATATACATTTATTACATGTTAAGATATTTTAATCACAAATGAAATGGCTGTATTGCACTTTGGACGGTTAAACCGAATGACCTTTTGACACTTCAAAATCTTTAAAATATGTTGAAAAATATAATTAAAACCTTTTGGAATCAATAAAAGAGATCTAGGTGTACTAACTTACATGTATATGTACTTAGATGTATATATACTTTGGATGTCATATATTTTATTATTATTATTATTAAGGCCTTTGGACAAAAAAAAAAAAAAAAATGACCCGTCACGTCATTGACCCATATACAGTTAAAGTTCCATTTACCGTATTTGATTGTTTTATGTACAGTATGTCTGCTGATCAGTGTTTATATGTGGATATAAAAACTATATATAATATATAAAGCCTAAATTAAATCTATTCATCATATAATGTGATCATGTCTCTTCAGAAGTCTTTATAAGTATGAATGGACTTTCAATGGAGGGACAAAAATCTCTCACATTTCATTAAAGAGATCTTCATTTGTGTTTCAAAGATGAACAAAGTTCTTACGGGTTTGGAATTCTTTGAGATGAATGATACATTTAAATGTAATCTTTAACACTTATAAAGATGAATATCCATTTTTAGTTCATAATGTCATATTGCCTAAATTCACTTGTAGCATTTAAAATGATTGGTTTTCATTTTTGTGATTTACTTTTATAGTATAGGCCAAAGAAGTTTGAATCAGGTCATATAAAAAGGAGGATTGTTAAGACTCTTGAAAGTTCTAAAGTAAAAAAAAATGAATCATTACAGACCTTAAATACCATCCATAATTTCTTATATGGTTTCATGGTTCTCACTGACTCACACAGCAGCTTTCAACTTGCTGCTCGTTAGTCAGAGCCGGAGTCGGGCCCCTTGGGTTCGACCCTCAGCCGATAAGGCTGTAGTAGCAGGCTGATAAATGGCACAGGCTCAGTGTTGGTCTGTATCTGTTTTGACAGAAGCCTCCCACTTTTGTGAATGTGTGGAGATTGCCACAACTTACACCAATGAATTTTAATCTACCTGTCTCCAGCGCTCCCCTAATGAGAGGCAGGCTCCTGTGTGCATAAGCAGCTCGCCAAACCATGGACACGACAAACTCCAGAAACATCACATAGAATATTAACTGTTTGGGTAAATAGTACACAGTCACACTCTTTTGTGCTCAGAAGAAATGCAAAGACTTTGGTCTTCACATATCAGGATATCATGAATAATATGAGTATACTATAAAAAAAAAAGTTAATGATTTATCATTATTTATATATATTTTTTTTCTTTTGTCAAATCATCTTAGGCCACATCCATACAAAGCCAGAGCGTTCCCTATCAAATCTTTTTTTTTTTTCCTCGTTCTAAAATCTAAATTCCATAAACACAGTGCCGTCTCAAAAAAAAAAAATATCTGCTTACACACGAAACCACTGAAACGACTCAAAACGATGTAGTATACATGCCAGACCAGTATGTGGCGCTGTAATTCTGCCAAAGAGATACACTAAAAATGGAGAAGAAGACTTGGAGCATGCACATAAACCATGCGCGCTGTATACAAACTTTAGTAAAGCTAATAGGCTCAGTAGCTTCTGCAGCATGAACACAAGCATGTAGTCCACTATTATTATTGTTGTTGTTGCTACGTGACGTAGCGGTGTCTGACTAGGGTTGGGACGTGGGGTGATGACATCATCGTTTCACAAAATATACGGATTGGCTGTACACATGAAAATGCAAGGGTGTCGTTATTTTATATTTATGCACTCTGGGACCCGGTTTAAAAAAATAGCAGTTTCGGGCTCCCAAAACTCCGGATCCATCTGGACAAAACGCCAGTACGATATAACATTTATACATATACAGCTAAACGCATCTCCGTGTGGACGGTGTCTCAAATAGGCTAATTAATGTTGTTCAGATAACATAATATTTTGAATTTCTGATGATTAAACCATTCTCCTTCTTTGAATTAACTCAAATTTTTTAGTTTCAGTGAACTCAGAATGTTAAAAGGCAACCAGGTTCCTTACTTTTTTAAGTTAAACTAACAATATATTTTTTTAAAGTAGACTTAAGACTTAAAGGGATAGTTCACCCAAAAATGAAAATTTGCTGTTAATTTACTCAGCCTCAGACCATCCAAGAAGATTTTTTAGCTGAAACCGTGGACCTCTGTGATTCATATAATGGAAGTCGATGTGTGCCGTCACTTTGAGATTCAAAAAAAATATGTAGATAAAACAAAATGAATACCTGCAGCTCCTGATGATACATTGAGGTCTTAAGAAGCGAATCAATTCATTCTTTCAAGTCTATTCAAGAAACTGAACATTATTTACAGCATTATTACCTGTAATCCACAGCCTTGGCAAATGGTCCTTTTATGAATACTTTTTTCCAGTATTTAAAGTCGGCATGAAGCAGAAGTTGAGAGTCTTTTCTTTCCTGTTGTGACGTATATCTAAGTGAAACAGCTTCTCGAAGATGAAAAATGTAGGGCGGGGCTTGATTTTGTCCATGAGAAATTGATTTGATGGTTGTGGTTTGCTATTGGTTGATCTCATGTGAGTGATAGGTTGCCCCGCCCTCAAGTCAGTAAACACATCATCAGAGAAGTGAGGAGATGTTGCTGCAAGAGGGAGGGGAAGTTATTTTGATGAAAGATTATAAGGGCATATGAATTAAAGAGAAATAAAGGTGATTAGCTCAGATCAAATGTTTCAGAGTGACAATGTAGCAATGGTTGGTGTCCCAAATGACCCACTTGATGTGGTGGAAAAAAGTGCACCAAATGAATAAAGCTGTAATATTATTGTGGATAGCATAGCTCAGACCATTTGGTCTTGGGAGAATTTGTTGAGAAATGTTTGACTTTACAGAGAAATCTCTGAGGTTTGATTGCAGACTTTGGTATTTTAGCAAATCTGAGCAGTTTGTTGAGATCTCTTCTGAAACTTGACAGGCCTTCTCTCGTGACAAGCTGAAGATTTAAGTCTGCTTCAAGGAGAAACAGTTTAGAAACATAAAAGAACCCATTTGTGATTTGTATATACTATGGAGATAAAAGTCTAGATAATATCCTTTTTTTTTTTTTTGGTTTATGTTTCCTGAGGTCTAAAGAAAGTGAACTGAACTCATCTGACATCTGCATTTATGATCACCTCTTTCTTAAAGACTTTTTTTCTTGTCCTCTTTATCATAGCTTTCTCATTCTCCCCAACTGAATGCATGAAAACACACTCTTTGTGAAAACACACAGTCTTTGCTGTGATTAATAGGCAGGGGACTGAACTACATTTGCAAACCATCTCAATGAAATTCCCTTTCAATCTAGTGGAGGTCACTGCAACATATGGATGTTGAGGATCTATCCGTCTCTCACATTTATGATTTGAATACATTATGTCTGTAAGGTGACATCTCATTAGTTTACTGCAAGAGCTTCGCCTATAGGGCACAAATTGAGGATTTTTCATTCTTTTGTAGATTTTGGGTGGATCAAAAGTTTAATGCATTCAATTGCTGTGTGTGTATTTTATCCATTATCCTGTTTCATTTTGCAGTGCCAAACCTGGTTAAATATGTGGTGCGTCAACTGATTGAGTTTTAATGAATACAAATTGTGGGACAACTATGGAAGCTTGTTTCCTCCATGAAATAATAATATAAAAAAAGGTATTTGTGACTTTTTATCTCACAATTCACACAAGATATCATAATTCAGATGAGATATAAACTCACAATTGTGAGTTATAAAGTCAGAATTGCGAGATATAAAGTCAGAATTGTGTGATATAAAGTCAGAATTGCGAGATATAAAGTCAGAATTGCGAGTTATAAAGTCAGAATTGCGAGTTATAAAGTCAGAATTGTGAGATATAAAGTCAGAATTGTGTGATATAAAGTCAGAATTGTGAGATATAAAGTCAGAATTGCGAGATATAAAGTCAGAATTGTGTGATATAAAGTCAGAATTGCGAGATATAAAGTCAGAATTGCGAGTTATAAAGTCAGAATTGCGAGTTATAAAGTCAGAATTGTGAGATATAAAGTCAGAATTGCGTGATATAAAGTCAGAATTGCGTGATATAAAGTCAGAATTGTGTGATATAAAGTCAGAATTGCGTGATATAAAGTCAGAATTGCGTGATATAAAGTCAGAATTGTGTGATATAAAGTCAGAATTGTGAGATATAAAGTCAGAATTGTGTGATATAAAGTCAGAATTGTGAGATATAAAGTCAGAATTGCGAGATATAAAGTCAGAATTGCGAGTTATAAAGTCAGAATTGTGAGATAAAAAGCCACAATTAACTTTTTAATTTTTTTTAAATTATTATTTATTGGCAGAAACAAGCTTCCATATACAGCTTTAGACTAAAACTAGAAACTTTCCCCTTTTAGGAGAACTTGATTAGAACAAGTAGTTGGAGTTGTCCTCTTACCCAGGTGTGCTGATTATAAATCATAAGTTACAGCAGCTCTGATTTGCAGAGGTCTTCCTGTTATTGAACTTCCTGCTGTTCTCAACAGGGTATTCCAATCATCGGATAGTGTCCTGCAAAGTGGACTTCACAGAGTATTTGAGTAAATCTTATATAATTATTTATATTAATAACCCTCAGACCTGGTTTCACAGACAGGGCTTAGATTGAACCAGGATTACAAACAGCTTATATAAACTCTCATATTTTAAGATATGTCAGTGCCACTGTTTTGTCTCAAGATGCATACCATTAATGTTTTTTTGTTTTGTTTTGGTTTTTTTCCTAAGGCACGTTTACAAAAGCTACTTAAATGTCATAATTGAACTAAGGCCTAATCCTGGCTTAATCTAAACCCTGTCTGTGAAACCAGGCCTAGGTGAATCCTGTGACAAACTTTTGATTATTTTACCCTCTCCCTCTGTAATGTGCTGAACTTGTGGTAATAGAAGTGAAGGCAGTGTCAAAGTTTTAATGTCAGTCAATGAGTGATAGTGAAAAGAGTCATTACTCTCAGTCCATTGAGTTCATTATTGCCTCACGCTGTAATAACCATATATCAGAGAGCTTCGCCACTCATTCCCTCCCATTCTGTATTTATTGATTCACAGTTTAAGGTCAGACGTCCAGGTCAAGGCATAAAGCTCATAAAGTTTTATTAGGATGAAACCTTGCACACAGAGGAGAAAATCTCTTTATTCAATGAATCTAAATCTATGATTAAAACACCAATGACTGATCAAAAAGGGCTTGATGTCTGATCAAAAAGTCTTTTGCAGTAGTAAACCATAGTACAATCAGAAATATGCAATGTCATATTTAATAGTTTTGTAATGTCATATTTAATAAAGTCTTGATAAAATAGTAGTGAGCACCAAAACGTGTTGTTATTGTTTGCACTTGTCTTCAGTGAACAGTAAGGCCCGCCTTCTTTGATTTGATTGGCCACCTCCCACCTGGGGGACTTGTAGAGACATAATTTAAGGCAGAAATTGTATATATGCAGTATATTAAGGGATAAGACAACATAGACTAACAAACTATTTTAGGCATATATTTCTATTCAGGCATGGAGATTCCCCTCAGAAGGTGATTTCAGCTAATTGAATTGTTTAGGCTTGGATTTGGCCCAACACTAAAGAGTATATTTGCAGGTCTTCCGTTAGTATGAATATTATAGTAGCCTACTGTTGATGCACAGCCTGGTGAAGATATGCCACTCTGAACTGTTGGGCTTCGTACTGAAGAAAGACTCTGTCGACTGGGATTATGGGCTGTTTAATGTGGCCAGTAGGGTAGCACAGAATCTGCACTGCAAGGCAGGAATCAGCTTCATTCTTTCTGCTGTGGTGCTTTTTTAGGATGGCATTGAGAGATCAGAGGAAAAGAGCAGCAGTTGACTGACTCTTAGGGCATTTTCTACAAGATCCACAAGATTTGAAAGGCTCAGAATACATTGAGCTGAAAGTGCAGCATACTGTGTAGCTCTTTCCACTGGACTGTATCACCACATGATCATTTCAGTTCATATTCCTATTAAAGTCCACACTTTAATGGCATCACATTGTGCAGTTGTGTTATGCTGAAATATCCAGTGATGATAGCTATGGGATATTTTGAAGTAAGGCTATAATGTGTGATTTGCAGATCTATTAGAAAGGCAACAACCATGTAAGTAAAGCATTATGGTCACTGCTTTGTTTTCATCTATGACTCTCAATGACCTTAATCTTCCTCTAAATTACATGATGGATTTAGAAATCAAAGCAGGAGCCTGATGTTCAAAGGATTATCTAAAAGTGCTTTATATCACCTCTCAGTAATCAGATATTTAGATATCTGGACTGTTTCCGGTGAGATGAAAGCTCTCAGAAATATTTCAGTGCACAGAAGAACACAATGAAGAAAGCTGTTTAATGACCTATTCAAGCTTATATTCTTACTTTGCGTATTTTGAATCATGTCACTTTGGTCTGTTTGTAAGTGATATAGGTTAAAGGATTAGCTCACTTCAGAATTAAAATTTCCTGATAATTTACTCACCCCCATGTCATCCAAGATGTTTATGTCTTTCTTTCTTCGGTCGAAATTTCAATGCAGCTTCAAAGAGCTCTACATGATCCCAGATGAGGAATAAGGGTCTTATCTAGAGAAACCATCGCTTATTTTCTCAAAAAAATACAAATGTATATGCTTTTTAACCATAAATGCTCGTCTTGCACTGCTCTGCGATGCGCCACACATGTAATTATGTTGGAAAAGTCACGCTTTATGTAGATGGAAGTACTGATCCAGTGTTTACAAAGCGAACCATGTAAAGACTAAATGTAAAGAGTTTTTTGCCCTACCGCGGTACTTCTGCCTACCTCACACGTGACGTAATGCTTGGCGGATCACAGAGCAGTACAAGACAAGCATTTTTGGTTAAAAAGTTTTTTTGTTGTTGTTTTTTTGTTTTTAAATGGCCGATCGTTTCACTAAAATAAGACCCTTATTCCTTGTGTAGAGCTCTTTGAAGCTGCACTGAAACTGCAATTTGGACCTTCAACCTGTTGGTCCCTGTTGAAGTCCACTAAATGAAGAAATATCCTGGAATGTTTTCCTCAAATAAAAAAACAATAAAAAACAATAAATAAATAAAAAAGCATTCAAGCATGAAAACCTATTGTAATAGACCCCAAAAACAAAATCAAGACTTTGAAAAGGGGCATAATAGGCAAACATTAACATAATAAATATTGTTTCTTCTCTCTGATCAATAATGATAGTAATACAATTTTGTCTTCAGTTGAGCTGCTATATATCTTAATTGAAGTTGTTTCATAATTGATGAATTTTGTAACATTAACACTGTTATTTTCCTGTTTAAAATAACATGAATGTTTGAATTGCATAATATAAAGCACTATATAAATAAACATGGTTTGACTTGACTCTGAAACTTAAGCAACACTGCATAAGATATTAAGACTTTTAGAGAATGAATCTTTAATACAAGAGTATATTTTTCTTACTGCACTGACAGATTTAAATGTTAAAAAGAAGTGACAAAAATATTCTGGTGCAGTAAGTCAAAATACGCTTACATTCAAAATGTAAAACAAGTTTGCTTCTTAAATAAATTGATCCTAGTTTAGGAGTTTTAAATATTGTAAATTTGTTTACAGCATAATGTCTTTACTTAAATCTGTAGCATATATAGTTGGCTATATTTAGTATTCCAAAATATTTAATACGTATGAGGGGTGCACTGGAAAACGATGCATATATTATTCCTTTAAGAAGATGACCGACATGGAATGGATGATAATTTGAATGACTGCGAGGCATCACAGCTTCTGTTCTGTGAACATCTGTGTCTGATTTCTGAACAAAGTCAATGCAAAGGCTCAGAGACGCTGTTCATTAAATGTTATAACACTCAAAACCACACAGAAGCTGAGTGTTTATCAAGAATCAGAAATACCCCCTACTTACTATAATGCTCCTTTAAATAGCACTTCTGCAGCAAGATGTTTTTTGACAGTAACTAATTAATAGTGCGGTTTCATTTCACTGCTGTGTGTAGAAATGTCTCTAAATGATATTATTGCAGCATAATTTACACTAAATAAATGTTTAAACTGTTAACTATTTACAGTTTTGAAAGTTTAACCCAGTTTCATATATGCTAGAATAAATTTCACTTGGTATGGAAAGGAAATGGAAAGGACGTGATGTACTGTAGCTATATCCTGAGCTCAAATGATTTAAGCTCATATAAAAGCTTTGTGTGTGTGTGTGTGTGTGTGTGTGTGTGTGTGCGTGTGTGTGTGTGTATAATTGTTTAGTGATAACTGATGCTGCATGTAGAGCTTCCCTTAACTGTCACCCCCCTTTTTGAGCATAGATGTGAAAAAAATTAATGATTGTAATTCATGAATGCTTTGGAATCCAGACCAGAAAGATTGGTCTCTTTTTAAAGAAGACACTCAGTGAAAGCATTTCAAAATATGAAAGTGTAAAAAGTAATAGAAGTTTAAGTTTGCTATAAAGTATGGAGGCTTGTTTCCGCCACGTAATAAAACAATTTAAATGATAATTGCGACTTTTTCTCTTACAATTGTGATTTACATCTTGCAGTTATTAGTAAAAAAAATCAGAATTGCGAGATGTAAACTCGTAATTATGAGATTAAAAAGTTGCAATTGTGAGTCGTAATGTCATAATTGCAGGATATAAACTCGCAATTGCAAAAAATATTGTCAGAATTGTGAGAAAAAAAAAACATTTTCATGGGAGACTGACTTTTATCTTGCAATTCTGACTTTATAACTCGCAATTTTGCGGAAAAAAAAAAAGAAATTGTGGGATAAAAAGTCACACTTACCTTTTTTTATTTTTTATTCAGTGACAGAAACAAGCTTCCGTACTGCAAATGTACTGTAAAATCATTTTTTATTTTATATATTTATATTTTCTTCTCTAAAAATCAAAGCCATATGTCTAACCAAGTTGTGTTCCGAATTTGAAGTTGATATCACAAAAATTGAAGTTCCTATGGGATTTTATTTAAGGCGCTATACCAAAAATAGCCATCGGGTGTTATCCTCATTCCAATTTAAATTGTTTTGATGCATTTTCCTGTAACAAATTAATACATTTCTGTCACAGTAGCACTTCTATAACAAAACAGTCGGCAAATATGGCACCTTTAGTATAGACCTTTCCATTTTTTTATTGTTTACTTTGACATGTCCAGTGTAGACAGACTCAACATTTGTGGTGCGTCATCAAAACTGTGAGCGGTGTAGATACTTTGGAAGGGTTTATTATAAGTCTTCCATGTCATGAGATAGTAATTGAGTAGCTAACATTCAGAACATGAGCGTCTTGAGTGTTAGCTACTCAAATGCTAATCTCATGACACACAGCTAAAAGTGTTCCTAATATGTTGGACCTTTTATTGAAAGTAGCCTACTCTTACATGTTGAGACATGCCTTCACAAGAGCTGTGTTTGTGGTGTTTGAGTTGGGGAGTGTGATTTTTGTAATTCCGCTAGTTACTACTAGTGTCGCTGAAACTACTTACTTCATCTTTAAAGGGGACCTATAATGCCCCTTTTCACAAGATGGAATATAAGTCTCTTGTGTCTCCAGAATGTGTTTGTGAAGTTTCAGCTCAAAATACCCCACAGATCATTTATTATAGCTTGTCAAATTTGCCTCTATTTGGGTGTGAGCAAAAACACACCGTTTGTGTGTGTGTCCCTTTAAATGCAAATGAGCTGCTGTTAGAACTGGTACACTGTCGCTTGCGAAAACAAAATGGCAGTAATGGTGGTGATATTATAATAAGATCCCCTTCCAATGTCACTCGTTTTTCCACATGCTTGGAGAGAAAGGCTTACCAAAACAAAGTTATGGGTTGTCCTGTCTCATGTTTACTGGGTTGGTAGATGCACCAGGAACCTGATTATAGCAAATAAACACAGAAAAAGTCTGATTTTCATGATAAGTCTCCTTTAAATTGTAAAGATCTCAGCATATTCATTTAAATAGTGTAGAGTTACTAGCATTGCTTGTAACTCCTCTATGATACCTACTATTTCCGATAGTGGTTGTCAGATCAAGTTTAACATGCATCAGCATTGGTCAAGAGTATCAGCATATGTTCTGTCAAGCTGTTTATCTGTATCCCGTCTACAGGATCAGGCGTCATGAGCTGTTCCTTCTACATTAAGTGCAAAACTCTTTTCAGGGTTATAAGGAGAGTACGGCAGCAGAAAATTGGCTGGGACGAGTCATTAAATCCTCTGTCTGCTTAATACAAATCACTTCCACATGTGTCTCACCAGCAGGTGATGCCTCGCTGCCCACTGAGAAATCCAAAAGAACCGGCTAATCAGTTTGATGAAAAGGATTTTATATTAGAAAGATGACAGTGATTCACAGCAGCACAGAGAACATTGTGTCACTGTACATTGTGGAAATGAAGACACATATTTGGGCCTGTTACGTATTTTATATGACTAAAATATATTGCTATATGTTTTAGTCCATTAGAGGGACTAAAACCCCCAGTGTTTTAGCAAGAAAGGAAATTTAGACATTTTAGCTTGTTGTCCAACGTGATCTCATGAGAATACGTGTGTATTTTTATGTTTAAGGGAAAGTTCACCCAAAAATGAAAATTTGATGTTTATCTGCTTACTCCCAGGGCATCCAAGGTGTAGGTGACTTTGTTTCTTCAGCAGAACACAAATGATGATTTTCAACTTGAACCTTTGCCGTCTGTCAGTCTTATAATGCGTGTCAATGGTAACACAATTTATAAGAGTCAAAAAACATGCACAGACAAATCCAAATTAAACCTTGCGGCTCGTGAAAACACATTGATGTCCTAAGACATGAAACGATCGGTTTGTGTGAGAAACCGAACAGTATTTATGTAATTTTTTACCTCTAATACACCACTATGTCCAACTGCGTTCAGCACTCGCTTAGTGATGTCTGATCAGGCTCTGACAGCGGCAGTGATGTCTCACGCTTATACTTCAATGAGTGCTAGACATCACTTCCGCTGTCAGAACATTGACGTATTTATAGCACTAAAATGTACAAATACTTACGTATTAACAGCAATAAAAACGTAAATCATCTAACATAAAGTGTGAATGTATATGAATTCCCATGTATCAATATTAAAATCGTGGCTTTAATGATTTAAATCTGTTGTATTCAATTGTCATATCAATACTTGTTTTTAGTTGAATTTATTGAAAGCAGTTTACTCACCTACTTAATATGAAATAACATTTCTGTTCGTGCTGCAAACTCGTTTCAGGGGATTACATAATATTAAACGAGACTACACTTTGAAACATTAAAATGAATAAAATTTCTGTAATTGTTTACCCATTTTGTAATATTTAGTTTGTTTGCTGTGCAATTTTCTCCTATGCAGCGACTGACAATACAACCATAAGATACACCAAAGCACAACATAAATTCACAAATCACATCCATTTTATTTGTTTGCTGTACTCCATATCTTTAGAATCCATATGTTTGCAAGGAACAGATCCAAATTCAGCCCTTTATCCGGCGATCTTAATCTTGATTCTCAGCAGCGACCGTCACAGTCAAAGCCCGCGCTCGTTATGATTCAAATTTGAAAGTAGCGCCACCCTTGAGAAGCGTTAAAGACATGGTTTACGGCACTAATATCGAACGCTCATTGGTTCTCACCGGCTTCGTCACAGATTGCGACATGCCGTGATTCAGTGGACTGACATTCGAAATGAGTATCGCGCCTTCACGGAGAGAAGACAGATTCATAATGTCATGGATTAATAAATTAAATTCTGCTCTGTACCCTATAAAAAACTATTACTGCCAGAGAGGACTGGAACTCATCATCATTAGAACTACTTTTGGTACCACTTTTGACATTTGTGCAAAAAATAAATGATTGTGATTACGCTTGTTTGTCTGTTATTCATTTATTTATAACAGTACAGAGTTTTAAGAAATGGTTATGGGTAGGTTTAAGGGTAGGTGTAGGATTAGTGGCTCAAAATATCGTTTTAAATGTTATATTTTTACTAAACTTGTCATTTTCCTACACATTTCTGTCCATTATGTTTTATTCTTTTAACATTCTGTATAAAATGGGTAGGTTTCGGTTCAGGGTAGGGTTTAGGGATCTTACATTTATGTAAAAAATGATAAAAAGAGAAAATATACATATATTTTTATGACATGAAAGATTTGTAAAGATTTTACGTTTTATTCGCTGTAAAAACATAAGTATTTTTACATTTTGGTGCCAGAATTACGTCAGTATTGTATGTTTTAGCACCTTTCAAAACGTACAAAAACGTTTTTTTTGTGTCTTTTAAAGTTACGTATTAATAACTACGTATTAACAATGAGACCAGGCTGTGTTGTCTGATATTTGATAAACCAAAATGTTACTCTTACAAAACAAGTACTATGGTAATACTGTGTTTGGAGTTAAGAGTAAACCTAGAAATATCTGGAATTTATCTGGACAATATATTATATATAATTATATACGATAGATAGATAGATAGATAGATAGATAGATAGATAGATAGATAGATAGATAGATAGATAGATAGATAGATAGATAGATAGATAGATAGATAGATAACGGAAGAGGATGAGACACGTCTCGAGAGCATCAGAGCTTTTATTATGCCAAAGTCGCCGTTTCCGCAAAATAAAACCTGCAACATGAGTATTGTCATGATCACCAGTTTGAATGTCCTGGTTAGCCACCAGAGGGCACTCCACCCCAGACATTGTCTGAAGAGATGAGACGCGATGCGGCGCGTATGCTGGTCGATCTGCGTCAGGAGAACAGACCCGTCTCGGACTATTCCATCGAGTTTCGGACATAAACTGCTGAGTGCAATGAAGACATGATGATGAGTCCGGGACAAAGTGTTATGGGAAATGGAGTCCGAAATGGTGAGACAATGTCCGGGGTGGAGTGCCCTCTGCTGGCTAACCAGGACATTCCAACTGGTGATCATGACAAGTATGATGTCATTGATAGGTGATGCACGGACACGGTCCATGTCCTGGTTAAAATTTTAAACATTTTTGGAAATATTTGGGATAATGTAAGTACACAAGTCAACAAAATATATAACATTGTTCTAGTAGTTTTTGGATATTTTAATCCAAAAATCTTTCATTTGTGCCTTTATTAAGATGGATTCACCAGAAAGTAGTGTTTTTTCCCCTGTGGTCCTGATCTCCGTGGTCCAACAATGTCATTATTGTAATTATTATAAAATAAATAAAGAAAGAAAAGGTGTCCTCATTTGCCCGCCAATCTGCTTTCTGTGAAGTAAATTAGTCCTGCCACGAATGAGGCCTCCATGAGTAGCTCAGCAGTAGGCTGCTTTAATATTTTTTCTCTTGGCAGTGGTCCATGCAGGAATTCCAGGAGTCAGTGGGACAGACATGCCCTTGTGTGTGTGTGTGTGTGTGTGTGTGTGTGTGTGTGTGTGTGTGTGTGTGTGTGTGTGTGTGTTGTGTTAACTACAATATTGTAACATCAAAATAATTTTTACTCTCTGATAATACAAATTAAGTGACAACTGTCATGAATTGATTTGTTTAACATGTTTGTTCTTGTTTCTTTCTCATTACATCTTAGTGTTTTTTTAAATTGTGGAATGTCTTAAAATAGCAGGGTCCATTTTAGGAATGTTCCATTTATTTACCACTTGTTCATCTAAAGTTCCCCTCCAGGGTTCAATTACTCCTTATTACTATTTCCTTCACTTACAGCATCACCACCTGCCCAGTGGCCACATAAAGCTATAACCACACCACAAATATTGACTTAGTTATTGATCAGCCTTTAAAGATAATTTTTCATATTTCTTCCCATTGTTTGAGCAAGTTTTTGAGCAAGTAAACTAACTGACTTGCATTTAGTTGATCTTTGTTATTACTATCAACATAATTTGTTACTTACAGTGGGTACGGAAAGTAATCAAGACCCCCTTAAATTTTTCACTCTTTGTTATATTGCAGCCATTTGCTAAAATCATTTAAGTTCATTTTTTTTCCTCATTAATGTACACACAGCACCCCATATTGACAGAAAAACACAGAATTGTTGACATTTTTGCAGATTTATTAAAAAAAAAAAAACTGAAATATCACATGGTCCTAAGTATTCAGACCCTTTGCTCAGTATTTAGTAGAAGCACCATTTTGATCTAATACAGCCATGAGTCTTTTTGGGAAAGATGCAGCAAGTTTTTCACACCTGGATTTGGGGATCCTCTGCCATTCCTCCTTGCAGATCCTCTCCAGTTCTGTCAGGTTGGGTGGTAAACGTTGGTGGACAGCCATTTTAAGGTCTCTCCAGAGATGCTCAATTGGGTTTAAGTCAGGGCTCTGGCTGGGCCATTCAAGAACAGTCACGGAGTTGTTGTGAAGCCACTCCTTCGTTATTTTAGCTGTGTGCTTAGGGTCATTGTCTTGTTGGAAGGTAAACCTTCGGCCCAGTCTGAGGTCCTGAGCACTCTGGAGAAGGTTTTCGTCCAGGATATCCCTGTACTTGGCCGCATTCATCTTTCCCTCAATTGCAACCAGTCGTCCTGTCCCTGCAGCTGAAAAACACCCCCACAGCATGATGCTGCCACCACCATGCTTCACTGTTGGGACTGTATTGGACAGGTGATGAGCAGCGCCTGGTTTTCTCCACACATACCGCTTAGAATTAAGGCCAAAAAGTTCTATCTTGGTCTCATCAGACCAGAGAATCTTATTTCTCACCATCTTGGAGTCCTTCAGGTGTTTTTTAGCAAACTCCATGCAGGCTTTCATGTGTCTTGCACTGAGGAGAGGCTTCCGTCGGGCCACTCTGCCATAAAGCCCCAACTGGTGGAGGGCTGCAGTGATGGTTGACTTTCTACAACTTTCTCCCATCTCCCGACTGCATCTCTGGAGCTCAGCCACAGTGATCTTTGGGTTCTTCTTTACCTCTCTCACCAAGGCTCTTCTCCCCCGATAGCTGAGTTTGGCCGGACGGCCAGCTCTAGGAAGGGTTCTGGTCGTCCCAAACGTCTTCCATTTAAGGATTATGGAGGCCACTGTGCTCTTAGGAACCTTAAGTGCAGCAGAAATTTTTTTGTAACCTTGGCCAGATCTGTGCCTTGCCACAATTCTGTCTCTGAGCTCTTCAGGCAGTTCCTTTGACCTCATGATTCTCATTTGCTCTGACATGCACTGTGAGCTGTAAGGTCTTATATAGACAGGTGTGTGGCTTTCCTAATCAAGTCCAATCAGTATAATCAAACACAGCTGGACTCAAATGAAGGTGTAGAACCATCTCAAGGATGATCAGAAGAAATGGACAGCACCTGAGTTAAATATATGAGTGTCACAGCAAAGGGTCTGAATACTTAGGACCATGTGATATTTTTTTCAGTTTGTCTTTTTTAATAAATCTGCAAAAATGTCAACAATTCTGTGTTTTTCTGTCAATATGGGGTGCTGTGTGTACATTAATGAGGAAAAAAAATGACCTTAAATGATTTTAGCAAATGGCTGCAATATAACAAAGAGTGAAAAATTTAAGGGGGTCTGAATACTTTCCATACCCACTGTATATGAATTCATATTAAATAATTTATAGTATATATATATATATATATATATATATACTCCGAACCACTGATTCGAAACTAAAGATTCGCAAAGCTTTGAAGCTTCATGAAGCAGTGTTTTGAAATCACCCAACACCAGACATTGTTGAATAAAGTCGTTATTTTGTTTTTTCGCACAAAAAGTATTCTCGTCACTTCATAACATTAAGGTTGAACCACTGTAGTCACATGACTGTTTTAAATATGTCTTTAGTAGCTTTCTGGGCATTTGAAAGTGTTAATTTTCTTGCCGTCAATGCAGGCCTCACTGAGCCATCAGATTTCATCAAAAATATCTTAATTAGTGTTCTGAAGATGAACGAAGGTCTTACGGGTGTGGAACGACATGAGGGTGAGTAATTAATGACAGAATTTTCATTTTTGGCTGAACTAACCCTTTAAGAGAGACATGCTTTGATATTCATTAACACTGATGCAGAAGTGACATAGTGAGTATTCCCTGCCAAAGGAAACTAATGGCCATGTGTTTCATACAGGCACACATAAGCATTTTCACATGAATCATTGGATATGTACTTTCTACTCACACACATTTACAACAATCCTCTTTGTGCTGGCAGTCATGGGCCAGCTGATGTAGCAGATGGTTCAGGCTGGACCCAGGAAGGTGTTTGATGGGTGGAAATAGGTGTATTTAATTGCATGTCAAGTCTGACACCTCTGCCAGGGTTAAAGGGGCCTGTCTGTTCCTGTGCCTGTTAGCCCTCACAGCTCCTTCAGCCAAGACTCATCACTGTCCCTGGAAATCATCGCTAATAGCACACACACAAACACAAAAACAATAGTTTTCCACTGGTTCTCCACAGGGCTTAGATACATACACCAGACATCTCAAAACAGTAGCTGCACAGTTAAAGGGATAGTTCACCCAAAACTGAAAAGGTTGTCATCACATACTCACCCTAAAGTTGTTCTAAACCTGTATGAGCTTATTTCTTCTGTTGAACACAAAAGAAGATATTTTAAAGAATGTTGTAAACAGTTGATGATAATGCATCCAAAATTGAAATCAAAATGCCCTTGGTCTAACTGTGCACATTTCATCAGTTTGTGTTACTCTAAAGAAAATATATGCTTTTTAATATTTCATTAAATGTGGACATTTTCACTACTGTATTATACAAGTCATGCACTATTTTATTTTCTAATGTATATTCTGCTTTACTCAGAAATACCTTGTTGTGGAAGTTAAATGATGTGTAAAAACAAGTTGTCTTTAGACATAAAGTTTTATAATACAGTTCCCCATAGACTCAGAGAACAAATAATGGCACAAAAAGTCACACTATTCATATGACAATAAGTGTAGTACAATGTGGTTAAAACATTGTTTTTGCATCATCCAAAGCATGTGAAGTCTGTTGTATCATGCATTGCAAAAAGGTGCATAAAGACCCCATCAGTTTATCCTATGAGAGAATGTTACTGAGTTACTCCAACCTGAAACAAAGCCAGAAGAGTTTTTGATATGCCTGAATAGAGTCTGAGATTCCACACAAGGATTAGTCTCTGGGATCAGTGAAACAATCACTCATCAAATACTTCATTAAAACCTGCCGAACAGAACCCTCGGTGTTCATTTGGGCAAAAAAATAAATGAAAAGAGAAGCTGACGTTAACACTGTTGCCAGGCACACAGGCTTTCTAATTGAAAAAGCGTAAAATGTCTCTTTTATCTGGTTGTTGTGGATGGCAGATGTTTAGTGTTGCAAAAGCAGGTCAGTGGAAGCGTAAACGCACATGAACCTTCGCTCACTAATTTGGCTAATTACTTTCTTAAAGTAATGACCTGTGTCATTTCACACAATATGTGCGATGCTGGAGCGTCCATATGGAGAAAGAGATTTATGATTGTGTCCTGAGGACACTGCGCACATTGTTTAGAGAAGCTAACGCTGCTTTGGAAAGATTCCAAGTTTTTTTTGTTTTTGTTTTTGTTTTTTTTCTCACCCACCTACCTAATTTTTATCGTCTTTCATAGCTGCAGACAGTGGTGGATGATGTACACAAATCAAGTATTTGAGAAAAAGTACTGATAAAAATATCACTCCAGTAAAAGTATTAAGTGCTCCTTTTCAATTTTACTTGAGTAAAAATACAAAAGTACTTTTTTTTTATGTTAAATGTCTATATTAAAAGTAAAACGTACTGTATTACACACAGAGATAGAGCTTAAATAAGTTAAAGTTCAGTCTGACTTCATTATGAATTATTATGAATTAAGTAGCCAGCACTAGTCAATAAGGAAGATTATGCAGACAATTAATATGTATTGATCTAAGATTTATTGAATATGTGCATTTTATTTTATTACCAAAACTTGTCATCACTGATAACTAGCTATTACTCAATTACTGATAACTCAAGTGTGCAAACAAGTGAAAATAACAAATATAATATATACAAATCAGCTAAATGTGTGTTGAGAATTATAAACAATATAAAAACATAAAAATGTGCTAACATTTTAAGAGAAACGCTATTCAAACATACAACTTTTATATCATTTGAAATTGCTATGGCAGTGGGGAAGATGCATGGGTATTAATTTGCATTATTTTATCATAATGTTTAGTTTTACATAATACCTACCCCGTTCAAGACGGTGATACACAAATGTCCACAATCAAGTATTTCATACAGTCTAAAAAATGCTGGGTTAAAAACAACTCATGTTGGGTTAAAAATGGACAAACCCAGTGATTGGGTTGTTTTAACCCAGGATTGAATGGTTAAATGTTTGACCAACATGCTGGGTAGTTTTATTTAAAGGTGCCCTCGAATCAGAATTTGAATTTACCTCGGCATAGTTGAATAACAAGAGTTCAGTACATGGAAAAGACATACATTGAGTTTCAAACCCCATTGTTTCCTCCTTCTTATGTAAATCTCATTTGTTTAAAAGACTTCCGGAAAACACTCGGATCTCAACATAACACCGACTGTTACGTAACAGTCGGGATCATTAATATGTACGACCCCAATATTTGCATAATGCCAGCCCATTCGACGCATTAGACAAGGAAAGGCAGTATTAACGGCTGGATCTGTGCACAGACAAGGTAAGCAAACAAGAACAACAGCGAAAAATGGCAGATGGAGCAATAATAACTGACATGATCCATGATATCATGATATTTTTAGTGATATTTGTAAATTGTCTTTCTAAATGTTTCGTTAGCATGTTGCTAATGTACTGTTAAATGTGGTTAAAGTTACCATCGTTTCTTACTGTATTTACGGAGACAAGAGCCGTCGCTATTTTCATTTTTAAACACTTGCAGTCTGTATAATGCATAAACACAACTTCATTCTTTATAAATCTCTCCAACAGTGTGTAATGTTAGCTTTAGCCACAGAGCATATAGCCTCAAACTCACACAGAATCAAACGTAACCATCTAAATAAATACTTTACTCACATAATTCGAAGCATGCATGCAGCATGCATGACGAACATCTTGTAAAGATCCATTTGAGGGTTATATTAGCTGTGTGAACTTTGTAAATGCACTGTATTATAGTCGAGAGCTCGTGTGGCAGAGGAAGCACATCTCTTAAAGGGGCCGTGCTGAAAAAATCAGTGCATAGTTAATTATGCCCCGAAATAGCCAGTTAAAAAAATTAATTAAAAAAAATCTATGGGGTATTTTGAGCTGAAACTTCACAGACACATTCAGGGGACACCTTAGACTTATATTACATCTTGTAAAAAAACAATCTAGGGCACCTTTAACTCAACTATTATTTAAAAATTACTATATTTCTGGCTTAAAATAAACCCAATATAGGTTGGAAATTAAAAATCAGACACAGAATTACTAGAGGCAACAGTAATAATCAAAGGTGAACATTTATTAATAAGCAATTTAATAAATGTTTATTGTTTAATTATTATTCATTAAACTTATTAATAAATGTTCATTTATTAAACATTTAAAGGTGCCATCGAACGTTTTTTTACAAGATGTAATGTAAGTCTAAGGTGTCCCCTGAATGTGTCTGTGAAGTTTCAGCTCAAAATACCCCATAGATTTTTTTTAAATTAATTTTTTTAACTGCCTATTTTGAGGCATAATTAGAAATGCGCCAATTCAGGGCTGCGGCCCCTTTAATTGCTTGCGCTCTCCACCCCCTCCCGAGCTCTCGACTCTATCATTGCATAAACAAAGTTCACACAGCTAATATAACCCTCAAAATGGATCTTTACAAAGTGTTCGTCATGCAGCATGTCTAATACAAAGTATGGTATGTATTTGGATGTTTACATTTGATTCTGAATCAAATGGCTAAAGCTAACATTACACACTGTTGGAGAGATTTATAAAGAATGAAGTTGTGTTTATGAATTATACAGACTGCAAGTGTTTAAAAATGAAAATAGCGACGGCTCTTGTCTCCATGAATACAGTAAGAAACAATGGTAACTTTAACCACATTTAACAGTACATTAGCAACATGCTAACGAAACATTTAGAAAGACAATTTACAAATATCACTAAAAATATCATGATATCATGGATCATGTCAGTTATTATTGCTCCATCTGCCATTTTTTGCTATTGTCCTTGCTTGCTTACCTAGTCTGATGAATCAGCTGTGCACAGATCCAGACGTTAATACTGGCTGCCCTTGTGTAATGCCTTGAACATGGGCTGGCATATGCAAATATTGGGGTCATACATATTAATGATCCCAACTGTTACGTAACAGTCGGTGTTATGTTGAGATTTGCCTGTTCTTTGGAGGTCTTTTAAACAAATGAGATTTATATAAGAAGGAGGAAACAATGGAGTTTGAGACTCACTGTATGTCATTTCCATGTACTGAACTCTTGTTATTCAACTATGCCGAGGTAAATTCAGTTTTCAATTCGATGGCACCTTTAATAATGTTAATTTCCAACCCATTTTGGTTTATTTTAAGTGAGAAATACAGTCATTTTAAACAATAGTTGAGTTAAATAAAACTACCCAGCAGGTTTGGCAAACATTTAACCCAACTTGGGTTGTTTTTAACCCAGCACTTTTTAGAGTGTAGAGTGGGCTTAAACTGCTCACCCTTTAACAGCAGTCTGACAGTTCTGACCTAAATGTGATCCTCAATTACAATAATAAATCTTAAAATTCAGCATTAGTAACTTGCTTCAGTAAATACAGATAATTGAAAACTATACTTAAGTACAGTATTGCAGTAAAAATACTTTGTTACTGTCCACCACTAGTTGCAGTTATTCAAATCTTATTTCATCTCTTATTTCTCTCTCTCTCTCTCTCTCTCTCGTTTTCTCCTCTACAGTGTGTCCTGGCACTGATAACAAGCTCAGCACGCTGTCTGATTTGGACCAGCAGTACAGAACCCTTCGCCAGTTCTACGAGAACTGTGAGGTGGTCATGGGTAATCTGGAGATCACCAGTATTGAACGAAACCGTAACCTGTCTTTCCTCAAGGTAAGATTATCATTAACTGTCATTCTCGGCACAGTCAAGGAAGGGCTTGATGAAGGACTCATCCAGTGGGTAAATTATAGATTTTTGTCACAGTGCTGCTGCAGAGCAGGTACAGGACTTTCTACTGCCAATACAAACACGACACACTGCTGTGAGCAAGTAAGACATGCTGCTGCTGTACAATATAGCATACATGAATTACCCGTAGCAGATCTATACAGGTGGAGCTGGGGAAGGTGGAGGGTTTCTGAAAGCAGCTGCAAATGCTACAGCAAATGCTGACTAAGTATTTGAAGGTTGAGCAGCGAGCTCATTGGCTACTGATACAGCAGGAACTAATCAGCTGCGCCCTTTAGAGAATGATGTGATTGCAAGCAGGTTGAGTTAAGCCTGTGCCATCTAGAGTTTCATGACAGAACTTTGTATTAAACATGAAGAAACAGTGTCAGTGTCCCTTTCAATTAGAATCACAACTTCATTTTCTACTGTAAATCACATCTCTGGTGTGTTCATGTTTCTCGCGGCTGTCCGACCTTGACTTACTGAACAGAAGAAATGAATGAAGGCAGAGCCTCAGAGTACACCTGACTACTATGTAATCGGCAAGAGCCGAAGGTGTTTACCAGCTGGAGTGAACTTTTCCAGAGAGTTTGCTTTGGCAAGCTGTTTCGAACTTATGAACAAACTTGGATTTCCCTTGTTGTACATAGAGGCCTGTATTGTGTATGCTTCAGGTACCTCTTTACTTAAAAAAAAAAAAAAAAACTTTTTTCATGAAAAGTGACTATCTGTTTTAGTAGTGTTTTTTTAATAAAATAAATGATTATTTATCATGTTTTTATTATAAAAACTCAGGATGACTCAAAAGTGTTAAATTAATAAATTATTATTAATATCTTAAAATAATCTAAATTAAAATGCAAAAAAAAAAAAAAAGGTTAGGCTGACATTTTTAGTAGAAATGTTATAGTTGATGTTCTCTTCTCATGTTACTCTTACATATCAGGGTAATTTTGGGACCTGCAGAGAATAGGGGCTGAAGTCTGCGTTTCCTTTGATTGTCTGACAAGTAATGTAGCGTAGTGATCAGGGATGGTGGAAATTAATCAAAACCCTCTCAAGTTTCTGTATCTTTATTAATAAATTCCTAATCAGTGAAAAAGAGGATGGAAAGAGTTTAAGGTTTTAAGGAAGTAAAGTTGGGTAAAATTTTAGTTTCTGCCAAGTAGTTTTGAGAATAGTGAGATATATTCAGATGCAGTCTAACACAATCTCTACCAAAAGTTAAATAATATATAATATTAAATGTACTTTTTCACTTATTGCCTTAGTTTTTCTCATATGCTGTTAAGATAATTTACTTGCTTTACAATTGGTGGCATTCTCTAGATCAAAAGTTATTTATTAATATTGTGAAATATTATTACAATTTAAATGAACTATTCTCTATACAGCCTATTGTCCACTACTGTATATGACAGTCAGCACCTTTTTATAAGCCTGTTGTGTCTCCAAAGCCCGTCCACCGTCAGGATCCCGTGATGATGTTAGAGGCTTTGATTGACAGCTCATTAAAGTCTAATCAGGCCATCTGATTGTTACATGCCAACTGAGGGGGAACATCAAGCTCAGTGTCCAAATAAGCACAGCAGAGACAGATTATCGCCTTTGTCTGCAACTGAAATATGTGAAAAATGTAAACCTTGTGGGTTGATGTTGTAGTTTTTTGCAGACCACGCAGGATTTTCAGCACAGTGGGGCTGTACTCCGGTGTAATAATGCTTGAGTTGTTCTGGCTGGCTCTTGTTCTCTTACACGGGTCATTCGCTCCAGTCTCTACGGTCCTTGTGAAGAGTGAAGTCGTTTCGGGCAGTAGTGAGAAGGCTGAGATTGTCTTAAAAGAATATCAGTATCACAAACATACAGCAATCTACTGCTCCACAGTCTCAGAGGAATGGGAACTGGAATTGCCAGTTACATATTAGTTTCACATGTTTATACCGCATTAGTCCTTCTAGTGTTCATGGTCACATAAGACAAATGAGAAATAACACTGAATAGTCTTCACTGTATAAATGAAATATAGATAAATCCTTATTAAAGATACAAAAGTTATTCAGTCAAGAGCAGTGAGTGATTTTTCTTTGTCTGTTGTTGTTTGATTAACATTAAAAACAGAAGCAGCAGGTTTATTAGGCTGCTGTCACTTTAAGAGTGAATGCACGGATCTAATATACTGATACACTTGCATTTTATTTCTCAACTGCTTACATTCACTTAAGACATAACAGACTATGCTTATGAGGAAACTCGCCAATACAAGCATTTTGACATAATTTTGTGTGAATATGTCCATTCAGGACCAAGAAGACACGAAAGAGAACTCAATTTAGTACACTCTAAAAAATGCTGGGTTAAATATGGACAAAACCAGGGATTGGGTTGTTTTTACCCAGCCATTTTTTTCAACCAATTTTGGATTTATTTTTTTAGCCAGCAATATATTAATATAGTAAAAGGCATGTTTTTGCTCACCCCCAAATAGGGGCAAATTTGTGGGGTATTTTAAGCTGAAACTTGACCATACCAGAGTCTTATATTACATCATGTGAAAGAGGGCATAATAGGTGCCCTTTAACCCAACCTGCTGGGTTTGTCCATATTTTACCCAGCTTGGGTTTTTTTAACCCAGCATTTTTTAGAGTGTACTGATACACTTGCATTTTATTTCTCAACTGCTTACATTCGCTTAAGACATAACAGACTATGCTTATGAGGAAACTCGCCAATACAAGCATTTTGACATAATTTTGTGTGAATATGTCCATTCAAGACCAAGAAGACACGAAAGAGAACTCAATTTAGTACACTCTAAAAAATGCTGGGTTAAAAACAACCCAAGTTGGGTTGAAAATGGACAAACCCAGCGGTTGGGTTAAATGTTTGCCCAACCTGCTGGGTAGTTTTATGTAAACAACTATTATTTAAAAATTGCTATATGGCTAGCTTAAAATGAACCCCAAATAGTTGGGAAATTAAAAACCAGATGCAATTAGAGGCAACAATAATAGACAAAAGGTGAATGTTTATTAATAAGCTTTAATATTTTATTAATATAAATTTAATAGTTTAATAGTTTATTAATATAAATTTATTAATAAGCAATTTAATAAATGTTTATTGTTTAATAATTATTCATTGAACATTAATAAATGTTAATTTCCAACATACTTTGGGTTAATTTTAATTAAGCAATACAGTAATTTTTAAACAATAGTTGAGTTAAATAAAACTACCCAGCAGGTTGGGCAAACATTTAACCCTACCGCTGGGTTAAAACAACCCAATTGCTGGGTTTGTCCAGTTTCAACCCAACTTGGGTTGTTTTTAACCCAGCATTTTTTAGAGTGTATTTGTGCGCTGCCTGAGAAGCGGCTTTCTGGGCACGCGAATGTGTGTTACGCACACAAAACTTTTCAAACAGAGTGTGAGTACCATATTGAGTTATATTTTGCATCTTCTTGCGCTTGAATATTTAAATTGGCAAGGTTTAAAAACACGTGCAAATATACTTTCGTGATGATGCAGCACTGGCCCGATTGGCCGAGTGACAATTCCGTCAACTGTCCCGAGCGTCGTTCACACTGGACTCGGGCCATCGGGCAGTCCTTATTGTACAGCCCTGACATGAACCATTTGAATGTCCATATATTTGTAATTGCTCTCATCTTGAAATATTATCCCATGCAGTTTTGCCCTTGCAGTGAAATGGATCTGTTAAAGAGTGTCTTGAGAATACGAATTCATTTAATTTTAGTTTCACTGATTGGATCAAAGTCTTCACGATTTGTAGAATCACTGCCCAAAAACTGTTGAAATATGAAATTTAATTAGATTTGCTGATAATTGCAATGCAGAGTCAGATATAAATCAGGGTTGCTTGTGTGTGGTTAGAATGTTGAACCGAGAGATCTGTAGTATAACATTTTCTTTTTATAGGTTTTTCCTTCTGGTTGTGTCAACACAATCATCATAATTTGTTTGAAAATAAAGCTTCTGTGGAGATGGTCATAAATATGTAATAAAATATTTTATAGGATACATGAAATAAGAGTAATGAAACATATTCTTGTGAACATATAGCAGTTCTGCATCAGAATTGCTATATAGTGTCTGCATCAATTTCTGTTGTCTTGCTTATATTAGACACATTTAAAGTCAACATTACATAAAAATGGACCCTGTTTACTTTCTTAATACACATTCCAGGTCTTGTTTTATATGATTAATCTGTGCACAAAGAAGAAAGTGTTTCTCATCAATTGCTTTTCATTTGGCTGACGTCAGCAAGTCTTCTCAGCCACATGAATTAAATTGAATATCCTGCTTTACATAGAAATATATCAAATTAAAAATGGATTGCAAACACCCATTTCATGATGACTTTAATGTATTCGTTTTTTGCTTTTTCTTCAAGTTTCAATACTTTTACTTAAATTAAAATCCTCTGAAATCAAATCTGCCTTACAGGTTGTAGGCAGGACAGATGTTGGTCATTAATCAAACTCATTAATATGAGAGGTGATTGTTCTGTTCTCTGGTTTCCACAAAGGTGTGCAATTTTATATTCAGGACTTAAATTCAGCTTCCATGTAGTTCAATCTTCAATATTTCTTTATGCCGTTTTATTTACTTTTTTTCTATTAGCCTTTTAAATTTCATTGTTTGAACTCAAATGACCAAATTCTGCTTTTAAGAACATCATAGAATCAATAGCCACATTTCCAAACCATTTTCATTGCTTAACTCTAATGACCATATGTCTGGCTTTCAATGAACCCAAAATAAGTTGGAAATTAAAAATCAGACACATAATTACTAGAGGCAACAGTAATAATCAAAAGGTAAACATATGAATAAATGCTAATTTCCAACTTTGGGTTCATTTTAAACAAGCAATACAGTATTTTTTAAACAATAGTTGAGTTAAATAAAACTACCCAGCAGGTTGAGAAAACATTTAACCCAACCGCTGGGTTGAAACAACCCAATTGCTGTGTTCGTCCATTTTCAATGCAACTTGGGTTGTTTTTAACACAACAGTTTTTAGAGTGTAGTCTGGGAAATCAAACCAATCAGAGTTTTTGTCCAAACAAATGTTCTCTAGATTGAAATGTTCTCTGACTAACAACATGTTGCAAATCAGGCTATTAGCTATTTTAAAAGAAGGGATATGTCCCTTCGTGCCCCATTCAAACTTCCTGCATCAACAGGAAACGACATAAAGTAAGGAAAACTGTGTTAGGGAAAGAAGCGATTTATGCATATGGCAGATGCTTTTATCCAAAGTATCCATTGCATTCAAGGTATATATTTTGCCAATTCGTTGGAATCAAAGCCATCCTCTCGGTGTTGATGGCTCCATGCAGGAATGCATTTTCATGTGGTCTCAATTTTCAACACATCTATTTATGTTTTCTGCATCCCCTCCTTTCTACAGCTTTCTGTATGATTCAGCGTAAGGGCCACTTGCATGTTCACAAGAGAATTTAAACGGAGCCTGTAATTTTGCTGCTGAGAGCGACAAAAAGCCACTCAACTCCTGGATTTCTGCTCTTTGGTTTTAGACAGCCTGCATTTTCACACTAAAATAAAATGTAGAAGAAGGTTTTTCTGTGATATACTGTCCAGAGTGAGAGCAGGTCTGTTGGAGGAAGTATTAATCAGTGTGATGGGCTAACAGCTCTGCCTCATTATCACTCTGTCACTGTGAGAGGTTGAGGCAGGTTCAGTGCAGGGCCGAGTGTTACTGCCAGATTTAAGTGAGTCATTTGTTAAGGCTTGTACTTCACTAACTCATCGCCACAGCAATAGTCTGAGTTGTATTCATGTTTTGATCATTATATATACTAATTGTTCAAAGATGCATGCAAGATTTTGTATGTTTGTTCATCGTTTGCCGATTTAAAAATCATAGGTGATTCATTTTACAAGAATTAACACCTATTATATTGTACAATGTTTAGCATTTAACTTTTCCTCATGCTACACTCTAAAAAATGCTGGGTTAAAAACAACCCAAGTTGGGTTGAAAATGGAAAAACCCAGAGGTTGGGTTAAATGTTTGACCAACATGCTGGGTAGTTTTATTTAACTCAACTATTGTTTAAAAATGACTATATGGCTGGCTTAAAATGAACCCAATATAGGTTGGAAATTAAAAATCAGACACATAATTACTAGAGGCAACAATAATAATCAAAAGATGAACATTTATTAATAAGCAATTTAATAAATGTTTATTATTTAATTATTATTCATTAAACTTATTAATAAATGTTCATTTATTAAACATATTAATAAATGTTAATTTTCAACAAACTTTGGGTTCATTTTAAGCAAGCAATACAGTACTTTTTAAACAAAAGTTGAGTTAAATAAAACTACCCAGCAGGTTGGGCAAACATTTAACCCAACCACTAGGTTTGTCCATTTTCACCCCAGCTTGGGTTGTTTTTTAACCCAGCATTGAAAATGTTTTTTTTTTATATATATATATAGTATTTTACTATGCTTACTAACCGTATAATTGTGCATAGATAGTGTAGATGTTCAAATAGATCCTCCTTTATTCCAGACTATGAACCAGAACTGTGAATCTGCTTTACTGTGGTAATTCAGGCTGACTCAGCCAAGTTACATAGTCTATAAATAGCTTCATAGAAGCCCTATATTCTAATACATTTCATAAATATACATTTTTGTGTTAATCTTTGCAGAACTCTGACCGTCACAGCATGATTTAGTTGGCCTTTACTAGTTCGCTGGTGTCCCATGGCCCTGTTTATGTGACACAATGGGTCTGTTCCAACATTTAATGAGCTGCCTTGCTGCATACTGCCAATATAGGCAGATGTCTGCTATGACAGCATCCAAACAGTGATGGAACCTCTTAAGGGACCGACGTTTGAACATGTAGCAACTCAAATACTAAGAGATGCAGCAACTCAAATACTAAGAGACTCTACTTACAGTTGACTCTAAGGCCCTGTTTACACCTGGTATTAAGATGTGTTTTGGTCGATCTCATCACAAGTGGACGACACTAAATACAGGTGTAAACAGGGTCTAAAACGTTGTGGCTTGGCCACTTCCAGAGGTAGCCGAAAATGCATTCGACCGGATTGCTTTCGTAGCTCATGTGGTCGAATGTGTTCAAACAGCCACAAAAGACCATCGACTCTCCTCCTACAGACCTAATGTGTAAACATTATGGGAAGTTCACTAGTCAGACTTTGTCGGCTGAAGACACAAGTTTGACTTGAAGATTTAAAAAAATGTACCAAGCACAGTGTTCTCATCATTCCTGATTTCTATCACACACTCACAGAGTTTGGATGGTCTTACGGCTGTCAGGGCAAAAATGAACGCTGCTGCTCTCCATATGTTTTCCGTCATCTTCGGTGTGTTCATATGTAAATTGTGTGAGCTTATTTTGTCCGTTAGATTGAATGATTAAAAAATCATTATTTTACCCACCCATAGACCACCACTTCGAAGAAATCAGGATAGAAGTGGTCGAAAGTGGACAAAAGAGACGGATTAAACACCAGGTGTAAACGGGAATGTGTCTCGCTCATCTACTTGTGATCCGATTGACCAAAATGCATCTTAATACCAGATGTAAACAGAGCCAAATAGAGTTTGATGTTAACATGTTGCTAACAATGAATCAGCCTCTTCAATCTTGTATAGGGGCATAAAAAATACACACAACAATATTTGGCAATTTAAATAATTAAATAAAATGTTTTTTTTTTATTATTATTTAGACGTTTATATATGTATGTATTTTTTATTTTATTTTATTATTAATTGTAATTTATTTTATTTTATTTTAAAATCAGTACTTTTAAGTTTACTACTGTTCAAAAGTCTGCATGTTTTTTAAAGAAATTGATGCTTTTTTTTTTTTTTTTTTTTTTTTTTTTTTACCAAGGTTACATTAACTTGATAAAATTCAAAATTCAATTTCAAATAAATGCTGTTCTTTT
The DNA here is from genome assembly GCA_036281575.1 of Ancherythroculter nigrocauda. Classification (NCBI taxonomy): domain Eukaryota; kingdom Metazoa; phylum Chordata; class Actinopteri; order Cypriniformes; family Xenocyprididae; genus Ancherythroculter; species Ancherythroculter nigrocauda. The sequence goes on from VTFQ01000003.1 coordinate 59,192,466, forward strand.
GAATTATATATATATATATATATATATATATATATATATATATATATATATATATATATATATATATATATATATATATATATGTATATATTCTTATTATATGTTATTCTTATAAGTTATTATATTCATCAAAGAATCTGGTTTTCCACAAAAAAAAAAAAAGAAGAAAAAAAAAAGAATGTTTCTTGAGCATCAAATCAGCATATTGAAATGATTTCTGAAGGATCATGTGATACTGAAGACTGGAGTAATGATGCTGAAAATTCAGCTTTGATCACAGAAATAAATTACTTTTTAAAATACATTCAAATAGAAAGTAGTTAATTTAGAACTTCACAGTATTACTGTATTATAATATTAGCATTAGATCCTTTTTTAAAAAAAACTGTAGTGAATATTTGAAAACTTAATTTCCCTGTATTTGGATTTGAACTCAGCTCATCACAGTGCATTTTGCCTTGTCTGTGAAGGAAACATGGAATTCTGCTTTCTTTGTCAAAACAAAATATCTAAGCTATATTGAGAAGTTTCCTTCCATTTGAAACAGCCTTTGATCTGGAAGTGTGCCTGTGCTGTCTAACTAGGCGGCTCACTAAGTTTTGGAACAGAGCTAATAATTCACAGTTTCACTGGCAGTTTTTCTAACAATTCCATTCCTCAAAAGTTATGTTCACACAAGAAACAAGCCTGCTGGGTGGACCATTATTGCTATCCAGCCTAGGATTTCCTAGTAGATTATTATTACTTTCCTGCTTTTTTATACAGCATTTTCACCGGGTAATATTAGTATCATTTCAAGGATGTTTCTCCTACCGCAAATATCCGAGCACAGACCAGAGCTTGTTAAACTATTCTGCTTGTGATAATGCAAAGGCCATATATATATAGATAGGGTCACGATGAACTGAACTGCATGATGGATAGTTCTGTGTCCAATGCCCTGCAGCGGTGTGGAGTTGTGTTCTTATTAGTGGGTAAACAGATGGGAGGATGACTGAGGTGAGCTGATGTTTGAGATGCTGCTGGCAACACTGCTGCCCAACAGCTTGTCCTCTACTATTAGAGTTCATGCATGGTGGCGTGGCTATATATTGGCTTGGTTTTAAACTTAATCAGGCTACATACCTAAAAAGCATTTTAGATTGGTGTTTTCTCGACACACTTAACTCAGTAAGCTGCCTTTTAATATATGCTGTTTTTTTGTCACTTAAAGGTGCTCTAAGCAATGTCACTCATTTTTAGGCCAAAACATTTTTTGTCACATACAGCAAACATCTCCTCACTATCCGCTAGCTGCCTGTCCCCTGAACACACTGTAAAAAAATGCGGTCTCTGTAGTCGCCACAAGCTCCGAAAACGGCAACAAAAACTACCTGGTGCAGCCTGGACCACGAAACATAATAAACATGCTCCAGCCAATAAACGACAAGAATGATTTTAAATGCGCGTTCATGACTGTTTCAGGAAGCACGAAGGGGAGGGGGAGGAGGAGGAGGAGGAGGAGGAGGAGGAGGAAGGCGGGTCTAGCTAGCCTCTGTTTTGTTTGACAACACTTCGAACATCAACAGGAAGTTACTCCACCCAGGATCGCATAGAGAACCTTTAAATAGGGCTGCGTTCCACTCCAGTTTTAGACACGCACTCGCGAACTTCCCTACACACTTCCCCTCGGGGGAATCCCTGCCGCCATTTTTAAGTGCGTTCCACTTCGTGAAGTGGACGAGGGAAGTTTATATGGACAGACCCTCGCTCCCTCGATTTTGACAGAGGGAGCGAGTCTACTTCATATGTACACTTCAGGCAGCTCCACAATGCAACACGATTATGACGTCACCGCATATCGCATTTAATTTACCCCACCACAAACAACTCTATGATATATTAATTTTTTTTTTTTAAATTTAAAAAACACATATATACATATAGAATGCTGTATTAAACAATTTTGTAAGGGGGAAAAATAAATAATAAATCAGCTCTATTGTGGATTTCAAGTGATCAAGGGCTTAGGACGTTCCAGTTCAGCCCATTGCAAAGGTTCCGCCAGAAGCAGGCACTCATGCAACGTAAGCAATGACGTACATCCGAGTCAACGAGACAGAGGGAAGTTAGCGAGGGAAGGGCATTTAAAAAACGAACCGGAACGCAGCCTAGATGGCATTGCATATATTCTTCACAGATAAAGCAATCCCAGAATGCATTGTGATACTCTTATTCAACATCAGATGGAGGCAATAGAAAGTTCAGTAGAAAATAACTAGTATTTGTATGTGCTGTCTATTATTTTTGATTTTATGAGAGTGTTTTTTATTTTTTTTTATTTTAGCATTATTGTAATGTCAGAGTGTTCTAGAATCAGCTGTGTGTCTATGTCTCATTGGAATCTTTAATGCAGTTAATTTTGCTTTAGAAAAGCAGTTCAAAAGTTTAGGATCAGTATTTATTTACTTTTAAAGAATTTAATACTTTTATTCTGCAAAGATGCATTAAAGTGATCAAAAGTTACAGTGAATATTTGTAATGTTACAAAACTGTGTTTTTTTTTTTATACTTTTTATTCTACGGAGCCCCACACATGACATTCAGGGAGAAAAAAAAATAGTAGGCTAAATCGGGCATACAATTTACTAATTTGTTCCTTCAGTTTATAAATCGTGCGCACAATTTACTAATTTGTTTACTTGATTTGCTAAATCGTGCGCACGATTTACTAATTTGTTTACTTGATTTGCTAAATCGTGCACACAATTTATAAATCGAGGGAACGAAATAGTAAATCGTGTGCATGATTTAGCAAATTGAGGTAAAGGAAATAGTAAATCGTGCATGCGATTTAGCAAATCGAGGGAAATAAATAGTAAATTGTGCACACCACTTAGCAAATTGAGGTAATGAAATAGTAAATTGTGCACACAATTTAGTAAATTGAGAGAACTAATTAGTAAAGCATGCGCATGATTGAGGAAATCAAAGAAACAAAAGTAAATTGTGCGCACGATTTAGCAAATCGAGGGAAATAAATAGTAAATTGTGCACATGATTTAGCAAATTGAAGTAATGAAATAGTAAATTGTGCACGCAATTTAGCAAATCGAGGGAAATAAATAGTAAATTGTGCACATGATTTAGCAAATCGAATTAACGAAATAGTAAATCGTGCATGCGATTTAGCAAATTGAGGGAAATAGTAAATCGTGCTCATGATTTAGCAAATCGAGAGAAATAAATAGTAAATGGTGCATGCAATTTAGCAAATTGAGGGAACTAATTAGTAAAGCGTGCGCACAATTTAGCAAATTGAGGTAACAAGAGTAAATTGTGCTCACGATTTAGCAAATCGAGGGAAACAAATAGTAAACTGTGCACATGATGTAGAAAATCGAGGTACTCAAAATAGTAAATCGTACACACGATTTACTAAATCGAGGGAACTAATTAGTAAAGCGTGCGCACGAGTTAGCAAATCGAGGGAAATAAATAGTAAATTGTGCACACCACTTAGCAAATTGAGGTAATGAAATAGTAAATTGTGCACACAATTTAGTAAATCGAGAGAACTAATTAGTAAAGCATGCGCATGATTGAGGAAATCAAAGAAACAAAAGTAAATTGTGCGCACAATTTAGCAAATCGAGGGAAATAAATAGTAAATTGTGCACACCACTTAGCAAATCGAGGCAATGAAATAGTAAATCGTGCTCATGATTTAGCAAATCGAGAGAAATAAATAGTAAATGCTGCATGCAATTTAGCAAATTGAGGGAACTAATTAGTAAAGCGTGCGCACAATTTAGCAAATCGAGGTAACAAAAGAGTAAATTGTGCTCACGATTTAGCAAATCGAGGGAAACAAATAGTAAACTGTGCACATGATGTAGAAAATCAAGCTACTCAAAATAGTAAATCGTACACACGATTTACTAAATCAGGGGAACTAATTAGTAAAGCGTGCGCACGATTTAGCAAATCGAGGGAAATAAATAGTAAATTGTGCACACCACTTAGCAAATTGAGGTAATGAAATAGTAAATTGTGCACACAATTTAGTAAATCGAGAGAACTAATTAGTAAAGCATGCGCATGATTGAGGAAATCAAAGAAACAAAAGTAAATTGTGTGCACAATTTAGCAAATCGAGGGAAATAAATAGTAAATTGTGCACATGATTTAGCAAATCGAAGTAATGAAATATTAAATCGTGCACGCGATTTAGCAAAGCGAGGGAAATAAATAGTAAATTGTGCACACCACTTAGCAAATTGAGGTAATGAAATAGTAAATTGTGCACACAATTTAGTAAATCGAGAGAACTAATTAGTAAAGCATGCGCATGATTGAGGAAATCAAAGAAACAAAAGTAAATTGTGCGCACAATTTAGCAAATCGAGGGAAATAAATAGTAAATTGTGCACACCACTTAGCAAATCGAGGCAATGAAATAGTAAATCGTGCTCATGATTTAGCAAATCGAGAGAAATAAATAGTAAATGCTGCATGCAATTTAGCAAATTGAGGGAACTAATTAGTAAAGCGTGCGCACAATTTAGCAAATCGAGGTAACAAAAGAGTAAATTGTGCTCACGATTTAGCAAATCGAGGGAAACATATAGTAAACTGTGCACATGATGTAGAAAATCAAGCTACTCAAAATAGTAAATCGTACACACGATTTACTAAATCAGGGGAACTAATTAGTAAAGCGTGCGCACGAGTTAGCAAATCGAGGTAATGAAATAGTAAATTGTGCACACCACTTAGCAAATCGAGGCAACGAAATAGTAAATTGTGCTCACGATTTAGCAAATCGAGGAAAATAAATAGTAAATCGTGCTCACGATTTAGCAAATCGAGGTAATGAAATAGTAAATTGTGCACACCACTTAGCAAATCGAGGCAACGAAATAGTAAATTGTGCACACCACTTAGCAAATCGAGGCAGCAAAATAGTAAATCATACATGCGATTTAGCAAATCGAGGTAATGAAATAGTAAATTGTGCGCACGATTTAGTAAATTGAGAGAACTAATTAGTAAAGCATGCGCATGATTTAGCAAATCGAAGAAACAAAAGTAAGTTGTGCTCACGATTTAGCAAATCGAGGGAAATAAATAGTAAATTGTGCACACCACTTAGCAAATCGAGGCAACAAAATAGTAAATTGTGTGCACGATTTAGCAAATCGAGGTAATGAAATAGTAAATTGTGCACATGCATGTCATGTGTTGGGCTCCGTACTATTCATCAAAGTATCCTGGAAAAAATGTATCACGATTCCCACAAAAATATGAAGCAGCACAACACTCAATTTCAACACTGATAATAATAAATGTTTCTTGAGTAGCAAATCAGCATATTAGAATGATGCCTAGATTTTGCACACAGCTCATTTGTAGTCCTGATACATAGCATAAGCTAATGTGGAAATAAAATAAAGGCCTTAATTGTATCCCTGCTCAGAGGGTATTATAGTGCCGGTTTCTGACCCGGTTGCACTTAATCTTAACCTTTCTGAAAGTAAAGGGCAAAACTGATCACGTATCAGCAGTTAGTAATAACTTCTGTCCTATTTTAGAAAGCCACTGTTGTTTCTCATTCTAGCCTCCACAGCTTCTTATTAGATATGACACAGCACTGTGGCAAGGTCTCAGAGGTGAAATAATTTCCTGAGAGCAATTACAGGCACCAGGAATTCCCATGATTGCCATTATATTAAAAGGTATGGCTATAAAAGCGAATTATAATTGAACGATCACCATTTATCTGAATAAGGCTCCATCTTTTCTTGCATCACAAGGGGAAATGCTGCCCGTTTAAATCTACCAATTTAAATCACATCCATTGTACATTCATAATTGTTTAAAGCAGCCTCAGGCTTTTTGTGTGTGTGTTCGCAAACAAGAAGTTTATTACTGTGAGTCAAGTTTTTTTGTTTTTTTTTCCTTTAAGGAGACTGGTGGGATCTTAAAGACTTTTAAATTGCAATGTAGTGGAATTAGAAACAGATCATTTCTTCCATATTGTGATGTACATCCAAATTAAATGGGTTATTGAAAAGGGGAAAAAAAAGAAAAAAAGTAGGGCGGAGACTTAGTTCAATCCATCTGTCTGAATGTGAACATGCAGTTGATTGTAAAAAGGGGGCGGAGTTTAAGCAAGTAATTTGAGATGTCGGGCATACATCACCAGAGGGAACACTCTCATTTCACCAGAAAATCGAATTTATATTTTGATGAATTGTGAGGTTAAAACATAAAAAAGAAACATATGTATGGATGAATTGTTCAAAATAAGATCTTAAATATGCATTTAGAAAATAGATAGGGTGTATTTCAATTTCATGCCAGCTTTATACAAATGGCAGTTTAAAGTACAACTACAAACTACAAAGTATACTTGTTTTTTTGTTTGTTTGTTTGTTTGTTTAATGCATATTAGTATACACACATAGTCAAACGTACAGCCTCCAGTGTCTGCGATTTTTTTTCCCTCCAAAATCCATGTTTTTACTGTTATACAGTAGGGAACGCTAATATGCATCTTCTGAAAGAGTACAGAATCTCCTGATCAAAACATGGGAGAAAAAGAAGCAAGAGGCTGATAAAAGATTGCTAATGCAAATGTAAAATAACGCAATCATCAAACATTAAACAGCATATAAATCAAAACTGCCTAACGTTACTGAGTGAAACATCGACCCAAGAAGGGTTAATGACTGTGAAGCTTTGGGGTTGTTGATGGATTCGATCTACTCCATCTGTGTTTTAATCATCGTCCTGAATCTGATCCGGATGTAGTCTTTGACAAAAAATGTGATTTTATCAGCTTTTTATTTAAAATCTTGCTTTAAAAAAAAAAAACCTTACCCAGATTCAAGTGTTCATTAAAAAAAGGATGCATGAAGCTAGAATAAAATGTTTTAAAATGGAAAGAGTATACAGTATATCAAGTATAAAAAAAAAAAAATCCTATATAGGAACATAGTAGTATACTTATAGTGCAAAAATAATATATAAATAGTCAACTATAAGTATGATGTTATGTTCACTTAAAAAAAAGGTACATGTATACTTGCAGTAACTAATAAACTAGTAGTTTACTGAAAGTACACTTCAAAGCGTACTTTTATATACTAAAAATGTACTACAAGTATTTGACTAGTAAACTATAAGTTCACTTGTACACTCTAAAAAATGCTGGGTTGTTTCAACACAATTTTGGGTCATATATGGACAAACCCAACCATTGGGTTATATCTCTAAATTATTTTTTTTTAACCCAACAGTTGGGTTTGTCCATATTTGACCCAAAATTGGGTTGAAACAACCCAGCATTTTTTAGAGTGTAGTATAGAAAAATTTGTAAACTGGTTGTGCACTCAAAGTTTACTACTGTTACACTTAAAGTATACTTAAAAGTATACTTTTATACATTAAAAATTGGGCCAGTTTAGTCCTAAGCAGAATTGAAACTGTACATTTACAATTATACTTATAGTACATTGACATTAGTATACTTACTACATAGAGTATGCTTAAAATATACTTGAACTTATTTTTTTGTAAGGGAAGTTAAAAGTTCCTACTTGGAACTAGGACTTTCCCACTTCCAAGGACAAATGGAACGCATCATAATTAGTACAAAAATCTTGTACAATGTATATGTGTGGTTATAAAACGTCTCAGTTATGTATGCAACCCTTGTTCCCTGAAGGAGGGAACTGAGACTTCTCGTCGGACCGATGAAATGGGATCTCAATTCGTCGGTCAATCTCAATAAAAGACGGAAAAAGCCACTTTTAGGTGGGATGTTCTTGGCCTCGTTTGCAGACAGCATCAATTTAATACATTTCTATTAATCCAGCCTAGCTAAGTGATTGAAGCACCTCCTTTTGGGGTGGCGTCTCTGAAATGGAGATGTCTAAAATCAACATAATGATTAACACTCAGAATCCAAGTGTTATAACGAGGGTTTGGTGAAGCCTCCTGTGTTTGTGATCTTCAGCTGTTCAACTGAATTGTTTCTCTCCATGGGTTTTTAATATCTACCCTGTCACAGCTGGTTTTGATCAAGCACATGTGTTGTTATGTCACCTGCTGCTAAAGTGGAACAAACAGATTGCATTTAACATTGACATTTATATTGTTTGCTCTTGGGCTGGAATGCAAAAGGAGTAATTGCTGCCTGCTCAGCTTTATCATTACCACATTCGCTCAGCGTTGATAATATCGAGTCAGCTTTGCTGCCTCACCTACAGTAATACTGTGTTTGCACTATTTTTTTCTTTTGCATACTATTAGTATAGGAATCCAAGACTAATATTCAAACTGCAGAGATGAGTTTAGTTGTTGTGTGAGATTTGTACTTGTAAGGGCATGTTCCAAAATTAAAATGTATTTGAAATAAGTATACTATAAATACATTTACATATTTATGTGCTAAAAAAGTACCCTGCAATTGTATTTTGCTTTACTAATCTGATATACTTAAAGTCTGCTAAATTGGAACAATTAATTGTGTACGTAATGCACTTTAATTGTGCAGAAGTAGTGCTGAGGTCCAACTAAACACATACTGAAGTACATGTTATTATGCTAAAGTGGAACCACTATTCAAGTTTACTTTAAATATCTTGCTGCATTTATTTGATGAAAAATACAGGAAAGCAGTAATATTGTGAAATATTATTACAATTTAAAACAGCAACAACTTACTGACCCCAAACTTGTGAGTGGTAGTGTATTTTGATGCAGTTCTTGTTATTGAATATTTTACTTAATTTTGATATATACTTAATATACTTTACTTAATTTATATATATATATATATATATATATATATATATATATATATATATATATATATATATATATATATATATATATTTCATCTGCTTGACCGGTTGAAGTTATTGTCAATAGATCAACCAGGAAGTGAATGTTTTTTTTTTTGTTTGTTTGTTTTTGTTTTTTTTACAAAATTAACTTTATTTATTTAGATTTTTATAATGCATTTTGTTAGTCTTTGTGAATGATTCATCAGTTTTTTTTTTATTTTTTATTTTATTCCTATCAATTTCTGTCTAATAATATTTGTAAATTTGTTGTGTTGGTGTGGGTTTTCTTTAGTGACACTGGTGGATGTTACTGAACATGCGTTTAAACTTATTAGCAAATGTGCAAAGCCAACATGGTGCAAATAGTATAAAAGAGAAAGCATTGGTGCAAAACATCTGGCACGTTTTTCCCCCTTGCACTAAAAGTAGGGTTATTCAAAATTTTTTGCTATAATGTGGTGCTTTGATGAGTTATTTGTTCTTCATCAGTCAGCTTGTATGAAAGGTATAATCAAGCTAATTACTGATTACAGACTTCATCCTTTGTTCACTGTCTCTCGTGTCATGTGAGGACAATGGGAATCCTAGTTCCTGCCCACACTAGGAGATATGCATGATTTAAGACTACTTGATCTACTAACAACTACTTGAAACACAGATGGCTTGAATTGAATGGACACCTCCATAATAATTATCCTAAAACTTGATTGATTTATAAAGACATTAACACAAAAACAGAAACTACTACAGTATTATCATAGTAGAGTGATTGCATCCAGTGGAAATTACCATTATGTATGTCCAAAAGCTGTTTCTACTGGGATACCATGGCATAGAAATAGAAAGAAGGTATTTTGAAGAATGTTGGTAACCATACAGTTTCAGTTCCCATTGTCCTCCAATTTAATGGACAGAAAATACAATGGAAGTCAATGGGAACTGAAACACTTTGGTTACCAACATTCTTCAGAATGTTTATTTTACGTTCCACTGAAGAAAGAAAGTCATACGAGTTTGGAAGGACATGAGGGTGAGTAAATGATGGCAGAATTTTCATTTTTGGATGGACTATTGCTTTAATGGTAAATGTTTAGCAGGCATTTTATTAAATGACTGACCAATCAGAATCTAGCATTTAAAGGGGTGATGAACTGCGTTGTTTTATAATGTTATCATAATGTTTACATCAAAAATTGTCATAATTTAGAAAGAAAAGGCATTTTTCCTACCCTGTTGATTATAGCATTACATTTATATCTATGGCATTATATTTAGATTGTGGCATTAAAGGTTGCAGTGATGAACATTGTAGCCGATCACAGACATGTTGTTGAGCGCATGAAAGCAGTGATCTTGTCATTCCAACTTAATTTCTGCACACTATCAAATGCTTTCATCAACACTAACAGTGCAAACATGATGTAACTAAGAGATTTGTTGAATAAAACAGGAGTTTTGGTGCGAGTCCAGAACTGATAAACTCATGCTGTTTGATTGACAGCTCCAGCGATTGTAACGTTTCCTATGTATAATTTAAATAACAGATTATTTTTATCCTACTAAGAGAAACAACATTAAGTTGACCATTTAGTCACTGGTTTGATTTATTGACAGACAAAGAACATCTGACTGCACATGAATCATTAATATCAGATCAGGCATTAGAATGAACACAGTTACTGACATGTTGTTGCATCACTGTCGAGTCCATATCGTAAAAGTCTGTTTGCAAAGCCTGCAACGAAATGCGACTGATTTACCAAAGAATCCACAGTGAAATGTACCGAATACAAATAAATAAAGCTCAACTGAGACATTCACATGGTTGAAAATAAATAAGCATATTCCTAGCATTAGGATCCTTTGAAAGGTAATGTTATTTTAGTCCTGTATCGCTCTTCTCTCCTCCTCATCTCACTATCATGGCAGTGGGCGGGGCTAACGCTGCAATGATGAAGTAGGAGTTGATTTCTTCTGCGGAGATGGCGTTTCACCATAGATAGGCACATTCTGGGATCAGTCGTTTGCTGGGTCTGGTGTCAATAAAAGCTTTTATTGGACTAACAAGGAAGTTTTCAGTTCTGAAACTTACAGGATATTCTTATAGTACGAAAAGTTGATTTCTCAATTAATGACCTCTTTAAGACTGCAGTGTAATAATGATCTCTAGCAGTGGTCTTCCAGGGCATGTGACTGTCAGGTGTCAGCTGTCACCATGTGCTTGGTCAGCTCTTCAGAAGGATTTCTCTGACGACAGCAGCAGTATGTGTGTGTCCGATCAGTACAGCTATATCACATTCACTTCTTCTGCATGAAATAGACCTGTCCTCTGTGCCTGCTAATGATACGCAGTATGAAACCGTGATTGGATGTCAACATGATTGATGTGGGTGTGGAGAGGGAGGGTCCAGCGCTCTCTTGGGCCATTATCTCTTCAAATTATATGAAGGCTGCCTCGTTAGTCGTCCTTTTGGTGATGCTCAATTGCCGTGATGACCGAGGACATCGAGTCTTTGTGGAACCGAAAGTAGAGGACAAATCTCTGCCTAAAGAGATATAAAATGATGTTCCGTGAGACAGATATGAATAAATTCAGAGATCTCTGCAAGCATACTTTTAGCTACATTTCACAAAATGGACTAATTAAATTCCATGTATTTTGCTTAAATCGTGTCTAACAGAAAATATTTGTATGTGTATCTCCACAGTCCATCCGTGAGGTGACGGGTTATGTGTTGGTGGCTCTGAACCAGTTCGACTTTCTTCCTCTGGAGAACCTGCGGATCATCCGAGGCACTAAACTGTATGAAGGACGCTATGCCCTGTCCATCTTTCTCAACTACAGACGAGATGGACACTTCGGCCTTAGACAACTCGGCCTCAAGAACCTGACAGGTACAGTATATCTGTCTGTCTGGGCCTATCTCTCTCTCTCTCTCTCTCTCTCTCTCTCTCTCTCTAATATATATATATATATATATTAGATATATATATATATATATATATACAAACCCGATTCCAAAAAAGTTGGGACACTGTACAAATTGTAAATAAAAAAGGAATGCAATAATTTACAAATCTCATAAACTTATATTTTATTCACAATAGAATATAGATAACATATCAAATGTTGAAAGTGAGACATTTTGAAATGTCATGCCAAATATTGGCTCGTTTTGGATTTCATGAGAGCTACACATTCCAAAAAAGTTGGGACAGGTAGCAATAAGAGGCCGGAAAAGTTAAATGTACTCATAAGGAACAGCTGGACGACCAATTTGCAACTTATTAGGTCAATTGGCAACATGATTGGGTATAAAAAGAGCCTCTCAGAGTGGCAGTGTCTCTCAGAAGTCAAGATGGGCAGAGGATCACCAATTCCCCCAATGCTGTGGCAAAAAATAGTGGAGCAATATAAGAAAGGAGTTTCTCAGAGAAAAATTGCACAGAGTTTGAAGTTATCATCATCTACAGTACATAATATCATCCAAAGATTCAGAGAATCGGGAACAATCTCTGTGCGTAAGGGTCAAGGCCGGAAAACCATACTGGATGCCTGTGATCTTCAGGCCCTTAGACGGCACTGCATCACATACAGGAATGCTACTGTAATGGAAATCACAACATGGGCTCAGGAATACTTCCAGAAAACACTGTCGGTGAACACAATCCACCGTGCCATTTTCCGTTGCCAGCTAAAACTCTATAGCAGGGATGGACAACTCCGGTCCTGGAGGGCCAGTGTCCTGCAGAGTTTATCTCCATCCCTGATAAAAACTCACTTGCCTATAACTTTCTACTAATCCTAAAGACCTTGATTAGCTGGTTCAGGTGTGTTTGATTAGGGTTGGAGCTAAACTCTGCTGGACACTGGCCCTCCAGGACCGGAGTTGTCCATCCCTGCTCTATAGGTCAAAAAAGAAGCCATATCTAAACATGATCCAGAAGCCAGAAGCGCAGGCGTTTTCTCTGGGCCAAGGCTCATTTAAAATGGACTGTGGCAAAGTGGAAAACTGTTCTGTGGTCAGACAAATCAAAATTTGAAGTTCTTTTTGGAAAACTGGGACGCCATGTCATCCGGACTAAAGAGGACAAGGACAACTCAAGTTGTTATCAGCGCTCAGTTCAGAAGCCTGCATCTCTGATGGTATGGGGTTGCATGAGTGTGTGTGGCATGGGCAGCTTACACATCTGGAAAGGCACCATCAATGCTGAAAGGTATATCCAAGTTCTAGAACAACATATGCTCCCATCCAGACGTCGTCCCTTTCAGGGAAGACCTTGCATTTTCCAACATGACAATGCCAGACCATATACTGCATCAATTACAACATCATGGCTGCGTAGAAGAAGGATCCGGGTACTGAAATGGCCAGCCTGCAGTCCAGATCTTTCACCCATAGAAAACATTTGGTGCATCATAAAGAGGAAGATGTGACAAAGAAGACCTAAGACAGTTGAGCAACTAGAAGCCTGTATTAGACAAGAATGGGACAACATTCATATTCCTAAACTTGAGCAACTTGTCTCCTCAGTCCCCAGACGTTTGCAGACTGTTATAAAAAAGAAGAGGGGATGCCACACAGTGGTAAACATGGCCTTGTCCCAACTTTTTTGAGATGTGTTGATGCCATGAAATTTAAAATCAACTTATTTTCCCCTTAAAATTATACATTTTCTCAGTTTAAACATTTGATATGTCATCTATGTTGTATTCTGAATAAAATATTGAAATTTGAAACCTCCACATCATTGCATTCTGTTTTTATTCACAATTTGTACAGTGTCCCATCTTTTTTGGAATCGGGTTTGTGTGTGTATATATATATATATATATGTATATATATGTATATGTATGTATATGTATATGTGTATATATGTATATATATATATATATATATATATATATATATATATATATATATATATATATATATATATATAATATGTATATATATATGTATATATGTATGTATATATATATATATATATATATATATATATTCATACAAGTTTGTAAAAACTTGAGGGTGAGTAAATGATGATGACAGATTTTTCCTTTTTGGGTGAACTATCCCTTTAAGCACTGTTCCACGGGTGCATGAAACCATGATTACGCTAATTTTTCTCTAGTAGAAAGACAACTTTGTTGCTTCTAGTGTCCCCTCTTTACTGAATGATGGCAATTTAATCACACAAGCTGTAATTATCTCTGGAATTAAATCTACATTAATTACCAAATAAGGTTGTTTGTCATATTTTAGAGTGGAACTTCAAGCTTTTCTTGAGAGTCATCAGAAACATTATGTAGAAGAGGCTATACATAACCCTTTGACTCCTTCACAAAGGACATGCTTGATTTGATGCTTAAGCTGCCTAATAGCTGCTGTGTGTCAGAATGTTGCTGTAGGCAAAATGATTTTTTTAACTTCCTCCCCTACACACACACACACACACACACACAGAGAGAGTACTTCTAAGTATGTGTTCCCATGCCCACGGCCCTTTTGTTGACCCAAAGGGGTTAAGGATGAGAGAAATAAAGAGAGACAGCCATCAGTATGCCTACCAGAAATGACAACTGCCCAGCTATAATGCATTTTTTATAGACTCTATACATTTGAGGTGTAGTTGCTTTGTTAAGTTGGATTTATTATTTGGCTGAGAGTCATTTTTATGATCTGCCAGATCATAAAACTTTTTCAACAGACTTTTTCTCAGAAAAAGTTGAAAAGATTCTCAGAAAGTATTACCAGATTTACCATCATCGTATTGCAGAGTGTTTCTTGATCTTAATTACGACTGAATGAGAAAAGAAAAAGTAGTATGGATAGGTCTGTAATTCCCAGTGTAATGCTTATAGTTGTAACTTTACCTTCTAATATAAATTTGCTTAGAATTATTCCATTACTCCAGGCCCGCAGTGTTCCAGGTAAAGAGATGAAAGCATGCATCATCCTTCTTGAGACACAGCAGCACACTGGTGCTTAATGGATGCTTTGATATAAAGTAAAGTTGTTGTCATCGTCTCATGTTCTTACTCTCCTGTACTGATGGCAAGTAGCTTTCATATATGTGGTCACTTCAGCACAAATATAACTGTTTACTTCACTCTATCAAAATAAATCAAGCAAATCATAAGGGGGTCCTTTTATGGAAAATTCACTTTTACATGGTGTTTGCATATAAATGTGCATTAGCAGTGTACACAACCACCCTATAATGGTAAAAATCCACCCACTCCTTTTCTTTTTTGTAAAAATCCCCATAAAACCTCAACAGTCTCATAGGACAAGTAAAGTTTTGGCCATCATTCGGACAGGGTCCGCTAAAACAGGCTTGTACTAATAGTGGATAAAAGCAAGATGACAACATAAGTTATAACCGTAATCAAACTAAACCTGTTCTATCTCCATGCAGCATATATTCTCTGGCTCTGTAGGCATCAGTGTCTGACTCCGGTTTGAACACATAAGGCTGAACACCGCAAGTTTCTGACATTTTCAGTGCGTGAGATTGTCCTGTTTTCTTGTTGCATGAGCTCTTGAAGCTCCGTCCTCATTTAAAGGGACACACACAAAAACAGTGTGTTTTTCTTCACCCCCCAAAAGTGGCCATTTTAACATGCTATAAAAATGATCTGTGGGGTATTTTGAGCTAAAACTTCCCATACACACTCTGGGGACACCAGAGACTTATATTACATCTTGTAAAAAGGGGCATAATAGGTCCGGGTTTGAAATTGTTTGTATGTCATAAGAAAGAAACGTCAGAGAAACAGAGCACAGCTTTGTAGGAAACCGATTTCCTGGATGACTGGTCAGCTCTACAGTGTTTTCAAGATCAGTGGTCGCTATTCAGAAATATTTGACCGTGGAATGAAGTCAAGTATTAAGTATTCCAGAGGTCTGTGTAATAATTTATGACATTTACCCAAGAAAACAATGAAGAAGAGGAAGTATTCCATTCCTCCATGCCAGTATTTGCAGACTGTCTGGTGAACTGACAGCTCTGACCACACACTGCTCTCATGCCAGTGGGTCTCAGTATGTACCATGAAAAGCAATTAGGCCAGAACTGTTAATGCATACAGATTAGAGCCCATATCAGATCATCTGATCCAGCCTGAATAATGGTGATAAAATCCTCATTTCTGAGAACAGCAGAATGTAGATGGTTATGGCCTTTTTCCTGCATTTCATAATTAAAGAATATCACAAGCTGGATTCAAAATATATGTAGTCTGAGGTTCAATACCTATAGTATTCCTGACTGATTATCGTGAAATGATTAGCAGGTTAGACATAGAAATACTGACCGAGAGAGAGTACAATTTGTATGTTTACCAAAGCTAAAATCTTGACATTTATGAAGCACACATATCCACAGGCTTTAGTTTTGTGCTCTTCTGTGTTGTTGTTGTCTATATGAAAGCATGCCAAGCAGCTGAGCGCAGTCTAAAGAGAACATGTAATTTCTCTCTCCATCTGCTGGCTATGTGTAAACCCAAATGTTTGGTAAACAGCAGCGGCATTAGATCAGTCCTCATCACATTAAATGATGCATTTCTCAAATCAGGACCTCCTCATGCATCAGGACGTATAGAATATAAAAGAGGAATGCATTGAAATGCATTCAGGATTTATATGATTTCCATTACAGCTCTTTTAACATACAAAAACACTCCAATATAGTATAAATCCCTTAAATTGCCCCTTATTTTGATATTTTAACGATTCCTAATTTTGTTTCAGAGTCTCCTACAATAGGTTTACATGCATCCAAGGACAAAAACACTTTAATTTTCTCAAAATATTGCAGCTTCAGCTCTATCCTCACAGTCTGAAATGGTTCTGAGAGCCTACTCTGCTCTGATTGGTCAGATGGACCAGTCTGTTGTGATTGGTTGACCACTTACAGCGTGTGTCTAAAACCAAATGTCCATTACCATATCTGAATTTCAGCACTCGTACACACAGATAGGAACAGTAACGATGGCATTGTTTTTACCGTATTAATTCGAGCCCGAGTCCTCATCTCTAGAAGTGCATTCAAAGTGTGCTTGGTCTCACAGCACAGAAAACAGCATCTTCTCAACCAACCAAACTCTTCTAGTCTCAACTACAACTACAGTGTTTGATGTTAGACGTTGTTCACTCATCTATATGCATGTTCACATGTGTTTGATTAAATGTAATCTCTTAGTGTAAATCCCCACACACACCTTTACCCATCAGTGAAGCTCATGTTTTCAGGTTTCATCCTTCCACCAGGTAATGCTGCTCATATACCCCTCAGGTCAAGGTGGAGGTCACTCTAGTCCTCTTTACCCTGAAGTCATTTTAGTGTTTTGGTCTGTATTGTGTTGTCATTGTGTATTTGCAGTGCTACATAATGATTGCTTTTGAGCGAAAATATTCGTTATATAAACACAAACTTTTCCACACATCTAGCATGTGAACAAAGGAGAAGATTTAATCAATTGCATATTTATTTAATTATTATTATTATTATTATTGTTGTTGTTGTTGGTTGCATTATCATTTTTGATGCACATGATGCTTAACATGCATCTGAATTAACAATGAAGTAAAAAATGGTTAATTACACAAAAATTAAGCAAATAAAAATGCATTTTATTTTATTTTTATGTTATTTAAATCTATTTAAGTTAAACTTATTTTGTCCTATCAACATGCATGGTTCTTTTAAATAGAGAAGTCTGCTTTTAAAATTAAAATATAAGACAATTAAAAAATTATTTTTGTTTTAAATGATTCTTATTTTTAATTATATTAATTCAATAATTCAAAAAAAGGCAAAAAAAAAAAAAAAAAGGACTTCTGAAATTGTGCAGATTTTATTTAGCTGTCACTCTCCACTTGTACATTGCATGGCAGTTAAAACCAACACTATCTATTTTTTATTTATTTTTACCTAAATCGCAATTGCCCAAGGCAATGCTGACATATCTGTCTGTTATCACAGAGAATAGATTTTTAATATTGTTTTAGGGGCATAACCCTGATAGGCTCTTGTTTGGATTTATCTTTGGATTTATTAAATACTGCATTCTCTCTTCATCATCATCGTGTTCGTATCTGATCGTTTACACAGCGTGTGTGACTGTTAGCAGATCAATGGCACTAGACCAAATTATATATGGATGTCATACAGCTTGACTATTTCTAAAAACAAACAGTACGTGAAATATTAGAAACATCTTGCTTTCAAGGCCCTTCAGACTGAGTTTGGGCACCTACATGAACTTTAAAAACCTGATCTGAATTTTAAAATGTGCAAGTCAGCCAAGGCTAGCCCGGTAACATCTTGCCGGTTTGCCATCTAACGTCTTGACATGTACAGGAGGTTGGCAGGGGTTTGCAGTAAATATTCAATATTTTAATATACTCTCTGTCTATGAAGTTCCTGGCAGCTCCTGAATCAATAGGAACGTGATGTGCTGCTATTAGAAATGTGGACATTGACAGTTATTTGGCACTAGGGAACATTTCACTACAAATGTCTTTGGAGGGATAGAGCTATGGGAAGCCGGACTAGAATTATGACAGTAATACCCAGTCAGATATTGGTTAAAACCCAAAGGTAAATCATCTAATGTAATGCAAAAAAGGTTGATATTTATAGATTCCATTTTTGTCACTGATGACATTGTTTTTGATATTTCTCTTTGATTGGTATGTGACCTCTCAATGCATTTTTAATGGAATATTGCAGTATTTATTATAAATGATTTATCTGTGCACATCATTTTTTTTTTTTTTTTTAATTCATATGCCCTCATAATCTTTAATCAAAATAACTTCCCCTCCTTCTTGCAGTGTCTTCTCTTCTCTCAATATAGCTATTGTTGCATATACAATTTTAAAGGCATTTTGGCTCCATTATACTTTACATGTCATTGTAATTGTACAATATATATGAGTAATCATGCCTTATATCACACAATATTATATAATGCTATGATAAAAAACAGACCGAGCTATTCTGGGAATTTAGAACTTGTGTGTGAAAAGGCTAAAATGAAGTGAAGAGAGCAGAGCTAATACCGTCTCACCGGTCTGTTGCTCAGAAGGCAGAGAGAGGAACATCTATTAATAATGGATCCAGTATCATCATTATGCAGCAAAATGTTTAAACTACACAGAATCTCACAGCTTCAAACACAGCTTTACTTTTTAAAAACATTCCCCCATGAAACTGAGCTAATGTCAGCGAATCTTGAAGCAGATAACCAGAGAGAGTTTGAGGGAGGGGTCATTTAATTACTTAAAAAAAAAATGCTTTCTAAATAATAATAAAATAAATATAAAAAGCATATATTCAGTATGTTTTAAGCACATAGGAGCCTCAATGGAAGAGTGTAATAAAAAAAAATTCATAATGTGCCACGATGTGACGTGTATAATGTGGATGTTTCTAATGTATCAGCTTATTTTGCATTCACAATTTTTTCATAGTGGAAAAAAACATTGCCAAATCAGCAGTTAGTTTGAAAGGATGGATACAGAAGAAAAAAAAGGAAAATTAAGAATGTTCTCTATATATGATTTGTATTGCCTACACTGCAAAAGTACTAGAAAATAAAAATAACGTATTTAATGAGGTTTATGCTTAAAACAGGTAAAAGAAACTGCAAATGGAATAAAATACACTTATCTTATTCAATTTAATTTCTCATTTGAATTTATCTTGTTTTAAAGATGTCTAGTTATTTTACTGGAAAACACAATATTCTGAGCACATTACATAGACTCTAGTCAAATCTGTGCCACCACAGTTTCATAATGATCTGAAATTATTTTAAAACTTCTTATAATAACATAAAAGATCTCTAATGTTGTTTTGCACAATTTTTGGCAAAGTATCTGTCAAACGAACTAAAATTGATTTTGATTTTTTTATTTCACATCATGTGACTTTTTGAATTAATTAATATTTTGATATTTCTTTTAATGTTTTCATTTCTTTATGGAAGCTGATTTCCTCCACAGAATAAAATAATTTAAAAGATAATTGCAACTTTCGCTATTCTGACTTTTATTCTCACAATTTTGAGAATAAAAATCTCACAATTCTGACTTTTTTCGGTAACACTTTACTTGAAGGGGTGTGCATAAGACTGACATGACACCTTCATAATCATGACATGACACGTGTCATGAATATGAAGGAGGTTTTATGCATGTTTATGACAACTGTCATTAAGTGTCATTCACTCAATTATGTCATTTTTAATGCAAAGATGACATTGTTTGAGATGTCCGAGTTATGACAACTTGACATAAACCAATACATCATAACCTGTCAGTGTCTTTGTCATGACAACTTGACAACTTTAGCTTTGTGGGTTAACATTACATTACATTATTTTGGTAACACTTCAGTATAGGGAACACATATATAAATGCTTAACTATGACTTTTCCCTCAATAAACTTTTAATTTACTGCTTATTATAGTTAATTGTTAAGTTTAGGTATTGGGTAGGATTAAGAATGTAGAATAAGATCATGCAGAATAAGGCATTAATATGTGCTTTATAAGTACTAATAAATAGCCAATATTTTAGCCATTTGAATGCTAATAGTAATAAGCAACTAGTTAAAAGACCCTAAAATAAAGTGTTACCATTATTTTATAACAGTGTCATCTTTTTTACGAAATTTGAAATTGTCTATTATCTGACCTTCTGTTGGTGGAAACTTAAAAAAACAAAAAAAACATGAAATGAAAAATAGTCATGACGCTGTTATAAAATTATTTGTCAGAGTATTGTCACTTAATGACATTTTAATGACAAGTTCAATTTGTACCACTGTACTTGAGCTCAAGATACATATTCATGACACTATTATAATGGCCTCATGACAGCCAATGTCAAAACCAACCACATGACAGTTTAATGTAATGTTAACCCATAAAGCTAAATAATGTCAAGTTGTCATGACAAAGACACTGACAGGTTATGATGTGTTGGTTTATGTCAAGTTGTCATAACTCGGACATCTCAAACAATGTCATCTTTGCATTAAAAATGACATAATTGAGTGAATGACACTTAATGACAGTTGTCATAAACATTCATAAAACCTCCTTCATATTCATGACATGTGTCATGTCAAGATTATGAAGGTGTCATGTCAGTCTTATGCACACCCCTTCAAGTAAAGTGTTACCCTTTTTTCTCACAATTGTGAATATTTTCTAGCAATTCTGACTTTTTTCTCACAATTGTGAGTTTACATCATGGAATTCTGACTTTTTCTCACAATTTTGACTTTTTTTCTCACAATTGTGAGTTTACATCTCACAATGTTGACTTTTATAACATGCAATTGCAACTTTATAATACGCAATTCTGAGAAAGAAGTCAGAATTGTGACATGAAAAGTCGCAATTACATTTTTTGTTTTTTATTCATTGGCAGAAACTTCCATATTTCTTTAGGCTAGAGCAGTTAAAGCACATTCTAAAGCAAACAGACATTATAAAAAATAATAATAAAAAAAAAAAAAAGATTGGTAAAAGTTGGTTAAAAAATTAGGATTTTATTTAAAAAAAAAATTGCATAATATTAATCAAACTGAATTTCTTTTCGATGAATGCCCGTTCTTGATTGATTGCCTGGTTTCTTTTCTTCATATCTGCTCTAGTGACCTGTCCTTTAGGTTTTCCAGTCTCATTTGCATTTTACTGATTACAATCTGCCTTTTGGAGACGATTTGTCCATGTAAAAATGGACACAGACAGAATGAAATGAGAACTGTTTCTCAAACAATAGGCTTTAATATTAAATTCCCCTTCTTGTATGCAAAATGATTGCATTGTGTGTCAGATATAAAAATAAAAAATAAAAAGTAAATAAATAAATAAATAACAATTGATATGAGGTGAATTGTTTATCACATAAAAAGGAATCTTAATAGAAAATAAGAGTTCTCCAATTTGTACTGAGTTAATGAACAACATTTTCTTGCTTGTCTTCTGTCTTATAAAAACATTAATTGGTTATGGCACATCTGCACATTCATTTAAATGTGAATGCAATTGAATTCATACTGCTACTTTAATTTCTGATTTTGTTTGTTTCCATCAAAACATTATTATATTATATTATATTATATTATATTATATTATATTATATTATATTATATTATATTATATTATATTATATTATATTATATTATATTATATTATATTATACTCTGCTGTATTCTTGTTAATGGTTATTGTTAATTAGTATTATAACGTTCATAGTTTATAATTACAACCAAGTTAATAAGCATTTTGTTTGTGTTAAGAGCTTTTCGGCTTATATATTTATTTTTAAATATTTTTCTATGATTTTCAGTTCATTGCACTGTGCTCAGCTTTGACCCACAGTTTATTTGTGTCATTGAATTGATCGAGTTTTTTTTACAGATGGAGGCAGACAGTTAGCGTTAACAGGGGTGCCATAATGTTGCTCAATTTGTCCGGCTGATAAGGACCACAGTATGTGTGAAGAGTGCTTGCCCTTCAGTTGACTTCATTATATACAGTATGTGTGTGTGTGTGTGTGTGTGTGTGTGTATATATATATATATATATATATATATATATATATACATTTTTATTAGCTCTACTTTTTTTCCCCTTTTAAATTTTTCTACAGAAGAACTTTCTCTTATTCTTACTCTCTCAAATGGATTTGAGCTCAAATTGCATTCTCATTTAAATATATATTTATTACAACTGTTGTTGAATGGATTCTGGCCACCTTCTTCTTCAGAATTGTGTGCAGATGAATTCATCAAAGAGATGTTAATGATGTGAAGTGCTTCACATGCAGTCTGGGTTTCCAGCTGTGAATGTCAAAAGTGACTCTTTAAAAATGTATTCATATGGTCTGTTGTTCAACCTTTCCCCCTGCACACTCCACTTCCATCATCACGGAAGTGCTGAAAGAAATTTTAAATATTTCACTTTCACTCAAAGGAAGTGAATTTGTCGTGTTTAAATACTCTTGATCACTCCTGGGTTCATTTTGAATGCAGGGATGAGGGCTCTGAGACCTGGAGATCTCACAGTGCTGGTCAGTGAGGTTTTTTGAGATATTGAATAATACACTGTCAAAATGTGCATAAATTTGACCGTTAGCCTGTCACTGGGTCAGTATCCTCCACTTTAGGGCCTTATACCCCTAAAACATAGATAATAATTTGCTATTCCCATACCTAAAATACATATTTTGCAGTCACTGTAAAAAAAATAAAAAAATAAAAATGGTCATAAACACAATGGCCGTCCTTCACACAACTTCACATCTAGCACAGTTTTGTCATTGGTAGGATATAAATTATTTCAATACAAGCATTTCAGTCAAATATAATTTATGTAATATGTCAAACCTTTAACCGGCAGGGGAAAAAATCAACCCGCGGCAACAATTTAAAAGTATCCCAATTCCGCTGGAAAACTACGGACTTGGCAACCCTACAATTGTCAAACGTGAGCCGAGCCGCGTCATGTTTCTGATCACTTTCCAGATCACTTTTGCTTCCATCCTCACGAAAATTGGCAATTGTATGTGTTTAAAGGCTTGCCAGTTTGAACATTCAAGTGATTTCGAGCACAAATACAGGCAAAACAACTTAATTCAGTGCTCGCGAGCTGTTTTTTGTGAGATACAGAGAGCTGAGTTGCATCTCAGATGATGCATGAGCCCCGAAGCGAGATCACTTTCGGTTCTTCTGGCGCTTGAACAGACAAATACATACAACATAAAGTCATAATACATGATATCTTCGCAAGTATCATCGAAAACATTTGTTTATGTCTCGAGTGAACATAAAGAGTTGAGAAAGCCGAACAGACATGTGCTTTGTCTCTTTTGACTTAGGCTGCCCATTCAAGCTTTCTCAAGCTTGTTTATTCACAAACTTTAGCTTCTAGTTAATTCCTGTGATCAAAGCTGCATTTGCAGCATCATTACTCCAGTCTTCAGTGTCACATGATCCTTCAGAAATCATTCTAATATGATGATTTGCTGCCACTTATAGTTATAAAATATATAATGCATGCATATACATTCACAAATGTTTACAAATAACATTCTGTGTATTTATTGAAAGAATCAGCTAATTCTCATGTCCATTTTAATACGTTTGATCCATTCTGTGTGGGCTCAGCAATTGAAAACACGAAACAGTGGGCACTAGATGGTATTTACTAAAGATGGAAGTAAGATCTAATCAGTTCAGCATATGAACCCTGTGCAGATCTGAGGTGTTCTAACAGAACTGTTCAGCCATGTAACATATAAAGTTACGTTAGTTGATTATGAAGCAGCAGCCAGTGTCTGAATAATAATATTGCTTCATTAACTTCCTATTTGTTTCCCTGCAAGAGCAAATGAAACAGTACTAACCCATTTTAAAAATCTAGCCATAGTCTCATTCATCAGAAGGTTGTTGGAGGCTATGAACTAGTTCTACGTCATACGTTTGAGATGTCTTTGCGTATAAACAGAAATTTTTAAAGCAGGCTTTTAGAAATGTCTGATTTCTCAGTAACTCAGGCTGTTCATTAGAGCGCTTGGTTTCTGAGACAGTAATAATATTTGTTACAGGGTAACAGGAGGGCAGGGATTCGAAAGGGATGTGGCGAATATACTACCTCCACATAAAGCATATGTTCCCAATCTCTACAGACACATTGATATGCTCATAATCATGCTTGATCTTGTATAAGCTCCTTAACTTGGGAATTGGGGTGATTTCATTCTTAAATCCTGTTCTAAAAAAAGAGAGATTATTTTCATTATACTTCTTTTATAAATCATATAAACTGGTTTCAGGGTTATATCCTTAGGATGACCTTAGAATGAACTGTACGTCTTCGATATGCACATAAAGTGTTTATTTAACATTATTTATGCTGTGAAATAGGCTCAGTGGCTCAAATGAATGAACATGATTCCTAATTCACCTGCTTTTTAAATTTTCACTGTTGTAGAAATCCTGAATGGAGGCGTGTATGTGGATCAGAACAAGTTCTTGTGCCATGCTGACACCATCCACTGGCAAGACATCATCAAGAACCCACGTTCTGAGCTTCTGGTTGTGCCCTCAAACAACAGTGGCAACACATGTGAGTGTTTGGATGAGTTTAATTGGGCTATGATAATTGATGCTGACTTTGAAATTGTTGTGTGTTCAAAAATTGCATTTACATGCTAAATGTCAAGCTGTAGCAAACAAGAAGGTAGTTTTACAGCTATACTGTAATATTGGTGAAAGTGTGCATTTACATTTAAAAGCCTAAAAATTGCATGCAACTTTAAATCATGTGTACAGTTATTAATTATACACTACTGCTCAAAAGTTTGGGGATGGAAAGAAAGATCAAAAATAAAGTAAAAAACAGTAATTTTGTGAAATATTATTACAATTTAAAATAACTGTTTTCTATTTGAATTTAATATATTGTAAAATGGAATTTATTCCTGATGCAAAGCTGCATTTTCAGCATCATTACTCCAGTCTTTAGTGTCACATGATCCTTCAGAAATCATTCGAATAGGCTGATTTGCTGCTCAAGAAACATTTCTGATTATTGTCAATGTTGAAAACAGTTGCTTCATATTTTAGGGGGATACTTTTTTATGGATTCTTTTTATTCTCTGGATGTATAAAAAGTTCAGAAGAACAACATTTGAAATCTTTTTGTAACAATATAAATGTCTTTACTGTCACATTTGATCAATTTCATGAGACCTTGCTGGATAAAAGAATTAATTTATTTAAAATCTTACTGTCCCCAGACCCTTAAATAGTAGTATATTAATAACATGTATTATATTTATTCATATTTAGTTATTAATTAGACATGTCTTATCTGTTAAACTTAATGTATTATAATGTATTATAAAGTTATGTTCTCTGACTTTCATCAGAGAACATAACTTTGGATCCACTCAGCAGCAGTCCAGTCCTTTTTGTCTTTAGCCCAGGCGCGATGCTTCTGACACTGTCTGTTGTTCAAGAGTGGCTTGACACAAGGAATGCGACAGCTGAAACCCATGTCTTGCATACGTCTGTGCGTAGTGGTTCTTGAAGCACTGACTCCAGCTGCAGTCCACTCTTTGTGAATCTCCCCCACATTTTTTAATGGGTTTAATGCACCTCTCCAGGGTGCGGTTATCCCTATTGCTTGTATACTTTTTTCTACCACATCTTTTCCTTCCCTTCGCCTCTCTATTAATGTGCTTGGACACAGAGCTCTGTGAACAGCCAGCCTCTTTTGCAATGACCTTTTGTGTCTTGCCCTCCTTGTGCAAGGTGTCAATGGTCGTCTTTTGGACAACTGTCAAGTCAGCAGTCTTCCCCATGATTGTGTAGCCTACAGAACTAGACTGAGAGACCATTTAAAGGCCTTTGCAGGTGTTTTGAGTTAATTAGCTGATTAGAGTGTGGCACCAGGTGTCTTCAATATTGAACCTTTTCACAATATTCTAATTTTCTGAGATACTGAATTTGGGATTTTTCTTAGTTGTCAGTTATAATCATCAAAATTAAAAGAAATAAACATTTGAAATATATCAGTCTGTGTGTAATGAATGAATATAATATATATATATATATAGGAAAAAAATAATGTGCTGGCTCAACAGCTTTTTTTTTTTTTTTTTGAGTTATGACAACTTTGAGTAAATTTACGTTCAACCAACAAGCTACAGTTAGAGGAACTTAATAATTTGTTGGGTACACAAATTTTTAAATTGATTACTCAAAAAAATTACGGCACTCCAACTACCAGAGTTGTAGTCCTGGAACCAATTAATCTCATCTATTTCAGTTCAAATCAACAGCTATCATAAAACATGCTCACATAACTAATTTATCATGTATATTTTTTGAATAAGGTATTACTCATCACTGGCATTAGCGCAGTCATTGCTTATAGAGTCAATAGTGTTTACCTTCATGTATCTACTCTTCAGCACAGTGGTAACCACAAAAACTTCAACATTATAGCAACTCTTGTCAAACATAACAGCATTAAACACTAACAGGTCTTTCCCTTCACTAAAAACCAATAAATGAACACTTAATTTCAACATTTATTCTCCTCATCCAGTTCTATGCAAAGCATGGGAACTAGAAATCCACTGCCCAATTTCTGAAGTTATTGAGACAATTTCATTAAGTTACTACAACCTATTTTTTTTAAAGCCAATTAACACAGAAATTTGAGTTCAGAACAGAACTCCACAAAATAATGTTTGCAACTTAAAAGGTTTAATTAAAACAATAAATTAGAATTTTTAACTTGCAACCATGCATTCATTTAAGTTGTGGTAACAGGTCCCCTCAGTTACTTTTTAGAGTGGAATTGGCAAATTCAGTGTCTCAAAGAGCCTATATTCTGTTGCAGACTGTTTGCATGAAATTTTGAGGTCTTTTGCAAGCCCTAGAAAATAGCCGAATTTCAGTATAATCACTTTTAATTGAAGTGATATTGTTACTCAGGGTCCAACTCAAGCACACTCTCTTGGTAATTATAAAACAGTCAATTAAATCTAATTGGTGACAAAACTAAGTGGGAACGTTGCATGAGACAAGTCCCACAGCACATTGAAGTAGTGTTGTTGTTGTTTAGGATTAATGTTAAGATGTATCCCACAGGCAGAAGGTGTCATCGCTCCTGTAACGGACGCTGCTGGGGCCCGCAGGAGGATCAATGCCAAAGCTGTGAGTCTTTAACACATGCTGTATCATTTCACTTGCACAACAACACATACACACAGACAAATTGCAATATATTAAGGCTTTCGGTGTGATTTGACCTTGGACTTTTTGGTAGAATACATGTTCTTTTTGTTGCTAGATATAATTAATGACATTAATACAAGCAGTTTTTCCTTATTAAGCCTAAAGGGATAGTTCACCCAAAAATGAAAATTCTGTCATTACTTACTCACCTTTATGTTGTTCCACACCCGTAAGACATTTTCGTTCATCTTCTGAACACAAATGAAGATCTTTTTAATGAAATCTGAGAGATTTCTGTCCCTCCATTGACAGCTACACTACTGCCAATTTGACGCTTCAAAAAGTTCATAAAGAGATTGTAAAAACTAATCCATTTGAATTGAGCGGTTTAGTCCAAATTTTCTTAAGAGACTGTATCACTTTATATGATGAACAGATTGAATTTAGGTTTTTATTTAAAGGGTACCTATAATGCCCCTTTTACCAGATATAATATAAATCTCTGGTGTCCCCAGAATGTGTCTGTGAAGTTTCAGCTCAAAATACCCCACAGATCATTTATTATAGCTTGACAAATGTGCCCCTATTTGGGTGTGAGCAAAAACATGCCATTTTTGTGTGTGTCCCTTTAAATGCAAATGTGCTTTCTAGAAGAGGGCGGAACTTTATTAGCTTTGCTCAACAACAACAAAGCTGGAGAATCTCACGCAGCCAAAATGAGGATTGTCAGTAACGGTGTTCAGCCTTACACTGAAAATAATAGCATGACTACAAACAAGACATTTCAGTGTTTTCTGTTGGAGAGAATCTCTGTCGTTGACATGGTATATGGCAAAAAAGCAAAATATGTGCATTTTAATACACCAACATACATTGTAAAAAAAAAAGTTAAAAAGTTAGCCCAAGTTGGCAAATTAACACAAAGAAATAGACTTAATATTAAGGGCTAGATGTACTAACAGCTTGCTCCAGTGCAAACCCTCTTTTGGACGTTAAAAAAAACTACTGTCAGAATTAACTAAAGACAGTGAAAAATTAGCACTTAAAAGGGTTATTTTTGCAACTGACCTTATTGCATTTGTAGGAGTTTCCCTTTCAGGTGCAAAATTTATGGAAGTATTTAAATGAATCATGCAAGGTGATTTACTAATGTTTGCGCTAGTCAATTTACTGGTATTTGTGCCATTATTTACCATTCAAAAAAAGCATGTCTTAAACCAGACGCTAATTTGATAGATATCTTGGTAGATTGTGTTGGTCATTATGGAAAAAATCCAGCTGCGTCTGTCTTCTTTAATTTATGCATCGTCAGTATATCAAGCTCTGAACTTTCCATTCCCATTGCCGCTTTTTGCTTCCACTCCCATTAGCTTTTGCGCTCTCACACTAATTTGCCCTGTTTGGTAAATATGGCAGTTAAACTTCAAAATAACAGACATTTGTAGCAGATAAATATTGGAATATTGCTGTATATCAAAGTTTGAGACACACACACAAAAGAGTTTCAGACACTGAAACAAAATGAGTTTTGTTTGTAATGTAAAAACATTCTGAAGCACCTAGAGTGATTGCTCTTGGGAACTCGCTGATCTTCTTTGGCACTCTTGTGACACAACCTGTGGTGATGCACTCATGAGTGGGCGGCAGACACAAAAGGAGGGACAGCAGGGGATGGCAGGTTCAGTTTTCAATACATAATTAGGTATAATTAAAGAGGATCCAGTTCCATAGTGTGTCACGGCTGATGAGGGGTTGCACAGTTTGTCTGACAAATAATAGATTTAAGGATTTTGCTGTGTCCTGGTGACTTTTGACATATTTACAGAAGAGTAAAGTTATAAAAACTTCACTTTTGTCTTTGTGGTTACAGTGACAAAGACGGTGTGTGCAGAGCAGTGTGATGGACGCTGTTTTGGTCCGTACGTCAGCAACTGCTGCCACCGTGAATGTGCAGGAGGCTGTTTCGGACCCAAAGACACGGACTGCTTTGTATGTCAGCTCTTTATTTTTACCTCATTATGCATGATTTTAACGTGTAATAAAGGTAATGATAAATGCCTGCTTGCTTTGTTTTTTAACTAATTTAAAGGTGATGTTGTAATATGTGCTGAAAACACTGAACACATTCTCAGAACTTCCCTGACCCTAACGTTCTGCCAAGGTTCTCTCAAAGTTACATACAAACGTTCTTCCAGTAATGTTAAAAGGGTAATAGGATGCTATTTTACAAGTGCATTATTTTGTTTAATGGGTTAATAGAATAGGTTAACTTAAAAAAAAAAAAAAAAAAAAAACATTATTTTTCATATACTGTACATTATTGCAGTACCTCAGTCTGTCTGAAACATGCTGATTTCTGCAAAGCCCCTCCTTCTGAAAAGCTCAGAGTGCTCTGATTGGTCAGCAGACCCAGTGTGTGAGACCTCAAATGTGTCGGAAATGTAATGCCCCTTAACATAATCGTGAGCTTCAGCTTCCAAGGGCTTTAAAAGGGACCTGTTATGCCCTCAAGACGTAACATAAGTTTCTGGGGTCCCCAGAAAGTGTGTGTGAAGTTTCAGCTCAAAATACCCCACAGATCATTAATTACACAATGTTGTAAATGCCAATTTTTGAGTGGAAGGAAAAACATGCTGTTTTCGTGCATGTATCTTTAAATGCAAATGAGCTGCTGCTTCCCGCCCCTTTTTCCAGAAGAGGGTGGAGTCTGTACAACTCATGCCTCGGATTCTCTGCCAAAAACTAACAAAACATCTCTAGTTTTGATTATCATCTCTATCACGGCCACGCTCACGTGACATTGCAGTTCTTCATCATCATGAAAGTGTATTATTTGCATGCATTTTAAAGTCATAACATTTTAATCTTCTGATATATGGTTTTCTGAGCGCACACATTCGAAGCACTCGCACAGAAAGCCAGATGTCAGACGGCGTGTCTTGTGAGTATTAAACTGATTTCTCTTACATGTCATATTGCACTTAAACTGTCAAATACACACAAGGTTATGTCAAAAACATAAAGTTCACAAACACAGTCAGTTATGTCTGTGAATGTAAACAGCAGGGAAAGAAATTGCATGTGTATATTAGATCTGTGTATTAAAGTGACAGCGGCATAATGTACAGTGCTGTATAAAGCTGTTAATATTAATATAATCTTGATTAAATAACTTTAGTAGCTTTAATAAGAATACATTTCTTGAATGCTGCTGTTAAATGCTCTGGTGAGGAGATAAACATGGCGAACTTTGTAAAGCTCACTCAGGGGAGGAGCTAAGCTAATAGGGCGGAGTCCATCAGCAGTCATGGGCGGGGCTTCTCCTACTCTGGAAATCTGGAGCCGCTCTTTTGGAGAGACTGTGATTAATGGGGATTATAAAAAAAAGGAGTGGGTGGATTTAGGGTGGATCTGTGTTAAAACGCCTTATAAACACCTTATAAAAGTGAATTTTGCATAATAGGTCCTTTTTAAGCAATTGTAAATAATGAACATTTAATAATGTCGTCGGTTTTATCGTATCAGTTCGAGCCCCAGTTGGATTCTGAAAATCGATCAGAATCAACTTTGCAAGCAATATGCTAATATTTCACATTTTGCCGTATATGTTTGAGGAAGTAATATCTGGACTTTGATCAAGGCATTTTAGGCAGGTCTGGAGGAACAACATTATCAAAACATTCTTATTTAGAACATATGTTTAGCTGGTTCAGAGGTGTCTCTTCATTATAGTCATGTTTTATCGATCGAACACACACTTGCATGACTGTTTTTTTGTTCTCAGGCTTGTACCAACTTTAATGACAGCGGGGCCTGTGTGACACAATGTCCTCAGCCATTCGTCTACAATCCAACAACCTTCCAGCTTGAACACAATCCCAACGCCAAATACACCTATGGAGCGTTCTGTGTCAAGAAATGCCCACGTAAGTTACACTGATTTTTAAAAGAAGACAGAATTTTAATTTGCCCATTTTTTTTTAAACAAGGAAGCATCTTCCACAAGTAAGCTTTGTTGTTCTTTGACATAGATAACTTTGTGGTGGATCACAGCTCTTGTGTCAGAGCCTGTCCGAGCAACAAGATGGAGGTGGAGGAAAACAACATCAAGATGTGCATCCCGTGCACTGACATCTGTCCGAAAAGTACTTACCA
This sequence comes from Ancherythroculter nigrocauda, assembly GCA_036281575.1. NCBI lineage: Eukaryota > Metazoa > Chordata > Actinopteri > Cypriniformes > Xenocyprididae > Ancherythroculter > Ancherythroculter nigrocauda. The sequence continues at coordinate 59,224,233 of VTFQ01000003.1, forward strand.
TACTTACAAATTACAGCAAATAACCTCTAGGAACATATCTCTGTGCGTATGTTCATGTTTGTTTGTGGTGTTCAGTGTGTGATGGTATAGGGACCGGCAGTCTTCAAACAGCTCAAACTGTAGATTCCAGCAACATCGAGAAGTTTGTCAATTGCACCAAGATCAACGGCAATCTCATCTTCCTCATCACGGGCATCAAAGGGTGAGGAATGGTTCAATCTTCCAGGCTGACAGTTTTGAGTATTCACAAATGATATTTGTGTTTCTCTTTGAACAGCTATGTGCCCTCAGAAGCTGCTATAAATGCATTGCAGCGAGGCGGTTTCGATGAATGTAAAGCTGATGTGTAACTCTACCTGTTCTGTAGACATATGATCAACAGCCTTGATGTAAAGTCTGGGGCCGGTTGCATGACACCGTTTTCAACTAAAAACGAAAAACTTTTTATGTGTTTTGGCCATTAATTTAAACGACAACAGCATTTTCAGGGTCTGAAACTTTTGAAAACAGGTTTCAAAGTGCAAGTTTTTGAAAACGTTACCGTTATCTCCGTGTAAACTACAAAAACGTGAATTTGTGAAAACGTTGACATCATGCACATGCGTATATTACATGTTCAGTCTATAGGCGCGTAGTGTTTATTTACAAAGTGGCATCGCCATCTACTGGCCTAACAGCAGACTAAAGCATTTTTTGTCGTTTTCGCGGATCCGTGTGAACGGGGATTGTTTTGACAACGTTGTCATCTGTACAGAAAAAACACAAAGAATTTTTATTTTTTATTTTTTTAGTACATTGTTGTCATGTAAACATGCCCTCAGTTTAAATCCCAATGAGACTGACCTTGTCATTCCCAGGATATTATTACTCCATCAAAATCTGTTTATTAAGCAGAATATCTTCAGTTACAGGGGTATTCGTGGTTATATGTTAACTTTTTTTTTTTTTTTTTTTTACAAAATATTTGCATGGTAATATTTGGCTTGCTTCTATTTAAGTAAACACGGTTATTCAATATAATTTGAATCCACCTGACTATATTCATTTTACGTAAACGGGAGTATTTTCAAGGGTAAGATCAAGTAGAAATAGCTTTTTGCAACTGCTTATTTGAAATGTTTACTTTACAGTGTAATTTAGTGTACATCTGCACAAACACTCTTTGCATTCCTTAAAGGATTAGTCAAATAAAAATTTCCTGATAATTTACTCACCCCCATGTCATCCAAGATGTTCATGTCCTTCTTTCTTCAGTCGAAAAAAAACAAAAACGTTTTTGATGGAAACATTCCAGGATTATTCTCCTTATAGTGGACTTCAATGGACAATTCAAAGTAAATTATCAGGAACATTTTATTTGAAAGTGGACTAATCCTTTAAACTCATTGCCTGTTTTGCTTTTTTTAACAGAGACGCGTATCATGATATCAAAGCTCTGGATCCCGAGCGACTAAATGTGTTCCGCACCGTCAGAGAGATCACAGGTAGAGAGAGAGAGTTTGTCATTAGTCTTAAGATAATTTGGTAAAGCTACATTCACTAAATTAAGCATGCAAATGAAAAACTCATGTGAACACAAATTCATTTCTTAAGACTGACACATTCATGGATCCTTGTTTTGACAGCTAATAGGTTTTGTGGCAGTATTTCTAATTTGCTGAGTCTAATAGGTTACAAAAAACAGTTAGTCATGGTAGAAGACTTTTATTTCATTCAATCTGGTGTGTGCGCAAACAGATGTTATATTGCAGTTAAAGGGATAGTTCACCCAAAAATGAAAATTCTGTCATCATTTATTCACCCTCAAGTTGTTCCACACCTGTGTGAGTTTCTTTCTTCTGTTGAACACAAATTAATATATTTTGAAGAATGTTTCTAAATATTTTTAAAGAAAGTCTCCAGAAACTTTCCAGATTTTTTGGAAACTTTAAGCAAATTTGAAATTTTCGAAAACTTTTGGAAAGTGTCTAGAAATTTACCGTGAAATTTCAGCCCCTTTGCAACACTAGTAACCAAAAGGGTGTGTCTCATACGTTCTGAAAAGTGAAGCCACGGGCTCTTTGATCGCCCCCTGGAGGCTGGATGCAGTACAGGTCATAAACCCCGCCCTCTCAATGCAGTCGAATGAGGCTTCAGTGAAAACTTAAAAATAAATTCTGCTTTAAATAAAACTTTCTGAAAGATGGTTTTGGTCATTTAAGGTAGTTGTTATCACGCTGATATATATTCAGTTGTTCGTTTTTGTGATAATTTAGATTTTAGCTAGCAATTTGAGGCTATAAAAACGGGGTGTGTCGTCATGATTTGCAGTTGATTGACATCTTGTCTGAGGACTGTCTGAGCTTCGAGGGGAAATTGAAGATGTATTAACTAACTATTAATTTTCGATTTCTTTGTTATTTAACACCAACAAAATTAGTTGTTCAGCAGTAAACTGTACTAACCGACCTACAGGATCTGACGGATCACTGAACCTTTTTCTGTAACATTAAATATGGGTGTTATAAGCTAATTAATAAATGTTATTAGTTAAGATAACACACCTAATGTTAACCATGTCGGGAAAAAGCAGGTGATCGTTATCTGGCAGTTACTTATTATTTTTATGGGTATAAAATAATAACTAGCAGGACAAAACTAATGATAGCCTACTCTAATTACAGCAATCGATCTCCTGTAACTTTAGTTGAACTTGATTTAAAATGGCAGGACCTTTTCTGACGATTTAGAGTTGTTTCTAGTGGCATATTATATTGATTTTATCTACTGAATTTGCTGTTTCAAAAATATTATTGCTCTAGAAACAGAATAGCCTATTATTTTATAGGTAGAATTTTAAATTGTGTATAATTTTTATAGTCTGCTTAAAATACATGAATGATGACGCAGTCGTCTGGGCGGAAGTTTGATACCGCGCCTCCGGGCTCCACTGACGATTCCTTCTGCGCATGCCCAGGCTCCAAACTTTTTCTTTTTTTTTTTTTTTGACGTATTGCATAACGTGTCAGCGCCCATTCATCGGCCCATTTTGGCTTCAGTTCAATACAATGGAAGGAAGCGGCGTCGCGTCGTCCATCTTTTTTTACAGTCTATGTAACCAAACAGCTGATGGTGTCTGTGTGGTTTACCAGGGTTGCAAAGGGGCTGAAATTTCCAGACACTTTCCAAAAGTTTCCGAAATTTTCCAAAAATTCTAGAAAGTTTCCAAAAATTCCGGAAAGCTTCTGGAAACTTTGCAGCCCTATTGGTTATCAACATTCTTCAAAATAACTTCCTTTGCCTTCAGCAGTAGAACAAAATTCATATAGGTTTGGAACAACATAAGGGTGAGTAAATGATGACAGAATTTTCATTTTTGGGTGAAAAATCTTTTTAATGGAGTGAAACTTAATTAAACTCTGCACAATAAGAACTGTTGTCATGAACACAGTTCCCATGCCCACCATATAAACACACCTCTGATATTGATCATTAGAGCATGTTTGACTAAGGAAATCACTCCCAATGAAACATATTGCTTGATATTCGTTGGTGGGAAATTACATTTCTTCATTATTTTGTTGTTTTTGCTTTGTTTTTTACTGCTACATCAAGATATTAACTGTTGAATAATAGGTTTTAAAGTTTGTTTATTAAATCCATCCAAAGGTTACTTGAACATCCAGTCTTGGCCAGAAAACATGACTGACCTTGGTGTCTTTTCCAACCTTGTCACCATAGGAGGAAGAACTCTTTATAGGTACAATTCACATCTTATTCATGAGCAAATAGTATTTATCTTATTTGCATGATCATTATTTCATGGTCAACGTCGGTGGAACGGATTTCAGCGTTGTCGTACAGTACATTCAGCTCAATGAATTGCACCAGATCAGATTGTCTGCTAAAACAGACAAAATTCAAACAAAATGAAAGAGCATTAGGTTTGGAGATTTTTAGTGATCCTCGTCTCATGTTTTCTCAGTGGTATTTCTCTGCTGATCCTGAAGCAGCGCTGGATCTCTTCACTGCAGTTCCAGTCTCTGAGAGAGATCAGCGCCGGTAACGTCTACATGACCAACAACAGCCAGCTCTGCTTCTACAATACAGTGAACTGGACCGGTCTGTTCCGCACCAGCACCCAAAGAGCTGTGATCAAGAACAACAGAGACCCCAGAGAGTGCAGTGAGTGTTTTAGGCAATACTGTCAAATGAAAGATGGTTTTAGGCCGAGTGTCCACCAAAGCATTTTTAGCCAGCTGAAAACACCTGCGCTCTTCTGGAAAAGCCTTGCTGCGGGCACTTGAAAGGGCTTCAGCAGCGCAGCATTTTTTGTTTTTTTTTCTTCGGTTGAGACACTATATTTTCTATGATATGGAATATATGGAATATATTCTTTAGGATAAACCCCTTGAGATGCATCATCTCATTTTCAAGCCTTAATTGATATGATGAGGAATATGATATCGAATACTGTTGCAAATAATTAGGGTACGTAGATACACATTTGACGATAAATTGCAGCCAGTGAAGATGCCTTCTAATATTGAGTGCAGACCTTTTGAATAAATCATAATACAATGGTGGGTATCAAATGAACATTCAATAATAAATCTGCACAATTTCTTCTAAGCTTTAGTAAGAGGCAAAAGATTAGTTTTAGATGTATTGTGTTAAACTACATGATCACAAAAGGGTAATTTTCTAACATTAGATCGATACAATACACTGGTTCCAAATTTAATCTTATGAAGTATATAGTCAATATGAGGTTTAAAAATAAGTTTGGGATCCAGCCATAAGACCAAATATTTAATTTGAACTACTTTATGCAAGTACGTGCCATCATTACACACTGTTTGATTATTAGATTTTAAACATACGCTTTGTACCAAAGATCATGATGTGAGATTTAGCTTTATTAAGTGATAATTTATTCGAATAGAACCAATCTTGCAGATCATTACAATTTGATTGGAGTATATTTTGAATTTGAGTCAAGTAAGGTTCAATGACATTATTGTCTGCATAAAGATGGACAGAAGAGTGTGAAAGAATTAAGGGAAGATCATTATTGAAAAAAGAAGAGGACCCAATATTGAGCCCTGAGGTACACCTCTTTCTTGAATAAACAAATCAGACTGTTTCCCTTGAATAACAACACATTGTTTTCTGTTATGTTAACCACAATAAAGAATTTTGAGAAAAAACAACTTCATAAAGCTTATCTAATAGTAGATAATGATCAACTAAAACAAAAGCGTTCTTAAGATCAATAAAAATCAATATAAACTGAACTAATATCTTATTTCGCAAATAGTTTGTTTCTGAATATCAAAATGTCGACACAATGTACTTGCTCTGAAGAGATGTGCTTGTTGTTATCGTTTGTTATCGTTGAACAAGCAGAATGTGACGGTTGGTCGGTATGGTATTTGTCCCGCCCCTCTTCCACTGTGATTGGACAGCTGGGTAAAAAGTGACAGTGATGAGTGCTATGTTTTAACCATAGTTGAACATTCTTCAGCTCTCTGCATCCGGTAGAAAAGCAGAGCACTCAGAGCTCAGCGTGAAATAGACGCTCAGCACTTCGTCATGCTGCTAGTGTTTTAAAAATGCGGTGGTCCCATTGAAAACAAATGGAAAAATACGCTAGCTTCCTGAAAAAAAAGCTTTGGGCTTGCAAAAGGCTGCAACCCCTTATTATAAACTTATCTTCTGTTTTGTTCTATTAAAAATGGTCAAATTTGTCGCTATTTTTAAGGTAAGACACTACAAGTGAATATGATTTTGAAAAAAATAAATAAATAATTGATATCACCATACATTCCCCAGTTGATTAATCACATTAAGTACATCAAGAAAATAGTTTTCTGAAATGTTATGTTTACATATGCAAATGGTGAGATTTTTACAGAGGAGATTTTGGATATTTGTTTTTATCACTCCATAAATCAGAAAATACTGTCAATAAAAATTCACCATGTTTGGTTTTCATGTTTTATGGGGATTTTTTATACTGTGCAAACTGTATATTATATCCCCTAACCCTAAACCTACCCATCATAAAAAACTTTTTGCATTTTTACATTTTCAAAAAACATCACTTAGTATGATTTATAAGCTAGTTTTCCTCAATGGGACCAAAATTGTCCCCTCAAAGACAATGATTTTGGATATTGTCATCGTTTGTCTTTATGCAAGACAAAATTTCTATCCTTTATCACACTGAAAGTGTGATATTGACACAGTATTGGCTAAATGACCTATAAAATTGTCAGCCAAGTTACCATCATAGAGCACTTGAGCATTAATAATAGACTAGTATATGTGATTGGCCAGTTTTTGAATTTCAATATACTTCACCTTTGGGACGCACAGGACATAAAGACAATCGTTTTACAGGGCAATATCTTATGTACGGTAAGAAAATTCGCTGAACTGATGAAATGGAGAAACACAGGCTTATCTGAAATGGAGATGTTGACAGTTGCAGAACACTTCCCACAGTGCCACACTGCCAAGCCGCACTTGATGTAATTAGCGTGATAATAAGTGTGTGGTGTGCAGGATCAATCGCGCTGTTAGCCGGCTCATCATTGGCCTCTTTTCAACACTGCCGATCACAGGAGTCTGATATCCCTGGATTGTCCAACAGCCCTAATTTATGGATTAACATCAGCAATATGTACTTTAAAAATGTGCTAAATTGACACAGGCAGTTTTCTTTCTTATGTCAACACATTTCCTATTGAAATTTGGGGAGGAATATATAGATGTTTAGCCGTACGTACATTATATCCATTATATGGATGACCTTTAATTTTATTAAACTTTAATATGCATGTCATGGGGCATTCAAAAATTGTTTATTGTGTAACTTGTGTCCATATAATGCCCGTATATGATTGTAAAGTAATTTTTAAATGTCTTCCGCAGCCCAACAGAAGATGGTTTGTGATTCGCTATGTTCAGCGGCAGGATGCTGGGGTCCCGGTCCAGATCAATGTCTCTCTTGTAAATACTTAAGCCGGGGAAGGACATGTGTGAAATCCTGTAATCTTTATGATGGGTGAGTAAAAGACATTGAAATTGACTTCAGATAATGAACAAAAACAAGGACAAATATGATCTGCTGGGTCCAGAATCATGCTGAAATGTAGATTCACTTAGATTTAGAGCACCAGTCAAAGGTGGTACTTGTTCTTTATTAGAACTCATTTTCCACATAGAAAAATAAAGCATATGTTAAATTCTTTCCATCTAGATATAACATTTCATATTCATATAAGTGGTCATGCAGAATAAGGCATTAATATGTGTTTTATAAGTACTAATAAACAGCCAATTTGCAAGCTACTTAAAAGTGATAATTGTTCCCCATACTGAAGTGCTACCAATTCATTCTGCTAATGTTTCATGAATAACACCCACTGTGTGGGCGCCATTTTAAACTCTACGATTTCTGACGTGCACATCGCTAGATTATTGGTTACAGCCATGGTAACTGCAGTATTTTTTTGTTTTATGAAGACTATCTATCATTTAAATTGCCATTCACCCCTAGTCACTTTGTAAACAGAATTGTGTACAAATTTCTGCCTTGGGGGTGTGTGAGAAAAGATTAAAAGAATCAGAGAGAGGGATGGATTTCATCTAAAAGTTACTCGTCTGAACGCAGAAGGCAGCAGCACTGTGTCTGGCCGGAGCTACTGCACAGGACAAAATCCAGCTAATTGTTCCTCGGCCTGTCCCAAGCGAGCTCAGAACACACTGCCATCTGTGAATGACAAAGAGGAAACACTGATCTGACAACAAATTTACATTCTGGTCCACTGGGACCGTCAGAGAAGAGCTCTTTGGTTGGCACTGCATTTCTGGTGTAGTCATTAAACAATGGCAACTCTGACCAACATCTGAATAGGATTCCCCGTGGCAGAAAAATGTAATTTAGTTCCTAACAATAATCAGCTGTGGGGGAGTGTCATATTTTAGAGAATGAACCAAGGTCTCATTACACTCAATTAATTGTGCTTTAGATCAGCTGCTGTTGCGTGGAGTCTATGAATGGTGATGTGCCAAACAGCTCCAGTTGCTCAACCAAGAGTTCAGACCTGAGAACAGCTCTATGTATTTTTCCTGGAGTAATTGGGGTTAGAGGTTCTGATCGCTTAGAGAATCAATTTAAGTCCATTTAATTAAAATTAAAATGATCAAATAAAATATACAAGTTAAGAGTTGTAGGTAATTTTAATTATTCAGAGAATCATTTTAAATGTGTGCTGAATTAGAATGCAGAGTTCTGATTCCAAATATTTAGAGAATCAATTTAAATTATGTTTGCTGAATTTAATTTTAAAATGTAACTTCACTGATTTTCAACCTGCTTTGTGTTGTTACAATGCTGGTAGTATATGTAAATTAACAATGTTTTCCTTTAGAGTAAACTCAACGCTGCGTCGACTGACACTATTGGGATGCGCCCTCGCAGAACCCTGTGTAACAACACGCTATTCATGGCCGAAGCCCCTTTTTCATTCTTTTCTTCTGCCCTGTTTACACCTGGTATTAAGATGCATTTTGGTCGATCAGATCACAAGTGGACGACGCTAAATACAGGTGTAAACGGGGTCTAAAACATTTTGAGCTTGTCCACTTTCGACCACTTCCAGAGGTAGCTGAAAACAGATTGCTTTCGTAGTGTAGACGCTCATGTGGTCGAATGTGTTCGAACAGCCACAAAAGACAGCCTACTCTCCACCTACTGACCTAATGCGTAAACATAAACAAGATTTAAACTTTGGTTTGGTAAAAAGTTTGGTTTGAAGGTGAAAAACGTGCCAAGCACAATGTTCTCGCACCATTCCTGATTTCTAACACACACTCACAGCGTTCGGCGTGGCCTTGCAATTGTCAGAGCAGAAACGTGTTTTCTGGCGTCTCCGGTCGCGTTCATATGTAAATTGCACAAGCTAATTTTTCCATTAGATCAAAAGCTCTGAAAGAAACCCATATATTTACCCATCCCATCCATAGACCCTCCCCTCAAAGAAATCAGGACAGAAGTGGTTGAAAGTGGACAAAAGAGAAGGATTAAAACACCAGGTGTAAACGGGAACGTGTCTCCCTCGTCTACTTGTGATCCAATCGAACAAAACACATCTTAATACCAGGTGTAAACAGGGCATAACTTATTGTGAATTAAAGATATTTTGTGTCACAAGTGTCCCTGGTCTCTCTTAGGCCCTGTTTACAACTGGTATTAAGATGCATTTTGGTTGATCGGATCATTTTCTTCCAGTCCCCCATCCACCCTCTGAGGAGGGTGTTGGGGTGAAAAAAAGCTTGTTTTTAGAGTGGAATAAAAATGACTGGGGATGACTGGTGTCAGGTTGAGTCCTCACAAGTAGAAGGGCAGTTGTGGCCTAACGGTTAAAGAGTTGGACTTATAACCCTAAGGTCACAGGTTCGAGTCTCAGTACCAGCAGGAATGAACTTCCACTTCCATACCCACAGCTGAGGTGCCCTTGAGCAAGGGCCTAACCCACCTAACCCACCTAACCCCCAATCACTCCCCGGGCCACAGCAAAAAAAAAAAAGACTGCCCACTGCTCCAGGTGTGTATGTTCACTTGGTGAAGTGCAGTGTACAAATTCCAAGTATAGGACACCATACTTGGCCACATGTCACATCACTTTCACTTGTTTAGTTCTGGGGCGGTCTAAACTGAGGTTAGGCCCACTCCTTACCCTGAGAAGTAAAGTAAGCTAAGCTTGCTTTATTAGGTCCAAGTAGCCTGCTGTTTGGCTCCCTGAGAGAATATTAGAATATAGACTACAGATCCTTCATTGGATCACTTATTGAATTCTTGCACCTGGGAACAATGCAAGTTGCTTGACTAAAAGTTTGCTAAGAAGTATTTCCTACTAAAGCAAGGTGGTATTTGACTCTGGTAAGCATAATAGCTGACTGGTGGGAGTGGCCTTGGACAGCAGCATGCCTACTGCATTATGGGTGTTAAAGTTTTCTTGCCTATTTGGCAAAAGGGAAGACAACAGCCTTTTTTTCTCTGCTCTCTCTAGTCAGGTGGCAGCGATTCAAAAAAAAAAAAAAAAATGCCTTTCTAATGGATAGGCAGCCAAGTTTTATTGAAATCCCATTTTGCCAGTGGTGAAGTTTCCCTTTAGAGCTGGTATAGGTAGATGGTAGATAGAAAACTTTGTAGTTAGTTAAGTTGGTTTAGGGCATCACATTAGCACCCATTTTGACCATAACATTTTCCAGTGTGAGAAACTTCAAACTGTGAGTGCTTGTACACTCGATTTCCAATGTTTTAAGATCTTGGAGGTTTCTTTGATCCTCACTCTGTTATTGACAAGGCACCATCTTTCCCTGTTTTGGAACCGCCTCTCCAAATTTTCCTCTGAAACATGGGCTGATGGAAACGAACAAAGGAAAAGGGTATTGATGGCTCTGCTGGGCAGCTCCTCTGCCGTATCTCCCACAATCTGAGCTGCCATCTGCTTAGATAAAATTTAAAGAGGACTGTTTGTTCTATCCTCTCAGGCCAGTGCAGAGAAAGATTTTTCTAATTAAAATGCCATTATTTTTTCATGGATCTTACTCAGCCGACTAGTGTATTAGCCAAGTTCTCGCCAGTGTGTGAATGTAGTGTCTGTGGTTCAGTTGGCCATGGTTCAAGAAGACATGGAGAATGAGTCGGAGACAAAACAAAACCTGCTGTATGTGTTGCTGCTGAGAAAATACGTCATGTACTTTGACTAAAATGTTTTTGACTGATTTGCATGATAAAATAAGAGTTAAAGGAATATTTATAAGATCATTGTTTGTGCATATACAGCCAAATGGTTGTTAGGAAAAAAAAAAAAAAAAATATATATATATATATATATATATATATATAGTGTCTGAATATTTCAATTTGTTTGTATGTTTTAGAGATGTTCGAGAGTTTGCCAATGGATCTGTGTGTGTGGAATGTGACAGCCAGTGTGAAAAGGCTGAAGATAAAACTCTTACCTGTCATGGCCCTGTAAGTAAACCAAGTAAACATCAGTCTTTCATAAAAATGTATTAAGTTAAAGGCAGAGTCAGTAGGATTCCTTTCCATCGGCTGTGGAGGTGAAGACAACAACTCCCATGATTCCACGCTCATTCACTGCGTCATCAAGCTGCGGCTTTGTTTTGAACAAGTGACCTCTAGCGGCGAAAATTACATATTGTGCCTTTAACTTTTTTAATTACGTTTTTTTTTTTTTTTTTCAAATCCCACCCTGCATTTTTGAATTTCAGACCACTTGTAAATATACCACATTACAGAAGTAAAATGGGCATCATTGTGAAATTTGTGGATATTTTTCTGCAAATTCAGTTAAGAGTACTCCATTTTGTCTGTTAAATGCAAAATGCAAGTGCAGTAGTTTTGGATATAAACGCCAATAAACAAAGCTGTTCGCTTCTTAAGATAACCTGTCTGTCCATCACAATTCCTAAGCTGCATACTTAGCAAACATCAGAGCTGTCAGAGAATGTAAGAACTCGCCCAAGCGTGTGACACCCACTTCAAAATGGGCAATTACTTAGATCAAATATGTATGAATTTGTTTATGTTGTCAACACCGCTATGTGATTTAAGTAAAACTTTAATGAAAGCGTAATGTTGCTCAAACTCACAAGAAAGTACCAAAATGTGATGTGCATAAAATATTACCGTGTTTCTTTTGGGATAAGCATCAATATAACATTGTAGACAAATTATATTTATAGGTGATTCTCCTGCATTTTGTCTGTATGGTTTAGGGTCCAGATCACTGCGTGAAGTGCTTGCATCTGAAAGATGGACCCAACTGTGTGGAGAAATGCCCTGATGGTCTGCAGGGAGCAAACAGCTTCATCTTCAAATATGCTGAGACCAACAACGAGTGCCATCCCTGCCACCCCAACTGCACCCAGGGGTAAGTGTCTGTCTGTACTATATATGTGTTTGCTTTTTCCTCCAGGCCAGCACTACTCAACACAAAAAGCTTTTTTTTCTTGTTTAAAGCACTGTGATTTCATCATTGTCATGGCAACTGCAGTAATTACATTACAAACATCTTTCCATGTCTTCTTGCCTTGATAAGGAGCAAGTTATAAATACAATGTGAAGGTAGAAATTTGATGACGTTTATGGCATTTTTAAGCATGGCTTATCCAATAATATTTTCATTGTACTGAGGATGCTATTATTTGATCAAAACTACAGTAAAAACAGTAATATTGTAAAATATTATTACAATTTAAAATAAATGTTTTCTATTTTGATATTTTTTAAAAAGTTATTTATTCCTGTGATCAAGGCTGAATATTCAGCATCAGTCTTCAGTGTCACATGATCTTTCAGAAATCATTCTAATATGCTGATTTGCTGCTCAAGAAACATTTATGATTATGATCAGTTGAAAATGGCTGTGCTGCTTTTTTTTTTTTGTAGAATCTGATATTACCGTATTGTTCCGAATATAATGATATGATTTTTTTTCTTAGAAATACATCTGAAAAAAATAGGTTTGTCTTATATTCAGGGTCTAGAATTTTACGTGTCAATAATATACCCGCAACAATAGGTGGCGCCAAATACGTGTGTAAACACATGTGCCAACAAATATGGCGTGTCAGAGTGTGATGTTAGAAGATCGAGAGCACAAAAAGACAGTCTTAAAAACACTAACATTCAAAGAAAAGCTTACCGTCTAAGACAGAACGCGTCTTTGCGTCTAAAAACATGAGACGCATCTAAAATGTTTTGAGCTTGTCCACTTTCATTCACTTCCAGAGGTGGTCGAAAACACATTTGACCAGATTGTGTTCATAGTGTAACCGCTCATGTGATCGAACATGGTCGAACAACCACAAAAGACGACTACTCTCTGCCTACTGACCTAATGCGTAAACATTTTGCACATTTGTCATGGTTTTACAGGTAACAGAGCAGAAACGAAAGCTGCTGCTTTGCATGTTTTTTCCATCATCTCTGGGTGTGTTCATATGTAAATTGCACAAGCTTAGTTTGTCCCTTAGATTGAAAGATCTGAAAAAAAAAACATACATTTACCTGTCCATAGACTAACTTAGACTAAAGTGGCACCTGAGCTTTCTAAAGTTCACTAGCCCTGCTCTAGGCAATCCTTTGCTCAGTTTCATCTTGGAAATCTCTTCTGCATTCATTTAAAACAGCCCAATCTGCATGTAACTATGTAAACTTTAACTGCCCAGTGGAATGACAAATTTGGGTGCGGTTCCACAATCCTTCAGTGTCACGTCCCGTAGATCTGAGGCAGATCATACCGCGCATGGATACACTAGTGACATCCACCCAGTCTGAGCCTGTTTTGTTCTGGTCTGTCTTGGCTCTCAAATCAAAGCTCTTGCGATGCTCTAGGACACCATAGCAAAGCCATTGCGATCCCTTCATCTTGTTGGTGACAGTCATTGCCGCTGGTTACTGTCAGGCGTGGGCTCTTCAGCACTGTTCTCTATGATCACTGAACACAGTCACCACCGTCACAGTGCTCCAACATGCCTTATCCCTGTATGTAGAGCTCTGGAGATGATTCCAGCTACTAGTGCTAGATAGAGGATTAGGAAGATCAGCGGCTGACATGGTGCACATTTACTGTTCAAAAGATTGGGCTCGGTTAGATTTTTTTAGATGATTTTTTTTTTTTAGAAAAATTACAGTAAAAACATTAACATTGTGAAATATTATTGTAATTTGAATAGGGCTGTCAAAATTAATGCATTAGCGCTTTCGATTTTTTGTTTTCGTTTTAACGCGCTAAAACTATTTAACACAACTAACGCAGCATCTGTTTTTTCCATCATAATTCGGATAGCATTACATTACATTGATCACGCTCTTATTCATGCAAATGCTTTTAAACCATTCAAGCTCCAAAAGACAAACAAGAACATGCTATCTGTGATAGCCGAGTCATGTGACACACGCACGACTCGTGCGCGCCAGTATCGAGTTCTCTTTCACGCTTGAACAAACAATAACACACACAATTATGCCAAAATGCCAGTTTTATTGAGTATCCTCATAAGAGCAGTCTTAAATGAGTCAAATAATATCTTAAATGAATTTAAGAGAAAATGGGATGCGCGTCAGATCCGCATCATGTTTGGCAGCGGCAGCTTTTAAAGTGACAGCAGCCTAATAAACCAGTTTCTGTGATGATGTCTGTCATTAATGCTCATCAAACAACAAAGCTTACAGAGGAAATTGTAGCTTTAATAAGGATTAATCTATAATTAATTTATAATTTATGCAGTGAAGACTGTAAAGTGTTTGATGACTTTATTCAATTTCTGTATATTTCCTACTTGTTAGACAGGTAAATATGACATTTATTATATATGATATTTATGTGAAGATTGTTTTAAGTTCACTTAAATTAAAAGTTGTTATTTTTTAAAGAAATTGATAGCTTTCAGGTATACTATAATGTTGAATGTCTATAATTAATGTTTTTTAAAAAAAATCAATTTCACAGAGACATCAGTAGCAGAATTAGTATCAGTAATACTAGACTTTGTTCATAAAAATATGTCTTTAAGTTGTTTCTACATTAATTTGGAGAGTAACTGTGAAATTATTACAATATAAATATATTTAAAAATCTTTCTATTATGCTGATTTGCTGCTCAAGAAACATTTGTTATTATCAATTTTAATAACCATTTATTTTTGTAGAAACGGTAGTTTTTCAGGATTTTTTGATGAATAGAAAGTTCAAAAGAACAGCAGTTATTTTGCATATTGTTTTTCTAACAATGTAAGTGTCTTTACGGTCACTTTTGATCAATGTAATGTGTTCTTGCTGATTTAAATATATAAAAAAAGTTTTTTAAAAAAAACAAAAAAAAAATTTAAAACTTTTGAACAGTAGTGTATATGCGACAAGGTATTGTAGTAATAATATTTTAATTGGTATTTTTGTTCTGTTTTGTATCACAGGTGTACTGGACCCCGGATTCAAGATTGTATTGGGATGCTGGACAGGTAAACACCTGGATGTTTTCTTCATCCTTTTTACCCCCCAGACTTTTCAAGGCACTGTTTTATATATATATATATATATATACACATACTAAGAATCAACTAAGTGTAGTTTAAAACATTACAAAATCTTTCCAGGTCATTTTTCACTTGAACTTCTCATATTTGTTGTGTATAGAGTGTATTTTGACGGTGTGATCATTAGGTGTTATGATTTGAAAGAACACGGCACTATTTCTGGAAAAGCAGTAGGCCTTCTAAAACCTTAACACTTTTTTCTTCACTTGTTTTTAAAAATATTAACAGAAAAAAGAATGAGACAGCAAAGTATTTTTCAGTAGAGCTATAATGCCATTTTCCTTTAAAACAATGCATTAGATACTCAAAGTTGAGCCCTTCTCAAAATCTAAAATGAAAAACTGAATTTTTAACTGAAATGGTTATATTTTCTATGTTTTAATCCTTGTGTTGTCCTCCAGGACTCCTCTGATTGCAGCTGGGGTGATTGGAGGGATGTTTGTGGTCGTGATCGTGGCGCTCGGATTTGCTATCTTTTTCCGTCGGAAGAGCATCAAGAAGAAAAGAGCCTTACGCCGTTTCTTAGAAACAGAGGTGAGAGCTAAAAATGAGTTTGAATAATTTGGAGAGCGGTGCATTAATTTGATAAGCATGATGTTAGGAGAAACAGAGTCTAAAAAAAAGAAATGAATCTGGTGTTGTGGTGCATGGATGGGTCTGTGGGCTCTATAGCCAGTCTCAGTTTTCCATTTGAAAGTGCTTCTCTCACTTCAATGGCGGGAAAACTCAAATGGAATAATGGAGATCATTTTCAGATCCTTAAATGGGATCGCAGGAAAGTACTTCAAAATGTTCTGCAGCCAGTGTGTCTGTGTGAGATATAAAGTTTAAGTCAATATCATGGAATCTGCAGGTGTGTTTGGGAGTGTATTGCACCAAATCGATCTACTGTTTCGAAATCTACTTCTTGCAGATAAATCCAGTGTTGCAGTATTATTTCTTTTGACATAAAACATATAATACACTCAATATAAGGATTGTTAATAAACTATTTAGGTCTGTCCATAGCAACCAATTTGACATTAGGATGTTTTATTTTAATGGTGGTTCTGTCACCCATATAAAAGAGTTGAAATCTAAGGAAAAGTATAGCAATCTGAATTCAGAGGACCAGAGCATACGTGCAGGAATATATGGATGCAGTACTGTAGATACTGAGGTTCAAGATCCTTGAAGTTAAAAAGAAGTATTTTGAACTGAATACATGATGAGACGGGAAACCACTGCAGAGTCATATGAACAGAAATGTGTACTTTTAAGAAGTCTAGCTGTTTTGTTAAAAGTTATGTAATTTGGCAAAGGTTTTACTGCCTAGGCAAATGAAGACAGATTAAGAATAAGACTTACATATTTGCATTCCTTTGTGCTGTTTTTCCATTGTTTTTCTATGTAAACATGCACTAGATGGACATCTTTAACCATTGCATTCACATCTTGCATCTTTTGCAGTGTTTCATTAATGACACGCCATTCTAAAAATGCAGCGCTTTTAAAGTTAAAATAAGTTCAGCTTTTAAAAAACACATTGGGCTAAACTGCTTAATTCATATGGATTAGTTTTACAATCTCTTTAGGAACTTTTTGAAGCATCAAAGTGTCAGTTGCATAGCTGTCTATGGAGGGACAAAAATCTCTCAGATTTCATTTAAAATATCTTTATTTGTGTTATGAAAATGTACGAAAGTCTTACGGGTTTGGAACGACATGAGGGAGAGTAATTAATGACAGAATTGTAATTTTTGGGTGAACTATCCATGTAACTTGAGAAGCCATTCAAACTGAAAAGCTGTGCAACTTAAATAGGCAAAACATTACCAAATGAATACATTTGTACATGATGACACTAATGAAATCATACAGAACATGAGTCCATAATGTTGCCAACTAGTGGCTGGCAGATGAAACTCAAATAGGAATTGTACTTATGAATTAATTTGTGATTGTGTTGAGTGATTTTGGTTTTGATTATGTGTTTTGTGCAGCTGGTAGAGCCTTTAACACCGAGCGGCACGGCACCTAACCAGGCACAGTTACGTATACTGAAGGAGACGGAGCTCAAGAGGGTCAAGATCTTGGGAACAGGAGCCTTTGGCACTGTTTACAAGGTACTACATTCACTTTTATGATCCATGTGTTCATATGAGTTTTACGTGTTTCCTCGAGTTCTGCTGCTTCATCTTTTTTTTATTTTATTTTTTTATAAGGGAATCTGGATTCCAGAAGGGGAAACAGTGAAGATTCCCGTGGCCATAAAGATCCTCAATGAAAGTACAGGACCTAAAGCCAATGTGGAGTTTATGGATGTAAGTAATTCATAATTAAACCTCATTTTACTTTTCAATAGGAATTTACTAGGATTTACTGAGATCGCCAATAGTGCAAATCAAATACCAATAATGTCATGAATTGCATGCATTTTTGTATACGTTTAACATTAGATGAACAAGCTCTTGCTTTTGAGGCCTTATGGGCTTTGAGATTATATCTTAGCAACATGCTAACATTAAAGGCAGCTGTTTGTATTGAACACAAAACGGCTCATTTTGCATTTCATTTATGTAAGTGAATCATTGCATACAGTAAATATACTATTGGACCTAGAGTTCACATAATGTATAAGGATGGAAATGATCCAAGGTGTTGATCAAACCAGCACATTTCCAGTGTTTCTATGTTTGTCCTCCAGGAGGCGCTGATCATGGCCAGCATGGAGCATCCTCATCTAGTGCGTCTGTTGGGGGTCTGCTTGAGTCCCACTCTTCAGCTGGTGACTCAGCTCATGCCCCACGGCTGTCTGCTGGACTATGTTCATGAGCACCAGGAGAACATCGGCTCCCAGCTGCTGCTCAACTGGTGCGTGCAGATCGCAAAGGTAAGAGTTCACGTGAGCCACTGTATTTTTGCCTTTGTCTGAAATAATGCATCTCAACATACCCTTCCCAGAGTTAATTGTAAATGCAATATGTACAGTGGTACAACTTAACAAAAATGTGCTTTTCACTATTCCCATAGTGTATGGGTGCAGAAAAATAGATGGTTTTTATTGAACATTGATGGAGCAAAAAAAAAAAAAAAAATGATATTCACCATCTAAATCTAAGCATGTCATGTCAGCAAATGGAAAAGTCAGCCAGCTATTTATTATCATGTTAATTATTGTCTTTTACAGAGGATTAGGGCCAAGCAATAATAAAAAAATAAAACCATCTCGAGATTAAAGTTGTTAAATTTCCAGAAAAAACTTGTTAAATTTAGAGAAAAAAATCGAGATAAAATGTTGAGAATAAAGTCATTAAATTATGAGAATAAAGTCATTAAATTACGAGAAAAAAGTTGTTAAATTATGAGAACAAATTCGTAATTTAACGAATTTGTTCTCGTAATTGAACAACTTTTTTCTCGTAATTTAATGACTTTATTCTCAACATTTTATCTCGACTTTTTTCTCATAATTTAACAAGTTTATTCTCAACATTTTATCTTGACATTTTTCTCGTAATTTAACGAGTTTTTTCTCGTAATTTAACAAGTTTATTTTCAACATTTTATTTTGACTTTTTTCTCGAAATTTAATAACTTTAATCTCGAGATGGTTTTATTTTTTTATTATTGCTTGGCCCTAATCCTCTTCCGTAGTCTTTAGCCTCAACAGCAGGGGCACATTTTACCCCAAATTTTACATATTCTCCCATTTTTGAAAAACTGTTGCTTTAATTATCTTGACCAAAACTTTGTCTCAAAATATAGTCAATAATTTTATCATTTCTCATTTGCTACATAAAAACATTAAATATTAGATCAAATTAGTGCAGAATCAACTTTGCATCATGGATCAGCCAAATTTCCATGTGCATAATCCAAAGCAGTTGTTAAAGGATTAGTTCACTTCAAAATTCAAATTATCCTGATAATTTACTCACCCCCATGTCAAGATGTTCATGTCTTTCTTTTTTCAGTCCAAAAGAATTTTAAGGTTTTTGAGGAAAACATTCCAGGATTTTTCTCCATATAGTGGACTTCACTGGGGTTCAACAGGTTGAAGGTCCAAACGTCAGTTTCAGTGCAGCTTCAAAGAGCTCTACATGATCCCAGACGAGGAATAAGAGTCTTATCTAAAGAAACAATCGGTCATTTTCTTAAAAAAATAAAAATTATATACCTTTTAATGACAAATTCTCATCTTGCACTGCTCTGTGATGCGCCACACATTACATAGTCATGTTGGAAAGGTCACACGTGACTTAGGCAGAAGTACCGATCCAGTGTTTTACAAAGTGAACGTGCATAAGACTAAGTCAAACGTTCTTTACAAAAAAAGGTAAAACAACAATGTCAGATGATTTTGAAGTTGGAGGAGAAAATGAGATGTAGTTTTTCGCCCTACCATGGTACGCCTACGTCACACGTGACCTTTCCAGCGTGATTACATAATGCGTGACACATCGCAGAGCAGTGCAGGACAAAACCATAATTTATTTTTGACTGAAGAAAGAAAGACATAAACATCTTGGATGGCATGAGGGTGAGTAAACTGAAGTGAAGTGAACTAATCCTTTAAGAAAAGTCCTGAGCTGAATTTTTGTGCCATCTAGTGGTTTAAAAGAGAATAAAGTCAAATGCGCCTTTGACAGTATATATATATATATATATATATATATATATATATATACTGGCCGCACATATCTGCAGGCTGCTGAACCACTAAACTCTTGTTGCTTTGGCTCAGTCGGGTACCACATCAAACACAAGGACATTCTTAGAAGTACTTGGAAGGAAGAAGCTCTGGTGTCTCATGCGTCAAATGAGTGCAACTGCCCCCCACCGTGTTTAAAGAGAAAACTTCTTTCTTCAGCTCTGTGATTGAAACATTATGTAATGGACTGGTGTATGAAGGAGTTCAGGAAAAATATCCTCAGCTACCCAACAGACTTTCCATTTTCCTACTCCGAGTCAGCATCGCATGAAATATTTATTTATCGTTATTTCATTCCACACGTTGAGCTGTGGTGCTCAAATAGTCAATGCAAGTTGAAGCCCAGTAAAGAAATTAATGCTTTTAATCAGTAAGGATGCGTTAAATTGATAAAAGTAACAGTAAAGACATTTATAATGTTACAAAAGATTTGAAAAAGATAAATTCTGTTCTTTTGAACTTTCTATTCATCAAAGAATACTGAAAAATAAAACGTATCATGGTTTTTCCACAAAAATATGAAGCATCACGACTGTTTTCAACATTGATAATAATCAGAAATGTTTCTTGAGCAGCAAATCATCATATTAGAATGATTTCTGAAGGAGCATGTGACACTGAAGAATTTCAGCTTTGATCACTGGATATAAATTTAATTTTAAATTATATTAAAACAGATTATTATTATTACAAATCTTACCGACCCCAAATTTTTGAATGAAAGTGTATTTTTTATGCAGATTTTAGGATATTGCATTAAAATGCTGGATCTAAAAGCCAAGATGTGAATAACATTTGAAATGCTGAAATGCTGCTTTAGACATTGAAGAACTTGTGTGAGACAAAGCATTGATAGTTAAAGCTTTAAAAGAGAATTAACTATTCAAGCTGAGCAAATTTAAATGATTTAATCATCAAATATATATTGTGTGTGTTGACTAGTGTGTCCTCGATCAAGAGCCACAATCACTGCTCAGTTTGAGATTGTTTACCAGCATGTCATCTCTTAGAGAAGCTAGTGAGTTTGAGGTCGAATCTGTGTCTGATTTCTCACCTGCTGTCATCCTCAGGATAATAATCCCTTCAATCGTCCATTAGATAACCCTGCTGTGTTCACCCAGTGACCTGTGATTCCCGCCCAGTCCTTTTAGATCTTGGCCTATCATAAAGAACATGCATGTAGTGCGAGGGCATGGGCTCCTCCTCCTGCTGTGCTCCTGGAGAAACTGGAGTCTTATTTTATTGTGAGTGAATTTCCAGACCTGTTGCTTTCTCACGCCTAGACCTGAGGAACATGACAGCTGAGGTGAAAAGAGAGTTAGATACCAGGGAGACCGATTTTGACGGCTGCAACGTTTCAAGATGTTTGAGTTGGATAGCAGTATTTTCAGTGTCTGATTTTCACCGACTTCTCTCTTCTGGTTAGCAGCATACAGGATTAATGTCTTCTTTCATTGCATTGCTCATTTGCTTTGCATCTTTTGTCTGGGAATACAAGATCGGAGTTAGTCATATAGAGTGAACATGACAAATGAGAGTTCCCTGAATATGCATTACCCTTAAAAACATCATTTAACTCTCTGATGCATGATGTCCAATGTGAAAGCCCATTTCTGTGATATATCTCATTGTTTTTACGTACATAATTTTTTTACCTTCCTGATTTAATATACAGGCATCAGGGCTTTAAATGTAGAAAAGTTAAAATGGGATATTTTTGCATACACTGGCTTCCTTCAAAATCATAATTATGAATTTGATTTGGCATTGCAGTATGAATAAAAGAGGGTTATAATATTGTTTCTAACATCATTTACCTCTCTATTGATAAAGTATGTGTCTGTGGTAAAGCTCGTTTGCATATTTCCAAGCTAACTTGGCATCAAATGTGATACCCTCCATCAGATGATGGGTGTCATTTGAATAATTCCCAGCATTCAGCATTTCTCTGCCAGGAAATAAACAATGCCAAAACTAGAAATTAGAAAAGAGCTAGTTTGCATCCATTTAGACTATTAGCTTATATTCAATTCTTTCAGTATATATTCTCTAGCACTGAAACAATGCACTGAAGTCACTGAATATTTCCATCTTGCTATTTTTTTTGTAGCAACACACTAAGACACATAGGGCCAGATTTACTAAACAGGGCAAATTAGCATGTTGCACAATTCCAAAAAAAGCGCTGATGGGGAGTGGAAAGTTCTCCATGTGATCTACTGGCGACACGCAAATTAAAGAACACAGATGCAGTTGGATAATTTCCATAATGACCAACACAATCTACCAAGAGCAGCGCAAATCAGCGTTTGGTTTAAGACATGTTTTTTTTGGGCAGGTAAATAATGGCACAAATACCAGTAAACTGACTAGCGCGAACCTTAGTAAATCACCTTGCATGATTCATTTAAATACTCTCCTCCCATAAATTTTGCATTTGAAAGGGAAACTCCTACAAATGCATATGCAATAAGGTCAGCTGCAAAAATAACCCTGTTCATGCCTTTTCAGCACTAAGTAGTATAAGATGACATGTAGTTGCAAAGTTACTTATAGTCAGTAGAATGTCTGTTGGGGAGCATCAAAATAAACTGTTAGCAGATATTAAGCAGACAGTCGACTAATACTCTAATGAGAGTTAGTTGACATGTAGTTGCAAAGTTAGTTGAATGTTTAAAGTGGACCATCAAAATAAAGTGTCACCAAAAGATATAATCAAATGAGACCATTTCCGATACAGTGAGATTATAGATAGATGAAATAATGTGAATAATATAGCTCAGATCATTTTTTGTTATTATGGCAGACTAAAACAAAGTTGTGGTGAAGAAGTATTCTGCATCTTTAAGACATCCTTTAATGCATATGTTGTTTTCTGTCTGAGCGAATTCCACTCAATTGTGGTGCAGCAAGTCCTTTTCTATCTTGAATTCAATTTGGATGCATTGTTTGTTAATAAGCCTTTCTGTTTATTTCTTCTTCTGTTTTTAAATAACCTTTTAATGCATGTGCTGTTAAAAGCCAGCATTCAGCTTGTTCCATCCTCTCAAACAATCTCTAATCCAAGCTGAATAAGCGCTTTCTTTCAGCCTGCTGATCGCTCTGGAAAATGCAGGGAGCCTCTGAAACCCTTCAATTACAGCGAGGTATCCGCTGCACTAATAGATGTATGGAGTTTGGATTTGGGGGATTGAAACTCTGATTGGATCATTCATTTCAAGATGGTTAACTATGAAAAGAGCTGAGGTGTCCTTATCACAGATTAGAGTGAACTGGGCTAATTCAAGCTGCCTGCAGCTGATGGGACTCTGTGCTCATGAATGATTTAGTAATGTTTGCTTTTGAAGATGTGGGCAAAGGAAGAAATCTTCATCCAGTACTGAAATATTTTAATGCGGATGTTTTCCCATTCAGTCATCTGATTTCAGTCTCATAGGACTGCCTGGGATTTAGCCAAGTGTGCTTTAGCCCGCTATAAATAGTTTGTTGTCAACATCTTTCTTACTGTCTGTCTTTCATAACACATTGGCTTTGAGATTTTGTCCATTTTCTTACTTTTTAAACAAGGTGTATTTCTTTTTTATGTGTACTGTCATTCAACTTATGTTAAATTTAGACTTCATGTAAATTAATTACTAGAGTGATTCTCATCCAGGGGAATTAGGCATCCACTAGGGGGCCTAATCAAATGCTTAAAACTTAAAATTCTTTAAATTTAGTTATATTAACATAGCTGAGTGAACCAGCTGAGTGAACTCCTCCGAGATGCCTGGCGGTGATGCTGGATACCTCTCAGTGGACGGCCATCTGACTCCTCTGCCCCCTGGTGGACGGCAACAGCTCCTCCAGCTTCTGGCACCCAGCAGCGAGTCCCCCATTCCCTGTCCCTCTCCATCATGGTGGACAGCAGCAAGCTCCACCCTCAGGCAAATGGTGGCGACTCCTCAGTCCCCTCTCGGACACCAGCCGTTTCTCCACAACCCAGGTGGACGGCAGCGAGTTAGCCCATCCCTCTGGAAAGTCACTCCAGTCCACTGCCTCGAGTGTCCATGGTGGCAGACTCTGCTCAGCTCTGCTCGATGGCGCCGCAGTTTTCCCAAAGCACAGAGGTCTCTTTGACAGCATGTTCCTCCTTCTCCTGGGTTTCGGCACCACTGTAACAAAGTTTGTGTTCAGGGAAGAAGGAGGAGGGAACGGGCAAACGATCAACATAACAACAAAATGAAAGGAAAGCGACAGTCCCTCACGGACAACTGCTGCATATAAACATAAGACACAACATAATTGTCCTAGGCCTGGTCCTCTCTCCTCCACTGTCATCACTCCACTTTTATCCTTGGGATTCCCACAGATCGTGGCCCTGCCCTGCTTGCCACATACCCCCATCACCCTCCACAGGTTGGGGGACACCACAGAGACTGCACTCTACTCCCCCACCCTTCCTCCAACAAGGCGAGAGAAAAGGAGACAGAAGGATGTGGAGGGACAGAGGGGAGAGAAAAAATTCTGGGTCTGGTTCCCAAAACACAATGCCATCCGGTCCTCCACCAGCTGGGTGAACTCCTCCTTGATGCCTGGCGGTGACGTTAGATACCCCTGGACAGTCCTCTGACTCCTCTGCCCCCCTGGTGGACGGTGATGACTCTTCCGGCAGCTTCTTGGGCAGCCGGCAGGGAGTCCCACATTCCCTGCTCCTCTCCATCATGGTGGATGGCAGCAGACTCTGGCCTCAAGCAAATGGCAGCAGCGACTCTGTATCCTCTCGGACAGTAACCACCTCTCCACAACCCAGGTGGATGGCAGTGAGTTCGTCTGTCCCCTCAGAAAGTCACTCCAGCCCACTGCTTCGAATGTCCATGGCGGCAGACTCTGCCCCCCCGGAAAGTCACTCCAGTCCACTGCATCAAGCATCTGAAGGCTCTTTGATGGCACATTCCTCATTCCTCCTGGGTTTCGGCACCAATGTAGCAAAGTTTGTTAATAAGGGAAGGAGGAGGGAACTGGCAAACGATCAACATAACTTTAATGACAAAAGAAACAAACATGTAAACGAAATTAAATATAAACATAATAAAACACAACATGAATGTCCCAGACCTGGTCTTCTCTCCTCCCTCACTGTCGTCACTCTTTTTATCCTTCTGGAGCTCCTCCGTGGGACTCGAGACCGGTGTTGCACTGAGGTGACGCATTAGCACTCGCGCCACCGGCCTCGCTCCGTTCCCACAGCTCTCGGCCCCACCCTGGACCTTTGAATATTGTCCTAAACAGTAAGGGGAGTCAAAAAAGGTTGAGAAACACTGCAGTAAAGTACTATTAAAACTGTAAATTGAAATTGAGAGAGGGGAATGCATGCACCATTGTAGAAACATTGTAAGAACGAAGATTATAAGGAGTTGTTGATGCTTAAAAAATGGATTGATCATATATGAAACACAACAGCAGCAAGTTCAGTCTTGAGTTTTCATAAATAACAAATGATGTTTACACATATTCTTTCGCCAGCTAGCTGCAAACTTTCAGCAGTCTGAGACTTAGCATAAAAGACACAAATGTTTTTCGTTGTGCACCATGATGTAGTTAGTATTCTTTGTCTTTGTTCCACCAGTGTGTGATGGAAACGGCTCCTGTGTATTTATCACAAATTATACCATGTTGTCTGATGAACCTCCTGTGCTGCCCACGCACTACAGCTTTTCAGACAGTATGTAGTCCTGTTATCCTCCTCCTCCATAACACATCAAGGAAACTGACAACATTGTTCTGCATGTAGGGCTGAAGAGAGTTTGTGAATATGAATCCCTCTTGCAATGCAGGGATATATTTCAGCTAGATTGCTTGCAAAATGTGAGAGTTCAAACGACATAGAAAGAGTTTTTAAACATCTTTTAATTTATGAATTAATCAGTAGCAAATATATGTAGCCCTATCACGTGCTCTGTTGCTAGATTAGTCCGGGTTGTGTTCTTTAGTTGCTGTTGGGAAGTAATGCTGTCTTCTAAATGCCATTTTTTCAATGCATAATTAAATAACCAGGATTAATAAACAATCAGAAGTCATGTGGTATCCAAAATAAGGATAATCCAAAACAATTACAGTAGTGAAATACTTAGATCAATAGTAAAAGGGGGGGAAAACATCTTTCATAGCATTTTTGATTTGAATGTACATAACTGCAACCCCAGCAACCTTGACCTCTGACCCTCAACCCATATTTCAACATGTGTTTTTCGATGTATTCTTTCATTCAAACACTCCTCCGCCATCTTTTTTTTTAGATGCAGCTTTCTCTCTCTGATTTTAATTAAGCCCCGGTGGTCATGCACATCTAATATTTGTTATTTCCCATGCCAGAGGTTAGAAAGTGTTGTAATAGGGCACCGCGGGAGCCTCTTCTCTTTCTGTTCCGAGAAACTTTAACCTCTAGTAACGCAGATGTAAAAACAAGAGAACAGAGGTTAGGGACGCTACTCGAATGCTCTGGCCTGCTTACATGCACGTCACGCCAACGCTTGGACCTGCTAGCCTGCAAGAAGCCTGTAATACTAAACGCCAGTAGCTTTTGACGGGGTTTGCTCTTGCTTTAATCTGACTTCAGTCGATCTGAACACACAAAGGGCTGCTTCTCACTGCCTAGCCCATCTCTTTGGTGGGATAGAGAGCTTCTGTATGGAAAGGAACATTAAAGACCGGCAGCAGTAAAGCTTGTCGTTTGAATGCTAATTCCACTAGATCCAGCTTTCTTGATCTCAGAGTGAAGAATCAAATTGGAAGAATCAAGATTGCAGCATTGGATACTTTAGTTTGGATACAGTTCATGAGAACAACTGTCTTCTGTAGAGTTTCTGCTGACAAAAGTGGGTTTGCATTTGCTAAAGATCTCACATTTCCTCTTTTTTTTTCCTTTTTTGAATGCTAAATCAACAGCTTTAACATAAGGCTGCTCATACATCCTTAATGTATAAAAAAAGTACATACATTTCTTAAACAGGCATATTACAAAAATGAACAATTGACTTGCTGATAGTTATCCACTGCATGGTACGGTTCGGTTCGGCTCACTTTTTGGTGCTTTTCCACTGCATCGGAAGGCTCGGTATGGAACGGTACGGCTCACTTAAATAGTACCACCTCAGTTGAAGTTGCAAGCATGCCGTACCGATACTAAATGTGACATGTAAACACTGCAGATCACTGATTAGTCAGAGAGAATCGTCACTACCCGCGTCATTGGATTTTAAACACGAGAAACCAAGGGCCAGATTTACTAACAGCTTGCACCAGCGCAAACCCTCTTTTGGTGTTAAAAAACTACTGTCAGGATTTACTAAAGACACGCAGTGCAAAATTAGTGCTGAAAAGGCGTGGACTGAATTGTTTATTGCTTATGCATTTGTAGGAGTTTCCCTTTCAGACGCAAAATTTATAAGAGGAGAGTATTTAAATGCAATGTGACGCAACGTGATTTACTAATCTTTGGCATAATTAGAAATGCGCCGATTCAGGCTGCGGCCCCTTTAATTGCTCATGCTCTCCGCCCCCTCCTGAGCTCTCGACTCTATCATTGCATAAACAAAGTTCACACAGCTAATATAACCCTCAAAATGGATCTTTACAAAGTGTTCGTCATGCAGCATGTCTAATCGCGTAAGTATGGTATTTATTTGGATGTTTATATTTGATTCTGAATGAGTTTGATAGTGCTCCGTGGTTAACGGCTAATGGTACACTGTTGGAGAGATTTATAAAGAATGAAGTTGTGTTTATGCATTATACAGACTGTAAGAGTTTAATAATGAAAATAGCGACGGCTCTTGTCTCCGTGAATACAGTAAGAAATGATGGTAACTTTAACCACATTTAACAGTACATTAGCAACATGCTAATGAAACATTTAGAAAGACAATTCACAAATATCACTAAAAATATCATGTTATCATGGATCATGTCAGTTATTATCGCTCCATCTGCCATTTTTCGCTGTTGTCCTTGCTTGCTTACCTAGTCTGATGATTCAGCTGTGCACATCCAGACGTCCTGCCCTTGTCTAATGCTTTGAACATGAGCTGGCATATGCATATTAATGATCCCGACTGTTACGTAACAGTCGGTGTTATGTTGAGATTCGCCTGTTCTTCGGAGGTCTTTTAAACAAATGAGATTTACACAAGAAGGAGGAAACAATGGAGTTTGAGACTCACTGTATGTCATTTCCATGTACTGAACTCTTGTTATTCAACTATGCTGAGGTAAATTCAATTTTCAATTTGATGGCACCTTTAAACGAATTGCTTTAAACAACCGTCACACGCAACTTGAAAAAAGAAATGGTTGTATCGTGGTCAGAAGACGAGGTGCAGACTTGTTAGTAGCCGAGGAGCGGATCCACGGCAGTAAAGGCAGCATAACTATATCAGTCTATAATCCCACCCACTTTGAAGCATACTAAACTGCAGTGGAAAAGTAAACCGAAAGTAAAGCGAGCCGAGCCGAGCCATGCTGAACCGAGCTGAGCCGAGTCGAGTCGTACCATGCAGTGGAAAAGTGCCATTTGATTTTTAAGTAACACCTTGTCCTGACCAGATGCAATGCAATAAATTTCCAGCGACAAACAATTTGTCTGTCCACAGCAGACGCAACGCGACTATGGGACATGATAAATTCAATCAAAAATCACAACCAATCAGAAGAGCGCATAGGCGGGCTCTCTCGGCAAGCTTCCAGCACTCAACGAAATGGATAAGTACATAATCAAATTCCTGAATATTACACCATTTTAACATTATTAAAATTACATACTGAGTTACTGAAACAATCTTTGTCACATAATACACTCGTCTGCTCGCAATGAGTTTGAACGTTTTTGTTTCCTTTTATGTATTTTGAAGATCTGAGGTGAATTGTCCATTGTTGCTTTCAGTACACTATAAAAAATGCTGGGTTGTTTCAACCCAAATTTGGGTCAAATATGGACAAACCCAACCGTTGGGTTAAAAAATGCATTTAAAAATTTAACCCAATGGTTGAGTTTGTCCATTTTTGACCCAAACTTGGGTTGAAACAACCCAGCATTTTTTAGAGTGTATGGCTATAAAAGACGCACAAAATGATATTCAAACTCACATTAGACACTTTTAACATTAAATAAAGCACATAAACAGCACCTGAGATTGCCATTATCATACTTTCCGGTGTTGTGCAGCCGCGACGTCACAGAGAAATAGAAACCATTTCTAAATAGAATCATCACGTGTCTCTGTCGCAGTATAAAAACTGTTTAACAATTTTTTATTAAATACTGACCATTTTTTAATTGGATTTGATTTAATTGGATAAAAAAATAAACCTTTTTTTCCCAATATGTGTATGCTTTGTATTTTTTAATACTCTGCAATGCTTTAATATTCAGTACTGTTCAAAAGTTTGGGTTTTTTATGTTTTTGAAAGAAGTTTCTTGTGCTCACAAAGGCTTTTCAAATATATATCATGGGAACATATTTTAAAGTATAATTTATTCCTGTGATCAAAGCTGAATTTTCAGCATCATTACTCCAGTCTTCAGTGTCACATGATCCTTCAGAAATCATTCTAATATGCTGATTTGCTGCTCAAGAAACATTTTTTTCATATTATTATCAATGTTGGAAACAGTTGTGCTGCTTCATATTTGTGGGAAAACAGTGATACAGTTTTTCAGGATTCTTTGATGAATAGAAAAACAGATGTATTTGAAATAGAAATCTCTTGTAACTTTATAAATGTCTGAATTTTTTTAATCCATAAAAAAACTCTTACTTACCCCATTAAACTATTGCATCATTAGCTTAGCCTTGGCAACATGCTAACAACAAACTATTAGAATAAACTGAGCATTTTCTACTCATGAAAAGCTCATTGAGAATACTGCCAAGGCATGTATGGAGTAGATGACAAAGCAACTCAAGAGTTTTTGAAACTGAGCAATAATATTATGTCCTACATGGATCGCTCAAGCTATTCTGTATTATATGTGTGCACTCTGCGTGACTGTATTTGAGAGTGAGAGAGAGAGAGAGTGCAGTATAGTGGCTCTCAGAGCAGTGTCTGCAGTGCTGCTATATGATGGATGGGTCAATGTCTCTCTCTGTATCACAGAGAAAATGTATTTTAACACAATGTTCTTGACTCAGCTCTTGTCTGATTCATGCATGTTCACATAAATTCCCAGACAGCTGTATAAGTAGCTCTGAGCGGTCATGATCCTTGCCTCTGGAATAAGAAGTCAGCAAATGACATGTCACAGAGAGTCAAAGAGTTTGTCTGGTTGGTAGATGCAGTAAATGCACCATTATGGAATCAACACTATAGCATGAGGACGTGATTTCTGTATCTATTATTGAGATGAATGAGAATGCTCATGGTTTGCTCTTGCCTGTAGTGTTGTGAAATACACTGAATATTAACATAATAATTGCATAGCATCTTTGATTTGAATTTCAGTAGCAAATGGAGTTCATATATCCAGCACTGATAAAAATGATTTTTGTGGTGAAGTAAAAACTACAGAAAAAAATAATGTAATTTCTACCTGAATAAGATAGTTCAGACATGAATTGAAAAAACTAAGTAAATTCTATATT
This sequence comes from Ancherythroculter nigrocauda, assembly GCA_036281575.1. Taxonomy (NCBI): domain Eukaryota; kingdom Metazoa; phylum Chordata; class Actinopteri; order Cypriniformes; family Xenocyprididae; genus Ancherythroculter; species Ancherythroculter nigrocauda. The sequence continues at coordinate 59,254,666 of VTFQ01000003.1, forward strand.
AGTACTCAATTTAAGCTTGTAAAAATTAAAGTGTAAATATCAACATTATAAAATTAAGTAAAACCTACTCAACTTTCTGATACTGGTGTTCCCATCATGCACTGGGGTATAATTAATTGATAAGGTTGCATTTTTCAGTGTTTTATCATTGCTTTGGTTGTTATAGATTTAGTAACTTGCTTCTGGAGTTAATTTTCTACTCAAAATGATACATTCATACTCGAACAATCCAACGAATGTTACTGTTATTGTGTACCATGTATTGAGGTCTCTGTGTTCAGGCGGGTATCACAGTACTTCTATTATCTGTAGATATACAAAATATCTACTGTATTATTTACTTAAATGTTCTAAGTAAAGCATACACTTTCAAAGCATGACTTAATTCAGTGTTACGTTGTTTGAGTAAAATGTACTTGAAACTATGCTAGCTTGTTTCTGCATAGATAAAAAATAAAAATAAAAAAAGTAATTGCAAATTAAGTTTATTTCTCAGAATTGTGAGAATTTAAAGTCAGAATTGCATGATATAATTTGCAATTCAGACTTTTTTTCTCAGAATTCTGACTTTATAACAGTTCTGGCTTTATATCACACAATTCTGACTTTATATCACACAATTCTGACTTTAGAACTCTCAATTCTGACTTTAGAACTCACAATTCTGACTTTAGAACTCATAATTCTGACTTTAGAACTCTCAATTCTGACTTTATAACTTATAATTCTGACTTTAGAACTCTCAATTCTGACTTTATATCACACAATTCTGACTTTAGAACTCGCAATTCTGACTTTAGAACTCACAATTCTGACTTTATATCTCATAATTCTGACTTTAGAACTCTCAATTCTGACTTTATATCTCATAATTCTGACTTTAGAACTCATAATTCTGACTTTATATCACACAATTCTGTCTTTAGAACTCATAATTCTGACTTTATATCACACAATTCTGTCTTTAGAACTCATAATTCTGACTTTAGAACTCATAATTCTGACTTTATATCACACAATTCTGACTTTAGAACTCTCAATTCTGACTTTATATCACACAATTCTGACTTTAGAACTCACAATTCTGACTTTAGAACTCATAATTCTGACTTTATATCACACAATTCTGACTTTAGAACTTATAATTCTGACTTTAGAACTCTCAATTCTGACTTTATATCACACAATTCTGACTTTAGAACTCGCAATTCTGACTTTAGAACTCACAATTCTGACTTTATATCTCATAATTCTGACTTTAGAACTCTCAATTCTGACTTTATATCTCATAATTCTGACTTTAGAACTCATAATTCTGACTTTATATCACACAATTCTGTCTTTAGAACTCATAATTCTGACTTTAGAACTCATAATTCTGACTTTATATCACACAATTCTGTCTTTAGAACTCATAATTCTGACTTTAGAACTCATAATTCTGACTTTATATCACACAATTCTGACTTTAGAACTCTCAATTCTGACTTTATATCACACAATTCTGACTTTAGAACTCACAATTCTGACTTTAGAACTCATAATTCTGACTTTATATCACACAATTCTGACTTTAGAACTCGCAATTCTGACTTTAGAACTCACAATTCTGACTTTATATCTCATAATTCTGACTTTAGAACTCTCAATTCTGACTTTATATCACACAATTCTGACTTTATATCACTCAATTCTGACTTTAGAACTTATAATTCTGACTTTAGAACTCTCAATTCTGACTTTATATCACACAATTCTGACTTTAGAACTCGCAATTCTGACTTTAGAACTCACAATTCTGACTTTATATCTCATAATTCTGACTTTAGAACTCTCAATTCTGACTTTATATCACACAATTCTGACTTTATATCACTCAATTCTGACTTTAGAACTCATAATTCTGACTTTAGAACTCTCAATGCTGAACAAAATAATTTATTTAAAAAAATAATAAATGTTGTTGAAATTGTTTTTTTTTTAAATTATTTGTTTTTATTTAATTCAGTGGAAAAACATGTATTTTTGTGTTTCTTGCAGCCAAACATTTCTCGTTTTATTCATTCACTGATGTTGGCAGGATCTCAGTGTTGTCATTGTTTAATTGTGCAGAAAACTGGCAATTACACAGCAGAAGTCACACAAAACTTGACTTTTTTAATGACTATTTGTACAGTATTCTTTCAGTTTGTCTTACAAGCATCTGCTTCACTTAAGTGTCATCCTCAACAGTCCATTCTTCATAGCGCTGTCACGCATCCACAGTCCGTTCTATCATGCTCCGTTCAGCAGAAGAAGCCCACAGGTCCATTTCCTTAACCCTCAGTGATTTTCTTCAAGCATATGCAGAGATTTAGCAGCGCTTCTCCTCCCAAAGGCCAGGAAGTTGCATTTTAATTGAAGATTAACATAAAGCCATAAATCATAGGCAAACTTCTGTCGAGGCACTAAGATCAGTATTAATGCACAGTGACCCAAAGCAGCAAAATGGAAGTGAACATGGGTCAAGAGAAATAAGGAGATGCTATTACATTTTGATTAGATGTCCCACTAATTTACAGTCTATCTTAAGGAAGGGAATCTAATTTGACAGGCCCATATTTAAATCTCTGATGCATTTGTATAGCAGTGGTCTTTATGAGAGGGGAAGTGAGGACATGCTGTAATGTTAGTTGAAATGATAATTGTTGAAATCTCTTCTTCATCAGGGTATGATGTACCTGGAGGAGAGGCGGCTGGTGCACAGGGACCTCGCGGCTCGTAACGTCCTGGTAAAATCTCCAAACCACATCAAGATCACTGATTTTGGACTGGCTCGACTGCTGGAAATAGATGAAAAGGAGTACAGCGCGGATGGAGGCAAGGTCAGAGTTTGAACATCGTCCTTATTTGTCTAATGAAATTCTTTACATCAAAACGCACTACAAAGTAAAAGCACTTAAAAAAATCTAAAGATGATATATGGAAAAATCAGCAGTATTTGTGTTCACCCGCAGTTCTTCTTGTAAAGGAATTTTTTTGAGTGAAAGTTGATGGCTCTCATTTAATGTTGAGCATGAATGCATGTATTTCATACATAATTTGGCAACACTTTACAATAAAGTCTCACTATTAACATTAGTTAATGCATTAGTTAACATGAACCAACTATGAGCAATATATTTGTTAATGTTAGTTCATAAACTGTTCATTGTTCATGTTAGTTCACAGTGCATTAACTAATGTTAACGCATACAATTTTTATTTTAATAATATATAAGTAAATGCAGAAATTAACTAAGATTAATAAATACTAGAATATTTTTCATTGTTAGTTCTTGTTAATAAATGAAACATTATTGTTACCAAATATTTTACATTGTTGTATATCCTTCAATCAAAATGATCTGAATTGTCATGTATGAAAATGCTCATTGCATAAGCTAAACTGTGAAACTGTTGTTCATTAACTCAGATGCCCATCAAGTGGATGGCCCTGGAGTGCATTCACTACAGGAAGTTCACACACCAGAGCGATATATGGAGCTATGGTGAGCTATACACAGTGAAGAAAATTGAGTTTTACTATTACGTTGTTGGTTTGTTTTTGTGTTTGTTTTTTTTTTTTTTTGTTTTGTTTTTCCTGATTAAATTACTAAAAGTTTATTTTATTATTATTATTATTATTATTATTATTATTATTTATGTAATATTACATATTTGTATTAATATTTAATACTAACACAATAATTTGTTTTTAATTTAAAAAAGCATTCTCAATGATTCTTATTATGTAATATAATAATAATTGAGAATAAGAATAATTGACAATGCTTATTTAAAAAATATTAAGTCAATATTAAATAAATAATATTGTAAATATTACATAAATCAATAAAGAGCAAATAATCAAATGAAGTATTATATAATAAAATATGTAATATAATAATCATTTTCATTTATTTATTTATTCGATTATTTGTTTTTTATTGATTTATGTAATATTTAAAATATTATTTATTTAATATTGACTTTATTCATTTTTATTATTTTTATTTTTTTTAAAATAAGCATTCTTAATCATTCTTATTCTCAACTATTATTATTATTACATATATTATTATATAATCATTTTATTTGTTCGTTTCTCATAATTTAACAAATTTAAAAGTCGTTAAATTAAAAGTCATTAAATTACGAAAACAAATTCTCGTAATTTAACGAATTTGTTCTCATAATTTAACAAATTTGTTCTGGTAATTTAACGACTTTTTTCTCATATTTTAACGAATTTTTTCTCATAATTTAACGAATTTGTTTTGGTAATTTAACGACTTTTTTCTTGAAATTTAATGACTTTTTTCTCATAATTTAATTAATTTGTTCTCGTAATTTAACGACTTTTTTTCTCGTAATTTAACGACTTTTTTCTCATAATTTAATGACTTTATTCTCAACATTTTATCTCGACTTTTTTTCTTGAAATTTAACGACATTTTTCTCATAATTTAATGAATTTGTTCTTGTAATTTAACGACTTTTTTTCTCGTAATTTAATGACTTTTTTCTCGTAATTTAATGACTTTTTTCTCATAATTTAATGAGTTTATTCTCAACATTTTATCTCGACTTTTTTCTCGAAATTTAGCGACATTTTTCTCATAATTTAATGAATTTGTTCTCGTAATTTAACGACTTTTTTCTCGTAATTTAATGACTTTTTTCTCAACATTTTATCTCGACTTTTTTCTTGAAATTGAATGACATTTTTCTCATAATTTAACAAATTTGTTCTCGTAATTTAACGACTTTTTTCTCATAATTTAATGACTTTATTCTCAACATTTTATCTCAACTTTTTTCTTGAAATTTAACGAGTTTTTTCTCGTAATTTAATGAGTTTATTCTCAGCATTTTATTTAGACTTTTTTTCTCGAAATTTAACGAGTTTTTTCTCGAATTTTAACAACTTTAATCTCAAGATGGTTTTATTTTTTTTATTATTGCTTGGCCCTAATCCTCTTCCGTACCAAACTGAAGTATGTGCTCCAAAGCATTTAAGATTTATGACAGTTTTGAAATTTTATTGACAGTCTTTTTTTCTTTTTTTTTTGACAGTCTGAAATTTTATTTTCAGGTAATAAATGGATTATAACTACTGCACAAATATAACTTCCCCTAAAATCCCCTAAAAATACAAAATATGAAATAAAAAATCATTATCGAACTAAAATATAGTACATTCATTTCATTCTTGACTGTCACTCAAGGAGCACCAGAGGGTTCCTTTATTTAGCGTTCTCAAAGAATACTATCAGCAAAATTAGTAAATGCAAATTAGCACAGGAGTTGGGAATTTTTGTAAAAGAGCTAAAAGTGGCATTCATAATTCCCATTAATTATTGAAATCCACAAGTTGAGATATTGCTTTCTGTATGATAAAGTTAAATATAGCTGAAAACAACACATTCTTTGTAGGTTTCACATCCACTCTAACTCCATGACCATCATGTTAACTAACAGTGATCTGTGGAGATTATGAGACTGTGTGTTTCACATTCATTCAGGGGTGACTATCTGGGAGCTGATGACTTTTGGAGGAAAGCCCTACGATGGGATTTCCACGCGTGACATTCCAGACATCCTGGAGAAGGGCGAGCGTTTGCCCCAGCCGCCCATCTGCACCATAGACGTTTACATGGTGATGGTGAAATGTGAGTCATGTTCTGAGACTAAATAATCTGCTCATATAAAATGATAATACGGTTATGTTTCGCCATTTCGCTAAAAAGGTACAATGTAAAAAGCTATAGCCAAATCGTTTGTCTTGTTCTTGCCGTCACTGCTTTATCCAGCTCTCTTTATTCGCTCGCACTCAATTTGTTTTGGCACAGTCAATTCCACAAAGAAGTGAAAAAAGACAGATATTAGATCTGTTTGTTGTAATCAGATTTGACTGGAAGCCGCCATTTATGATTTGATTCAACATAACAATTATAACACCTCAGAGAGTGTAATATTCCTGCATGAAATCCACTTTTAGTGCTTTCTGTTTGTGTCACATTGGAGGGGGAATTAAATGAATATAAGAAATTAGTGTCAAGCAAATGTCAAATCCAATATATGTGAATATATAAAATGCATGTATAAATATTGAGAATTTATTTATTATATTTTTTTATGTAAAAAAATGTAAACACAATAAAACCACACTGACATACATTCTGATAAGATTCAGCTGTATAATGAAGGAAGATTTTACCTGAGAAGTTGAATTTCATTGTGTATCTATGACATGTTGCTCTGTCTTCACCTCCAGGCTGGATGATTGATGCTGATAGTCGGCCTCGGTTTAAAGAACTCGCTGCAGAGTTCAGCCGCATGGCTCGAGACCCTCAGAGATACCTCGTCATACAGGTGGGGATTGCTCAACTTCTCTCTGTTTGATATCGAAATGTTTTATGGTCCTGAACCTCACAATGCGTTGTCATCTCAGGGGGACGATCGCATGAAGCTGCCCAGCCCCAACCACAGTAAGTTCTTCCAGAGTCTTCTAGATGAGGAGGAGCTGGATGACCTGATGGACGCTGAGGAGTACCTGGTTCCTCATTCCTTAAATGCTCCTCCCACTTCCCATATGCCCCACCCACACGTAGATTCAAATCAAGTAAGCTTCATTATTTGTAGCTAATACAAAAAAAATGAAATATATTTGGTCTTGTTTTTATTTATTAAGTTGGCTTGAAAAAGACTGTTCTGACTTAGTGTGCTATATCTTTTCTAACTGATCGGACTTACGGTTTTCCTAAAAAAAAGACTGTTAAAGATCGGAAAAATCCCATTGACTTTCATTGACGGAATGTTCAAATGAGCCAAGACTGTTCAAACTTCAACTGTCAAAATTCAAATTTAAACTACGGAAGCCCATTAGACACAAAAACTCAATTAGACTCAAGTGCCATTCTATGTACTATTTCTAATCCATTGAATCTATCTATCTATCTATCTATCTATCTATCAAACTAAATCTAGCAACACCCTATCAACCACCCCGAGTACCCTAACAACCACATAGCAACACCATAGCGACCACCCTGAGTACCTTAGCAACCGCATAGCATCACCCTAGCGACCACCCTGAGTACCTTAGCAACCACATAGCAACACCCAAGCAACCACCCAGAATACCTTAGCAACCATCCCGAGTACCCTAGCAACCACCCAGAGTACCCTAGCAACCACATAGCAACATCTTAGCAACCACTCAGAGTACACTAGCAACCACATAGCAATACTTTAGCAACCACACAGAGCACTCTAGTACTCTATCAAAATTACTAAACTAAAACTGAAAATTTCAAACTGCTTCAAACTTTCTGGACCGGCTTTTTCAAGCCAACTTAAAGTTTGTTTCTTTTTTATCTAGTTTTATTTTGAGTTCCTTGCCTTATCCTTGTGACGTCATGTGCTTTTACTCCTAGTACATTTAGGGGTGTAATGGTACACAAACATGACGGTTCGGCATATACCTCGGTATTGAGGTCACAGGTTTGGTACAGCAGGGCGGAGAAAATAAACATAAAATTGCTTTTTTTATATATTAAACAGTGGTTTATTGCACATATCATCTCGTCCTTTAAATAAGTTCAATTATAATTAACATTTTCTTAAGGATAAAATAAAATCTATCTCAGCTAGGGCTGTAAACTATATACAGGGAGCCCTTTCTTGCACATTACTATAACTACTTTCATCATTTGTTTTCATGACAAATTTATTGAAACGTTAAATAATTAAGACATTACTAACAGGTAAAGTAAACATAATGAATATATAAGCTAATATAGTGCATATATTTAGTGAAATGCTCCCTCTAGAGTTCATTTCTCTAGTGAACTAGCATGCTGTGGACACTAAATGACTTGCCTGAGGTAAATATGATGCTACGTGAGATATTATTCTGAAGCTGTTTTATTGATGTCTTTCCACGGTTGAATGTATAAACTGTTTATGTAATAAAATATGTTTTCATAGTTTGTGTTGTCCCTTATCAGTGCAAAATTATTACAAATTAAAAAGGATTCATGCCAATATTGTCCAAAACCCCATTTTTCTAGGGCGTTTCCAAACTTTTGGAAGGCAGTGTATATAATGTAAAAAAATCACTTTTGTTCAATTTAATGCATCCTTGCTGAATAAAAGTATTACTTTCTTTCAAAAAAAATAAAAAATAAAAAATCTGACCCCAAACTTTTGAACAGTAGTGTATGTTTAGCTCTGTAATTTGCTGATGATCATGTCTGTTCAGTTGGAAACAAAGAGTCACATTGGCACTGAGCATTATATAGAGCAGTGCCGCTGCACCCTGCTTTCATTATTACTGTTTGAATAGACTCTCTCCATTGCCAAGTTGGGCACAGCATTTCATTTCACCCGAGTAATGAAAAGAACAGGCAAAATTACATCCACTTCCTGCCCCATACAATAATTAAACTTTACCACTTTAAACTAGAGCTTTGCTTTAGCTCAGAAAGTGTAATGCCCAGTCTAAGCTGTATATGGTCAATACAGTGGTGCACAAAATTCTGAAAAATAAAGAAGAGCAAAGAAAAAATATTTGGATATTTTCCAGTGGAAGTCTCTGTAGCAACAAAATATCTTCTTTTAAACTTCTGAATTTAAGTTGGTCTAGTCTTTTTGATGTCATTTATGCCTTTTCTTGTAATTGCAGTACCTGATGCCACATTCATGTTCATACTTCTCTAACCTCATCTTCTTTCCTCAAGTTAATTTATGTTTCTCCTGTGACCAGAACCAGTTTGGGTATCATGACGGAAGTTTGTGCCCTGAAGAGGTAACAGGGTCCCGACCTCATGAGGCAGTTGCTACAGGAAGTGGCCCGACAGGACTGATACAAAGAGTCGGTCTGGACCCAGCAGAGGATCCGCACTGTAACGGAAACTTGAAGAAACAGACCACAGCTCACTCAGCAGAGGACAGCAGCGGCCAGCGCTACAGTGCAGACCCGACCATCCTCCTGGGAGAGAAAGGACAGAGGGATGATACAGATGAGGATGGTTATATGTCCCCTATGAAGGACAAGATCTCCACAAGTATGTATGCAGATACATAACATATAATGTGTGTTGAGAAAACATTGTCACGTAGGGGTAAATGCATAACATTTTAAAATAAACGGCATGCAAACATAATAGTTTTATATCATTTGAAACTGCTAGGGCAGCAGAGAAGAATGCAAGGGCAATAATTTGCATTATTTTAATGTTATGTTGTGTTTTTAACTTCAAATCTACAACATTGAGATGGTGATATGGACATGCCCGTATTCAAGCGTTACAGGTCTCCCTATTACAGCAGTTTTAATTCACAAACAACTGACAGTTGTGACCTAAAGATGAGTTTTATTTACAATAATCAATCCTAAAATTCTGAAATTGTAACTTACTTTTTGCACCAACAGTCACATGTGCACATGAGCACAGAGGATCTCCCAGTTCTTGGCTCATTTTGAGTCAAACTTGTAGACTCGCACTGAACGGATCATTGAATCAATGAGTTGTTGACTCGAGAACAGCTGCAATCGGATAAGTTGGATCGCAAATGAATCATTATTTTTGTGCGATTTGTGAACCGGTTTAACAGGTTTTTTGAAAATAATCAGTTCGTTCACGAACTGGACACTGCTATTGCATCTTGGACCACATGAAGAGTTCAGATGCAAAACCCTCTAAATCCATCAGACTTCATTTCTTTTAAATGAGCATTTTTTACCAGGCTTTTACAATCAAGTTCAGGAGTTTCATTTTAAAGGTAATGATAAGGTTATTAGCTAGTGAATAAAATAACTTTTTTTCAAAAATGTCACTCTAGACAATTTATTGGTTTTTAACAAGTTAGATTTTCTTTTGCGTCAAAACCAGCTAAATCCACTTGTGCTTTTTTTGCAAAAACCTCTAAATCCACCTATTTGGGACAAGACATAGTAAATAGTTGAAAAATCACTAAAGATGCAACTAAAAACCCTGAAAAAGTCGAGAGCACTTATCACTTAAAAACTAAACAGTAGATAAACCTCTTTACACAGGGATCTAACACGTCTCTTCTATTCAGCCTCCACTTTGCCATTTATATGGCACAGCTTCCATATGAGACAGAAGAACAGCATCTTGTTTGACTTTGTTTTTGGTGAAATAGAGCTGTTGTTTGATGTATAATAAATCCGATTCCTTCAAAGTAACGGCACTGCACGAAGAACTGTTATGAGTGCATGATACAATTGCGACCAAGCCATTTCCACTGTAGGCTATTTTGCCTTATGACAGGCGGAGTTTTGAGGTAAATAACGTTTTCTTCTGCCATTCAGTATTAGTAGGACAGGCTGATCCATTTCATCGTACTCCATCTTTTATTTTAAAAATCTCAATCTGAATCTGACTCTAAAAAAATCTCCTCAGCGCGCCGCTATATTGAAACTGCTCGGAATCATACTGTATGATTTGATTCGCGCCTTCTGATTGGTTCTCGGAATATAGCGGCTTTTGCTGCCAAAGGGAAGTGGCGTCTAGAGGCTTTTGCCAACAAACCGATATTTCTGAATGGGCTGACGCTGCGATTTAGAGGATTTGAAGCACGTGATTTGTTGAATGTGTACTACGTGCCGTAAGCATTTGTTCAATGTCATTATCTCATTTTTGACAGAGATGGCGTTTAGCGGCTTTTGCATCTGAACCCTTCACATGTTTTAATGAAATGTAGTGGAGTAAGAAGTACAATATTATCCTTTAGAATGTGGTAAATTAAAGTTTCTCCAATAAAGAACAAATACTTAAAAAAATGTACTGTTTAAAGGTGCACCTATTAGCAATTCCATACTTTTTCCTAAATTAAGAGTCTTATATAAAATGTGTATCAAAAAGCATAATGTGTACAACGTTTTATCCATGTCATTGTTTGTCATCTTTGTAGATCATCTGAATCCCGTTGAGGAGAATCCTTTTGTAACAAGGCGTAAAAATAAAGACGTTCACGCACTAGACAACCCAGGTTACCACAGCACCCCTGATGGAAAGCCCAAATGTGAAGATGAATACATCAACGAGCCCCTTTACCTCAACGCATTCAACACCACCAGCGACACGAACCAGGAAATGTTACGGAAAAATGGAGTCTCCATCCCATTGCAGGTGACCACAGCAGCCCACACTCCAGGCTCCCACGTTCCCCACATCACACAACTGGGCAAACCCTATCTTCACAGCCACGGACCGCACGTTCACTTCGCCATACCACCAGTTCAGCTGGTTCACCCTGTACCGATGAGCCAAAATGATCAACATATCCATTCGGTTCAGTCAGTTCATGATCACGGCAGCAAACCTGGCTCGCAAGCACCAGCGGGCCAGATCTGTCTTGTGAGCCATCAAGTCCAACCGGGACACCCAAGCCAATCGAATCGTTCCCCACAACAGTTTCATTTGGCAAAGTCCGCAGTGGTTGGTAAGTTACCAGGTCATCCGGTGCAACCAGGCAGCCTGATTGGGACCACGTTAGTGGACAAGATGTACAAGAATAGCTTTGACAATCCTGAGTATTGGCAGCACAGCCTTCCACCCAAGGAGAACTCTCAAGACTCTTCGGTGGTCTGCAATAACAAGTTCCTTCACAAGCAGAACGGCCGCATACAGCCTGCCGTGGCTGAAAACCCTGAATATCTGTCTGGAATGAAGCCAGGAACAGTCCTGCCTCCTCCTCCATACCGGCAGAGGAACACTGTGGTCTAACGTCCAGGTCTCTGTAGAGCCTGGTTCTTCTACCAGCACCTTAAATGTCTTTCCTTGATCCTCTGGTGGTCAAAAACGGGACTAGAACTAATTCAAGCCACTGAACTGACAAAATTGTGGGGATAAGGTCAACGCAACCCATCCAAACCCCATCCATCCCCAAAGACCTTGCCAGTCACCCAGGAACATTGTTTTTCTCCTCGACAGGTATTTTAAAGTGTTTCATATACAGGACGGCACATAGTTAGATCTAGTAACTTGGTGAGATTCCAGCCACTCTCAAAGGTCCTTAATTTCATTCTGAATGGAAAGAAGTGTATTCAAAAGATTTTAGGAGCGAATATGCACTTGAATTTTATATTTTCCTGACTGGAACACTTGCACTTTTTCAGCAAATCCTTCATACCGCCAAAACTGCTGCCCTACTGGGAAGACTACAGTTAGACCTGAGAGGATTGTGAAATTATGAACAGTCGAGTTCCTCAGCACAATGAGTTGAAGAAAAGGCTGATAAAGGCGCTGAGAGGGATTTGTTCATATTGAGAACACAATACAATAATAGTGAAAGTCACATTTGGTGAGTGGTGAACTCACCTGTTGAGAGATACGGAGGATTAATTATCAGGACGAATGGCACTGAATGGTTTACAGGGTGTTTACATTCATTTACTTTATCAGTACCTGAATTAAGTGGGAACTTTAAGTCTCCTTCGGAATTTTTAACTGTTACTTTTATCTTCTTATTGGTTGAAAGACATATGGTCAACACATTAAGGTCAATATGAAATTGACCCTACTTACTTCATTAATGTTCTGGGTGTTTTTCCAAAGAGCAAAATGTTTAAATTTGTTCACAATGTATAACTTGAACTTCCACCACTGAAATAACTTTCATTTTTGGCTGACGTCAAAATTATTTAACCATTCTTCAAAGAAAACTACGGAGCACCTAAAGGGACATGGTGAAGGGAAAAAAAATATGAGATGGAAGAAAAGTTATTTGTCAATGCTTTTGCATTCTTTCACAAATGAAACTTTGCATACCTTCACAAAAACTTTTGCATTCTGCCGAGAAACTTTGCGTTCGCTCTCGAAAGAGCTCAGAAGGTTTTGCGAGAGAACACAAAGTTTCTCAGGGGAACGCACAACATTTGCGAGAGAACTATTTTTTGTTCCACCATCTTGTTCCTTTGGGGGGCTCCGTAGAAAACAAAGATTACTGGAGTATGTTTTACAAGAAAATACTGTTTCAGTCTTTCTACTTCAAAATGTTTTGTTTAATTTAATATGTTACTTGCCTTTGTAATTAATTGTGCAATTTGAGTGCACTTTTTTTTTTTTTTTTTTTTTTTTTTTCAGTGGTGGCATTGTTGAGGCTACTGTTGCCGGTAATACAGCCTTTCTGAATTCTTGCCAATGGTTAATGCAGTGATTCATTTTAGCTAATGTCATACGGTTATGGCAATAATAGCAAATGGGGTGTAACGGTACACAGAAGTCACTGTTTGGTACATACCTCTGTTTTAGGTCCATGGTTTGATACGAGTTCAGTACAACAGGAAAAAGCAACAAATCCCCAATACTAGGTTTCTTTTCACTTATTTTGAACAGATTGTAGTTCAAATTACAGTTTGTTCCACCTATAGCAGCATTTTGTCCCCTAGTTGGTACAGTACAGCCTCCTATAGTGTATTAAGACTAAACAGAATGCACTTTTATAGCTCATATTTTTTTGTAGAGCTGATAAAAATCAAAAGGTATTTAGTCACAATCAGCTACAAAACTGAAAAGCATCTCTTGTGTTATAAAAGCGAAGTAGCACCTGAAGCTTCCATTTCCATCCCTGGACTGTTGTAGTGAGACTTCCACGAGTCACGACACAAATCAGCACAATGGCAGATGATTTTGTCTCATTATAACATCGGAAAAATACTCTGCATTTATGGTCATACAGAAAAGACTGTAAGGGTCTATTTTTATTTGTGTACACTCTACATCTAAAACTAAACATTGTGCTTTTGTAAAATAAAGAAAACAAACAAGATGTCGCTCTTTTTCCTGTTGTGGCGGTTAGCAAATAGCTTTGCATTACCAAGGCGCCCCCTTCTGGATTGGAGTGTGGATCGCCTGTGACTGACTGTATTTGACATCTGACTGTATGCACCGAACCGTGACGTCCGTACCGTGATGGTTCGAGATGAATACATGTATCGTTACACCCCTAATAGCAAATAAAGATCGATTTGATTTAATTCTGAATTTGATCCAGTCAGAAAGTCTCCTCAGAAACAGGTGCCAGTAGTGTTTTAGAAGTTTCGCAATCGACAAACTCGCATTCAGGGCATTTTATGGTACATTATATGCTCATTTTCACAATCCAATCATTTCCCGGTTGATAAAATGAAGTCTGAATATTCTGTTCAGCATCACATTAAGGAAGTAAACTCTGAAAGCTGTTTTATGTTGACTTTAAGGGAAAGTTTCAGTCATATATTTTCAGTGTTTTGTAGGTGATGTTTTCATGTGACTGGACTGCATTCTGTTTCCAACTGAAGTTAGCAAATCAAATGCATACAATTAGTTTTAATCTGCTGGTTAACATATATTTACTAGTAATTTTGAGTTTCAATTCAATCTGTCAGTACTGAGCCTTTGACAAATCTGCAATTGGAAAATGGAATTTGGGCACAACATTTATTTTGTTATCATTACTATTTATTCACAATGGCTGCTATGTTTTTATTTGGGGCATTTCATTGTATTTCGTAAAACAAATTTTCTAGTTAACACGGCAGGTTTACATGAATTATGGTGGTTGGATATGTGATGCTGTGTTACGCATCACAAAGTCACATAACTGAGCTGTATTTTGTAAAATTGCAAACACTAAAAGGCTTTAATGTGCCACTTTTCAGCGCTAACATACTTATAAAAACAGCCTTCAGTCTCTATCACTGTCAGTGGTCTAAAATTGTGTGGTTTTATTTTTGTCGCTGTCTGTCTGTTCTTACACCTAATAACAAGCGTAGCACAAATACAGTAAGTGTTGCCCCTGTAGTTTTCAATCTACCATCATTCATAGTTTCATGTTTCTGCGTAGCTTTTAATGATCTATTGTCAGAAGACTAGTTTGTAGGTCAAATAAATCCCATTTTGGTGATGTTTTGTCCAATTTGTGGCATATAAACACAAAGACATTTACTGTTACAATTAGTTAAATAATGAGGTATTGTGTTGCAACAAGATGCTTGAACATTTCAACAGTCTCTAACTGCCAGATATAACAAAGCCTAATCTCGAGGCACCGTTATCATTGTGAACTTTTGAGTTACAAATGCCATTTTTTGGTAAGAAAAGCTGCTTTAGTTCTGCATTACTGGCCAGTGTGATCTCATTGTTATAGGTATTAATGTGTATTAATGTGTTTGTACATTTAGAGTATTATAAAGTGTAAACCCTTTAAAATGTGTAAGGTTGGTCTGGTACGAAAGTATTTTAAGTCTTTAAAGTATACATATACACACATTATATATATATATATATATATATATATATATATATATATATACACACATACATATATATTATCAATATCGAAAACAGTTGCTTAATATTTTTGTGGAAACTGATGCGAAAAGAACAGCATTATTTAATTATTGCATTGTGCATTATTATGCATTATTGCATCCTTGCTGAATAAAAGTATTACTTTCTTTTAAAAACTGCCCCCAAACTTGGTGTAAAAGGGTTTGCATTTTATATACTCTATAAATTGATATTGTCTTTATTAGCTATAATAATGTATGGAAATAAATGTGTTCTATAACCACACTTTATTTTACATACTAAACATGCCGACAAATACTAATGAGATCATGTTGAACTGGCTGAAATGAATTAAATGAACCATATTTGACATAGTTTAATCATATTTCATAATTTTACTTGAGATATTATCTGATCCACTGCAGGGAAGCGTCTGTTTACACGGATTTAGTAATTTTATGGACTGCCGAGAATCATGCATTTTGCAGTAATTCACTATCCAGTATCTACCAAACCTTATATGTACATATGACAAATCATGGAGTGTTTTTTTTAAACATACACCATTTTGTGTGCAGTAATATGTACTGTATTTCTGAGCCATGAGGCATTTGGAGTGACAGCTCTGTAACAAGTGTGTTCTTCTAAAGGAAAGTGAATAGTATTTTTGTAGAGTGCTGAAAGATTTATGGGGAAGTGTAAATATATAGAGACTGTTGCATCACGTCTTTTTTTTTTTCTTTGTCATGAAACGTTCAGTTCTGTTTAACATGCGCCGTCTGTAGTAATGGTCTGACATTGTGTCAGTAACTTTGTATTTGTGACGTTTGATTTGATCTCAAGTGATGTTCTGTTTCTTTGTGAGTCATGCTCTGTTCTGTGGATTTCTTCTTCTCTTGCTGCTTCTATGGTTAGCTGTGGCCCTTTCCTTCTATCCATAAGTGCCCATTTTCTCAATTCTTTACCTTTATCTTCTTTATTAGTTGTAAATATGACTATTTAAGACAAGATGGAACACAAGATTAATGATCTACTTCTGTCAACCTAATTTCAAAACCATACTGATATATCTAGAGTGAATTATCTTTATTATTTATTATTGACATTTTGTTTTGTATGTCTGCATTTGGTTTGATTGCTTTGTTTTAGATATGATCGTATGTACATGGTGAGAGACTTGCTCAAGTTGAAGCACTTGCAGTAATATTTGTTTAAAATCACTGAGTGGCTGGTGCATTATTACTGATATGTGCTAAGCTAACTAGAAATGTGTAAAAAATTATTTATAGTAGCCTAAGCAGTATTTGGACATTCAAGTCACACTTTAAAAAAAAAAAAAAAAAAAAAAGAATTTTGGGGCATTTGATAACAAAATATTAAACCAAGTGGCAATAATTCTGCCATCATTTACTCACCCTCATGTCGTTCCACACCCGTAAGACTTTCATTCATCTTCGGAACACAAATGAATATATTTTTAATGAAATCAGAGAGATTTCTGTCCCTCCATTGACAGCTATGCAAATACCACTTTCAAGCTCCAGAAAGGCAGTAAAGACATCATTAAAGTACTCCCATGTGACTCCAGTGGTTTAACCTCAATTTTATGAAGCAACGGGAAAAAATTCATGCAACAAGATCTGCTCTAGCGTCAGCAACATGCATGCTCTCGTGAATGTGTGTTAAAGATTAATATTTTGGAAATAGAGTGTTAAATTATGTTTTTTTTGCGCAAACAAAGCACTCGCGTCACTTTAAAAATCGTGAAACTAATCCATATGAATATGAATTATTCCAAATTTTCTGATCACTTTTTACGATAATTTAATTTAGTCTTTTACTCGCATATAAACATTGATCAGTGAACATAAACAGAAGCTCAGCCGAACCTGAATGATGCACAAGAACAAACCTCTTGCGGAAACTCAAACGTGATGTGTAACACAAGAATGAACCTCATTGGTTCTCGCACATCCAGCGAACATGCTTGAGCTTCTGTTTACCACAACTGATGATGTTACTCAATGTTTATATGTGAATAAAAGTCTAAATTAAATCTGTTCAGCATATAAAGTGATCAAATCTCTTCAGAAAATTTGGACTAAACCGCTCAATTCATATGGATTAGTTTTACAACCTCTTTATGAACTTTTTGAAGCGTCAAAGTTTCAATTGTGTAGCTGACAATGTAGGGACAGAAATCTCTCAGATTTCATTAAAAACATCTTAATTTTGTGTTCTGAAGATGAACGAAAGTCTTATGGGTTTGGAACGACATGAGGGTGAGTAAATGATGACAGAATTTTCCTTTTTGGGTGAACTATCCCTTTAATTTCTCTGAACCATTTTTGCATTAGTAAGGTAATTTTAGTGGATGTATGAAGTCAGTATCTGTCAGTTTCCAACATGTCAAAACGCTTTTTAATTTGAGTAGCATACTGCTTCATAGTTTAAAAACACAAAATTATTTTTTTTAAAAAAAGTTTTAAACAGTTCTTCTGCTATTAGTTTTTTGCTAAATGCGACTTTGTTCAATACTTTGTTATTTAATGCAGTAATATTCAAACATTTATAAGTGTGGCCAAAAAGAGCTTTGTCAGTTTTGTAGATTGTTTTAGTTTCAGTTTTATTATATCATGAAAGCCCCAAATCATTCCCCTTTCTGTTTCCATTTTAATTCGTAGTGACTGCCCTCCACCAAACTGAATGCCAACTGAACTGAAATACTTCATATTTGTTACATGATCCTGTTACAAAGTATATTTTCAATTTAATATGAATAAAGTTAAAATGAATTTGAACAAGAAAGTGTGTGGTTTACTACCATAAGAATGCATGCAGTAATGTTTGATCAGACTCCTAAAGATCAGCTTTAAAGAAATCGTATTTATTTATCTTTCATAGTCTATAAATTAATCCTATTTATTTGTTTTATCAAGAGGGAAAAGACTGTCGCTCATGCCTTTTATCAATATAGCATCAGCCAACATCAAAATCTCGATCTGACAGTGCAATATATTCAGTTTTGGAGCATTAAAAGCGGGTTGTTGCTGATGCATTTAATAAATGTTTTTGATCGTACGCATCATGGATTCCACCTCAACAAAGTTTTGAAGAATTCCCTAGTCATGTGTACGAGTATCAGCAAAGTTATCTTCTATTCAACAGAAGTCTTTTGCTGAACTCAGAGACTTTCACTCGAGTCATAAATAAATCACAACTGTCCAATGCTGGGATACCTCTCTGAAGTTAAGGATATTAATACTAATAAGCCAGCTGCATGCTGGGTGTTCAACATGTTTATGCAGTGAAGCCCTGCTTATTTTATCAAATGAAAAAGTGATTTTGTTGTCAGGATGATAGTGTGGGTGCTATTCGGTTGCAAAGATGTTCTGCATGGTCTTTTAACATGCTAGGGCATCAATCTGGGGTGTGTCTCCCACACAGCGACGTAGCCTAACTCACAGCTTAACCACCATAGTGCAATGCATTATTGTAGAAACTAACTAGCTAGTCGAGACTGTTTCCCGAAACCAGTCACACCTATGTTGTTTGAACCACATAAGTATATGGAAGGCCAATAGGGCCAAAACATGTAAAACTAACCTCTTAAATCGTAGTTATGCTTTAACACGTAATTTATGGATTTCCAAGCAAAATGAGTGTTATAAAAGTGTTAATTTTGTGCTGGCACATTAGAAACCATGGAACTTTACCACCACCTGCTGCTGTGGCGCTCTTGCTCAAACACACAGAACAAACAGACTAGGATTGTAAATTGCAGGATTTAATCTAAAATAAATAAATACCAAGTGTCCAGTGTGCCAGCACATCATTTCAATTGTGTTAAGATGTTAGTTTCAGATGTTTTGGCCCTATTGGCCTTCCATATAAGTTTGACAATAGAGGGTATGCACGTGACGTCACTGTCAGCCGGAGTAACTGCGGTTACGCCCACTGAATGGCAAAAAGACTGAGTGGCAGCATTAGTTTTCAGCATGCATGCCGAGAAAAACAAACAAAACACATCTAAAATGGTAAAGAGCTTTGCGATTGACTGTACAAATAGATTTGACAAGAAATCTGAGGTACATTTTTACAGACTGCCGAAAGCTACAGAAAAGAGAAGCAAAAATTGCTGCAATTCACTGAAACAACTGGACTCCAGGCAGTGAAACATGGATTTGCAGTCATCATTTTGTGTCAATATGCTGAATTTTGAGGTAAAATCATACCCAGTAAAATGTATTGTTATATATTTTATTGACAACTCATCAAGTAAATATTTACCATCTTATGTTCTGCATTATATATATTAACATTGACATTGTTTTTACTTTCAGAACCTGACTGTTGCACTCTATTGACCTTCTGTAGCCCCACCCTTTTCAGAGCTCCTTGTGTTCTGTCTTCAGGTTTGTATTTGCACAGTATGAAGGTAAGATCTTACAGATTGAATTGCGTGATCCTTTTCTTCTCAGAATTGCGTGTTATAAAGTCACTCTTTTTTTCCTCAGAATTGGACTTTATAACTTGAAATTGCGAGTGCATATATCCCACAATTCTAACTTTATTTCTCGCAGTTGTGAGTTTATATCTCTGAATTTTGATATCTCAAGATTCTGAGAAAAGTCAGAATTGTGAGAAAAAAAGTCAAAATTGTGATTGTATATCTCACAATTCTGAGAAAAAAAAGACAGAATTGTGAGATAAAAAGTTGCAGTTATCTTTTAAATTGT
Source organism: Ancherythroculter nigrocauda (assembly GCA_036281575.1). Lineage (NCBI taxonomy): Eukaryota > Metazoa > Chordata > Actinopteri > Cypriniformes > Xenocyprididae > Ancherythroculter > Ancherythroculter nigrocauda. The sequence goes on from VTFQ01000003.1 coordinate 59,274,731, forward strand.
TTTATTCCGTGGCAGAAACAAGCTTCCATAACGAACTGAGGACTACTTAACTGTTTAACTCTTTGTTTCCCGTTATTTGATGTTTGATTCATCGCAGGTTCCTTCTTATGTCATGCACAGGGTCCCCTTCCATATTTATGCACATGTGCACTCATCAAAATGCTAAAATATATAGATTAAAATGTATATATATTTAAATGGGACGAAAGATACTGAGGGCCCTATAATACACCCAGCGCAATGCGACGCAAGGCGCAGCGCAAGTGTGTTTGCTAGTTTGCCGTTCGCGTTTTCCCGTTCAGCGCCACGTCCTTAAATTAGTAAATGCATTTGCGCCAGTTAGTGCGCCCATGGGCGTGCTGGTCTAAAAAAAGAGGTGTGTTCAGGCGCATTGCCGGCGCATTGCTATTTTAAGGAGCTGAAAATAGACTGCGCCATAGACCAACTCAAACCTGGTCTAAAGTCAATGGCGCAATATTTTTTTGTTAGAGCGCGTTGGTAGAAACTGCGCCTCTGGGCACGTCCACAGTGCGCGTTGACTTTGCTTATTACACACAGGGATGTGCTTCACACAAACATGCCAAATATTAAAAACAAAAGGATTACAGTGTAAAAGAATATTATTGTGTAGGCTACATAAATATAAAAATGTAATGATGAATAGTCATTGCGTGTATTAGAATTAGGCTACCTATTTTCAATTCAGCCTATTACTACTTATAATGATGAACGAAATTGGCTAATTAATTGAACAATCGTGCCAATACACACACATATATTAACTGACTCATCGCGCGGAGCTATTTGAAAGCCTGCATTTGCAAGCCCGCTTTAACTTCGCGCACGAGCAGATCGGTTTCTTCGCTTCACGTTCAGCTTTTCCGCCAACACATTCCGCCATGTAAATAGCAATCCGCCATGGCGCGAGCGCATCTCGCTCTTAAAGGGAATGGGAGATGACACTCTGATTGGTTTATTGAACGTTACGCCCATTACTCATTAAGAGAATAGGGACAACCCATTTCAAAAATGCGTCCCGGCGCACGGACTGTTTTTCCATCGTTAAAATAGCAAAAGTGGATTTGGACACGCCCTGAGTGCACCTGCGCCGTGCGCTTTACACTTTGCGTTTAGATCGTTAAAATAGGGCCCTGAATGTTAGCTTGCTTATTGTGCCCAAGAGCATGGTCTATTTGTCCACGTGTCATTTTAACAAGAAAATTTGCTTCTACCCACAGCCTGAGAGACGTAGTTCCAACGATGTAAGTTTGCGATGCTGTTTAGGAATATTCGGTGGGTGGAACTATAGTTTCGGGAAACGCCATCTCGTTCAGCAGCTATGTTGGTAATACAAAACTTGTGACTTGTGAACGATGCTTTTGGGAAAAGTACCCCAGGTCATTTAGAAAAATAATAGCACATTTCTTCTCAAGAAGCTGCACAATTTGAGATAACGCTCACGTCTGTAGCTCAAACGGTGCAGGACTGTTAGTATGAGGAATAATAATGATGCTATAGTCTAATGTTAGACTTGATCAGGGGCAATGGGACAACGAGTGCACATTGTGAAGAAAACAGGCTTTGAGCAGTAAGAAGATTTGTTTATTTAATTTATGTGCAAAACAACATCTAGTAGAATGAAGTGTCAACTCATAAGACAGGCCTGTGTTAGATCTACAGGGCATGCAATTATACAAAATCAGTCTGTATCTACCGCTCTGATGACAGCATTGTTGGACAACAATTGCTATTTAATTGGGGTTGCCACACAGACAGGCATGTTACTTCTTTAACTGTCAGGTGGCTGTGTCATTAAAGCTGTATTGGATGTGCTTGTCAAGTCTTAATTATCCCTCGACATCTTTGCATACTAGCCTGTCCCCTTTTCCCACTCTCGTATTTTTTTTATTTCTCATGCTTTCCTTCTGCAGTGTTACTTTTTAGCAGGAACGAAACGCAATATATTGTTCTAATCAGTTCATCCCACCTAGTCTCATTTGTTACAGGCAAGCTTCCTGTCTGAGCTGTATCTGTTGGCTAATAACGCCTCATGCGAAGCGCTCACAAAAGACATTTCAAGTACATTTATTCTCAAAACTAAGAAAACTCACTTTAAAGTTGTACTTTCCTTATTGTCCCTAAAAGCTCCCATTTCCTAGATATTTCTGCAAGTCTGTCAATTAAATGGCCCCAAAAGAATATTTCTAATATTTCCGGAGTGCATTTTGACTTCCATGTCTGATTCCTTTAAGTTTGCTACTTTTTAAAAGAGTCCAAGAGTACTTTAAAAAAAATCAGCAGCTTCAAGGAATAATGGAATCAATTTTCAACCCCTGCTTCCGATGGGGCATTTTTCCCTTTTCTGGTATTTTTCTTTTTCATCAGTAGGTGTAAATATCAAAGAGTTGAAGTTTACTGTTGGCTCATATAAAGTACAAGTATACTACATGAAATAGTCTTGGATTGCTCTCACATTACTGTCACAGTCCATCACACACAAATTTGGATTTGAATGCATGATATTTGTCATGAACGAAACTGTCCGATTGGATTGACAGTATCCTAGCAGTATTGAGAATACCTGCTCTTGTGCTCTAGCGCTATTCTCAAGTACTTTGCCGTGGATGGCATGTTTAGACTTTAGTTATTCTCTCCAACATCTCACTCTAGAGAAGAGACAGAGATGGAGAGTTGTAATTTCCACAAAGCCCACCAAGTTATGACACAGCAGTCTCCATTTCCTTTGTTATAAAAGCAGTCCCATACAGATGCACACCAACACATTTCTTTTCACACACCAGAATGCACTTTATTGGCTATGGAAGCTTGTTTCCAACATGAAATAAAAAAAAAAAAGGTAATTGCAACTTTTTATCTCACAATTCTGATTTTTTTTTTTTTTCCCCTCAGAACTGAGATATAAAGTCAGAAGCGAGTTAAACAATTAAAAATAAACAATTATGAGTTATAAAGTCAGAATTGCATGATATAAAGTCAGAATTGTGAGATAAAGTCAGAATTACGTGATATAAAGTCAGAATTGTGAGATAAAGTCAAAATTACATGAGATAAAGTCGGAATTACGTGATATAAAGTCAAAATTACGTGATATAAAGTCAGAATTACGTGATATAAAGTCAGAATTGTGAGATAAAGTCAGAATTACGTGATATAAAGTCAGAATTGTGTGATAAAGTCAGAATTACGTGATATAAAGTCAGAATTGTGTGATAAAGTCAAAATTACATGAGATAAAGTCGGAATTACGTGATATAAAGTCAAAATTACATGATATAAAGTCAGAATTGAGTTATAAAGTCAGAATTGCGAGATTTAACGTCAGAATTGTGAGATAAAGTCAAAATTACATGATATAAAGTCAGAATTACATGATATAAAGTCAGAATTGCAAGTTATAAAGTCAGAATTCCGTGATATAAAGTCAGAATTCCGTGATATAAAGTCAGAATTGCGAGTTATAAAGTCAGAATTGTGAGATAAAGTCAAAATTACATGATATACAGTCAGAATTACATGATATAAAGTCAGAATTACATGATATAAAGTCAGAATTGTGTGATATAAAGTCAGAATTGCGAGTTATAAAGTCAGAATTGTGAGATAAAGTCAAAATTACATGATATACAGTCAGAATTACATGATATAAAGTCAGAATTACATGATATAAAGTCAGAATTGTGTGATATAAAGTCAGAATTGCGAGTTATAAAGTCAGAATTGTGAGATAAAGTCAAAATTACATGAGATAAAGTCAGAATTACATGATATAAAGTCAAAATTACGTGATATAAAGTCAGAATTGAGTTATGAAGTCAGAATTGCGAGATTTAAAGTCAAAATTACATGATATAAAGTCAGAATTACATGATATAAAGTCAGAATTGTGTGATATAAAGTCAGAATTGAGTTATAAAGTCAGAATTGCGAGTTATAAAGTCAGAATTGTGAGATAAAGTCAAAATTAGATGAGAAAGTCAGAATTATGTGATATAAAGTCAGAATTATGTGATGTAAAGTCAGAATTGTGAGATAAAGTCAAAATTACATGATATAAAGACAGAATTACATGATATAAAGTCAGAATTACATGATATAAAGTCAGAATTGCGAGTTATAAAGTCAGAATTGCGAGATAAAGTCAAATTTACATGATATAAAGTCAAAATTACGATATAAAGTCAAAATAGCGAGTTATGAAGTCAGAATTGTGATATAAAGTGAGAATTGCGAGTTATAAAGTCAGAATTGTGAGATAAAGTCAAAATTACATGAGATAAAGTCAGAATTACGTGATATAAAGTCAAAATTACGTGATATAAAGTCAGAATTGTGTGATATAAAGTCACAATTACGATATAAAGTCAAAATAGCGAGTTATGAAGTCAGAATTGTGTGATATAAAGTCAGAATTGCAAGTTATAAAGTCAGAATTATGTGATACAAAGTCAGAATTACATGATATAAAGTCAAAATTACATGATATAAAATCAAAATAGCGAGTTATGAAGTCAGAATTGCAAGATGAAGTCAGAATTACATGATATAAAGTCAGAATTGTGAGATATAACGTCAGAATTGTGAGTTATAAAGTCAGAATTGCAAGATATAAAGTCAGAATTGTGAATTATAAAGTCGGAATTGCGTGATATAAACAATTCTGAGAAAATATAAGACGCAGTTGCAAGTTTATATCACACAATTCTGACTTTATAATTCGCAATTGCGAGTTTAAATCTGAAGTTTAAAGATTTTTAGAAACCAACAATAAAATATTTCATTTCAATGTTTGATTTTAAGAATATTTTAGTTACTTTTTGTGCAGCTGTGTTGAATATGATATATTTTACCCTACCCTATTTTATAGGTGTGTAAGGGTTCGAAATCTGCTGAAGGTGTTCTTCTATGAACCTATGAACTCATTTGCATCCCTTTTCCTGCATAAAGTCTGCAAGTGCTACAGAAGTGGTGATAAGCAAAATGTGATATGATCTCTTTAATACTTTTATGCATTAATTAATTAGCTCATTAATTAAACATTAAATGTAGTCCCTCATCCTGCAGGGCATAATGTTTTCACAGTGTAGTGATTATAGTGTGAGACTGGATGACCATTAAAGGAGGGAGGTGTGTGTGTGTGTATGTGTGTGTGTGTGTGTGTGTGTGTGTGTGTGTGTGTGTGTGTGTGTACTTGTGAGGACCAAATGTCTTCACTTATATTGTGAAATACTTTCACAACCCACTAGTGAGGACATTGACTGCTTCTCACTAGTTTTATCTCAGCCAAAAGAGGTTTTTATTTAAATCTAATGATTGGCAAATGTTTCTGTGATGGGTAGGTTAAGGAGTAGGGGTTAGGTTAGGAGATAGAAAATATAATTGACCTGATATAAAATCAATGGAAGTCTATGCAATGTCCTCACTAAGATAGCAAAACAAACCTGTGTGTGTGTGTGTGCGTGTGCATGTGTGTGTGTGTGGGCGCGCGCGCGCGCTTTCAGTTGCAGGGAACATCAGTTAATAAGTCCCCTGGTATCTGTGGTTCTCCCTTGTCTCTTATTCTTGCAGTATCTCAGTGTGAGATCCCATTAATACCATCACAGTCCATACCTCACTGGCATTATCCACATGGGGAACACTTATACCCGAGCACCATCCGAACCCTTGGATCCCAAAAAAGACACTATAACATATTTTTCTTGAACTTACCCTTTCTGTTTTGCATTCATTGGACACCCACAGCAAGCCTTGCCTCACAGAGGTTACTGATGGAGCTGTCCGTGGTGCTGCCATCTTTGTTTTTTTGCCGTAGCGCTGTCCGTGGTGCTGATAACCCACTGTATATGTATGCCGTGCAAGCATCCCTCACCATTTAAAATTCAAAGGGCCATAAATTAATGAGTTCTTATCTGTGCACCCCTGGCCCTGGTTTCCGGCTCGAGGCCCTGTTATGTCTAATAATGGTGGGATGAGCAGGGGTTGCACGGGGGTGAGCGAGAGACTCTTTGTGACTGTCACCGTGGGTCCTCGGCTCTATCTCTCAGCTGCAGACAGACAGATAGGAAGCATCACTATGCAGCATGGCGGAGCTGTTTGTCTGGGGTGGTTGTGACACCCTCCGCTTGGGGGGATTTTAATGAGCTCCCCTGGGACGAGCATTAGGCATTTAACATCCTGAGGAGAGCAGGGGCATCCAAACACACACATGCCTCTACTGTCCAGAACTCTGAGTGGACACACATACTCGAATACACAAAACAAGCATATGAACTCCAGAAAGTGGCAACAGGTTCCAAAAGTACTACTAAGTAGCGTGCAGCCTGTTTATAACTATGGAGTAAGGAATATAAATGGAGTTAATTGCTAAAACACAGTTGGGTCATATTTCACATATTATTATATTATATTATATTATATTATATTATATTATATTATATATTATATTATATTATATTATATTATATTATATTATATTATATTATATTATATTATATTATATTATATTATATTATATTATATTATATTATATTATATTATATTATGGCTGTCAAAATTAATGTGAAAACGTATGCAATTATTTTTTGGCAGCAGCTATTTGCACTATTTGCATATTTTCTTAGCAATAGATGCTATTTACAGTAAATGACAATAGCAGTATTTTCTTTGCAATATGCTATTAACACTGGCTAAAAATAGCAATAGATTCTATTTACAGCATGTAAAAGTATCAGTTCTTTGCAATAAGAGTAAATAGTAGTAAATAGATGCTATCTATACTTTATATTGAAAGATACTATTTGCACCTCAGTTTTTTTGTACATTAACAGGATGCAATAATATCATAGATTGTAAATGACTGTATTTATTAAAATTATCAGGGATGGTGCCTTATTGGGAGAATAAAAACCCTCCCTACACCTTATACCTACCTAATAAACACTTTTAATATTATTAAACACTCGTTCGCAGTTTATTTCCACTTTTAGAACAGTATTTTCATTTTTATTGAAAATAAATGTGTGCTTGGCAAAAGCGTTAAAAGCCATGTCTGCGAGTCTTACTCGCTACTGCTGTGATGAATCCCATGTGTCTTTTTTAAAACTCGAGTTGCCCAAGACATTGGTGTTAATAGCGTTTGCCAACAATGGACGCTATTTGCACTTAGTGTAAATAGACACTCCGTTGTTTTGTTTTGTTTTCAGTTTAACAAATTAAATATATTTAATGCAATTAACGCAGCATCCATTTTTTTACCATCATCCTTTAGCCAGCGTTACATTATATGATCACGCTATCATTCTTTCAAGTGTTATTAAACCATTCAAGCACGATAAGATGCAAAAAAGAACTTAAATCTGTACTGGAGCGCTGTCTGTGAATCTCCCGTCTGTGTGACAGACACACGACTGCCGAATTAAGTTCTCTTTCATGCTTTAATTGACAAAAACACACAAAAGTATGCCAAAATGCCCGCTTTGTTGAGTATCCTCGTAAGAACAGACTTAAATTAGTTAAATAAACTCTCAAATGACAGTTAAGAGTTGTGAGGACATCTGATGTGTGTCAGATCATGTGCGTCAGGTCTTAAAGTGACAGCAGCCTAATAAACTGCTGCTGTCTGTCATTAATGTTAAAGGTGCCCTAGAATTAAAAATTGAATTTATCTTGGCATAGTCAAATAACAAGAGTTCAGTACATGGAAAAGACATACATTGAGTTTCAAACTTCTTTGTTTCCTCCTTCTTATATAAATCTCATTTGTTTAAAAGACATCCGAAGAACAGGCGAATCTCAACATAACACTGACTGTTACGTAACAGTGGATCATTAATATGTACGCCCCCAATATTTGCATATGCCAGCCCATGATCGATGCATTACACAAGGGCAGAACGTCTGGATGTGCACAGCAGAATCATCAGACTAGGTAAGCAAGCAAGAACAACAGCGAAAAATGGCAGATGGAGCAATAATAACTGACATGATCCATGATATCATGATATTTTTAGTGATATTTGTAAATTGTCTTTCTAAATGTTTCGTTAGCATGTTGCTAATGTACTGTTAAATGTGGTTAAAGTTACCATCGTTTCTTACTGTATTCACGGAGACAAGAGCCGTCGCTATTTTCATTATTAAACACTTGCAGTCTGTATAATGCATAAACACAACTTCATTCTTTATAAATCTCTCCAACAGTGTAGCATTAGCCGTTAGCCACGGAGCACAGCCTCAAACTCATTCAGAATCAAATGTAAACAATATAACAGTATACAATACTCACATAATCCGACGCATGCATGCCGCATGCATGACAAACACTTTGTAAAGATCCATTTGAGGGTTATATTAGCTGTGTAAACTTTGTTTAGGCACTGTTTAAGGCAAGCGCGAGCTCCGTGGGCGGAGAGCAGGAGAATTAAAGGGGCCGCACAGCATAAATCGGCTCATATTTAATGATGCCCCAAAATAGGCAGTTAAAAAAATTAATTAAAAAAAATCTATGGGGTATTTTGAGCTGAAACTTCACAGACAAATTCAGGGGACACCTTAGACTTATATTACATCTTGTAAAAAAACATTCGATGGCACCTTTAATCAAAGAACAAAAGACAAAGAGAAAATCACTCACTGCTCTTAACTGAATAACTTCTGTAGCTTTAATAAGGATTATTCTATATTTAATTTATTATTTATGCAGTGAAGACTGTGAAGTGTTTAATAACTGTATTCAATTTCTGGATATTTCCTACCTGTTAGATCAATATTTAAAATATACTGTCTTTATGTTGTTTCTACATTAATTTGGAGATTAAATGTGAAATTATTACAAAATAAAAATCTATTTTAAAAAGTTAGATGCGATTAATTGCGATTAATTACAGAAAAAATGTGTGATTAATTAGTTTATTTTTTAATTGACTGACAGCACTATATATTATATTATATTATATCTGTATCTATCTATCTATCTATCTATCTGTTTTATGCAGTATAAATAAAGATTCCTATTAGTATTGTTGACAGTCATTTCTGACATAATGCACCACAACTATCAGCCATGCAATATGCAGTAGTTCACCGCATAAATAGACAACACATCTCACCAAGCTGCTCAATTCTGCATAGAGGATTCTGTCTACAAAATGCCTTGTTTCGTTTCCAATCACAAATGTACAATTAAACGTGCGTTTGCCTGCACCCAACCCGTGATAGGTTAAATGGCTAGTGAGGAGAACAACAAGGCCGATCTGATTTTGTTTATCTTGGACAAGCTAATTAAAGTGTCACAATTCATTATACAGGCCGTGCCCCACCTTGTCAGACGGAAAATAGGAATATCAATCATTTTGCGCTCCGGCTCAACCTTTTCCCTTAGCGGATCTCGTTGTTTGCTGCTGTGTCGGCCCTGTTCGAGACATCAATGAGGAATGGGTTTCCCCCAAACACATGTCAATTTTCTTTCACTTCTTCGCCTTTGTCAGAACGCTGTCATGCAAGCGTGACCTCCCGTATACCTCAGAGAGCACACTGTGTGTACGCTATTGAAGGGCCCTTTACCCTTGTGTTGACATCATGACATCATGCACAGTGAGTGGAATATGATGTCGCCTGTTAACCAGAGTGAACTGTCACTCATGTTTCCTGTCTTTTTATTGATGCATTTTTCAACAAAAGGTTAAGTATCCTACAAACACACAAGCAAACAGCTTCATTGGTAGCATCTGTGCTAGATTCTGTCCAGAGCAGGTGAGTAGGTTCATTTTACATGTAAATACTTGTGTTGGTGTCAAGAATGTGCAGACAGACAGCTCTGACAAGCTATTACTGTCCCCTACAGGTTATGGAGATGTGTTTTACTAAATGCTATTCTGGGATGCAGAGACGGTATTGTTTGGAGAATGATAATGTAAGAAATTCATGGGATAGTCTACCTAACAATTATGTCTTTTGGAGAATTTGAAAGATTTTAGATCTTTAAAATATTATGTGAAATACCAAAAAAAAGGGAGGTCCTGTTATACTTTTTTACATTTTACTCTCTGTAGTGTAATGTTGCTGTTTGAGCATGAAAAAGCTCTGCAAATCCCTCCGGTGGGAGTTATTCTCTATATCAGTGTCACTGTTTCTGAACTCCCTGAAACGCCTCCATTGTAGTCTTGAGTTTTCTTCTGGGAATGAACACGTTACAATATTCCTCATTTAAATAATTCCTGCCCAAGGCGTATGCAAAATAAAGGGGCGGGGCCTGGTTGAGTTAGTTAGTAGTGTGTTGAAACTGGCGGTTATGGTAAGGGGTGGGACATTTCCCAAACATGGTCAAAGCAGCTGACCAATCACAACACACTGATCCAGCCGACCAATCAGAGCACAATGTGCTTTTCGAAAGGAGTGGCTTTATAGAGTAAGTAAACAGATTAAGAAAACAGTAAACAGAACATTACGGACAGACTAGGAAAAGAGGTGCTGCTTATAAAATAAATATTATTATTGTTATTATTAATAATAATAATAACAATGTAAAAATTTGAATTTTATTGCTGAGAAATGTAAAACAAATATTTGTTTCATTATAGTATCAAAATTCAAAATCACAATCATATGGAAGCTTGTTTCTGGCACTAAATAAAAATAAAAAGCTATTTGTGACATTTTATCTCACAATTCTGACTTTTTTCTCAGAATTCTGACTTTATACCTCGCAATTCTGATTTTATATCACGGAATTCTGACTTTATATCTCACAATTTTGACTTTATATCACACAATTTTGACTTTATATCACGCAATTCTGACTTTATATCTCATAATTTTGACTATCTCACGCAATTCTATCACACAATTCTGAGAAAAAAGGTCAGAGTTGTGAGATATGAAGTCGTAATTATCTTTTTTTATTTTTTATTTAATGGCAGAAACAAACTTCCATACAATCAGCCTTATTTTAAATATGGTTACACTTTATTTTAAGGTGTTTATTCACAGTGTAATTACACCTTTAAGTCCTGAGTAATTATAATTAACTACATGTACTTACTACAGAGTTAGGATTTGGGGTTACACTTTATTTTAAGGTGTCTTTGTTACACTGTAGTTATACATTTAAGTACTGAGTAATATTAAGTAACTACATGTACTTACTATAGGGTTAGGATTAGGGTTTGGCTTGGTTTTGGGTTAGTTGCATGTAATTATGCATAATTTATATTTATTACTAACTGCATGTAACATATGTAACAATAACACTGTAAAATAAAGTGTTACCAGATTTGGATAAGGGTTTGGTTTAGAGTTAGTTGCATGTAATTATGCATGATTTAGAGTTATTACTAAAGTAACTACATGTAACATGTAATAAGGGCACTGTAAAATAAAGTGTTACTAAAAATAGTTATTACTTTTTATTACACTGGTCAACTATGGAACTGTTTTTCTGTCATCCAGGCACTAAAGACTGATGTTTGTATAGCAGCCATAGGCAATATCTGACTGAACTACTCCAAACTGTAATACTCCCTATAGTCCAGTCCTGTAAATCACACAAATATCTGCAGCACAAGCACTGGCGTAGCACATCCTTGTTTTATTATCCTTCTCTTCTGGCATGTTTTGCATGCATTGCATTGTTCGAGAGTAAAATACATCTTCATGTACAGTGGAGTGATGAGTAGTGTGAAAGTCATATACTTATCATAGTAATCATTTTCAAAGAGAGACGGCTTATTTATGTGCTATTTACCGAATCAGTTTCAGGTAGAAGTAAAAGAATGAAAAGTAGAAATTGAAAATAAAACTCTGACCCTACCTGAGAAAGTTTTGTGTAACCTTAAAAAGAAATATGCTGACAGTTTCCTATAAAACTCAAGCACTGATGTAAGAAATGGGGTCATAAATTGTTTTCATTGATTCCGTCATTGCAATCTTGTAAAACATACTATTTCATAATGGAATTCTTGTATGTAATCCTTGCTCTTTATGTCTGTTGTCTGAAATGGAGAGATGTCCTTTGAGACTTGATAAAAGTACAAGATCAAAAAGCTCAGAAACAAATAACACTATAGGATACAATAAATGCTGCCACATAAAATATCTTCTCAATGAGAAGAGTTTAAGAGCAAGCAACATTTTCCTTTTTATTTTATTTATATAAGGTTAATGCTTAAGTTCTTGAAATTATAGTAGACTAGTATAAATTGTGCCAACATAGTCATTTCTTCATTTTTGGTTTTTATTTTATGAACTTTTATTTATGGATTTTAGGTATGTGCATGTATAAGGAAAAGTGTATATTTGAGAAGCTGTGAACTGTCACCATTTCATCATTTCATTTTAATCACCCTTTGCCTTCTTTGGTTTATTAAAATTGTATTGCGCTGTGTCATTTTTTTTTATAAAGCTTCTCAATTAATATTGTCATAAAACAGCATGAAAAATAATTATAAAAGAATGCTGTTTAAAATAATCAAGTTTAGCATGTCACGCCGCAGGTGAATGTTAATACTGAAATATCCTTTAAATATAAACCTACCTAGGATGTGAATTAAAGAAGAAAGGTTTAATGAACTGTATGATTAATCCACTACTTGTGCAAGTGCATAAATAAGTCTAATCAGTTCATGTTCAGAAATAATTTCATTATTGGAGAGATTCATTAACATGTTTGATGGTTCTGCTCTCTGAGACACAGCAAGTGCCACTTGCACTCGAAAGAATTATTGTATTATGATAAGAATTCTCATGAGAACATCTCAGTTTAGAGAAGATCGTGAATCAAGCTTAAATAGAAACTTGCAGCAAGTATACTTCTGCCATACTCGGATGACCCTTAATTAATCTAAATATGCTGTTTTCCCATTAAATTTTTTGCTCATCAGCCACTGTAGCTAGTGTTACTAGCCACTCAGCATTTTCACTGGCCACAATTTTGATATCAATACCGTTGGGAAAAACTATCATATAGATATTTTTAATATTATTTCATAATTTGGCAGCAGGTATTTTAGGCTGCTGTCACTTTAAGACCTGACGCACGGATCCATTGTACTGTTACACATGAGTTTTCTTTCTCATCCCACGCCGAAATTCAAGCCCTGTAACACCAACAATATTCATCTGGAGCAAATGAAACGAGTGAGTGAGTTGAGACGGGTGTCGGAGAGATGACAGAGAAAGAGCAGATGATGTTGTGTATCTATTCTGAGTATTGGAAGCGTTTCACATATTTCGGGATCGATTTGTATAGAAAAATCAATATTTTTGGCAACATTGCATTTAGCTTATTATTTCAGATGCCTTTTTAAAAGACTACAGTTGAAAATGTATATTATATTATATTATATTATATTATATATGTATATTCAACCTGCCAAAGTGGATTAGCTGTGTTACACGCCACTGCTGAAATCCACTCACATTTGGTGGGTTGGCGAGTGTTAATGTCAAGCTCTGTATTTATATATTTTTCTTATATCTTTCAACCTTGGTGCACTTTATTTTGATAGTCCACTTTAGACATTCTACTAACTATAAGTCACTTTGCAACTATATGTCAACTTATTCTACTAACCCTTGTTAGCTGACATGTGGTTAGCTGCAAAGTCAGTAGAATGTCTAAAGTGGACTGTCAAAATAAAGTGTGAACCACATATTTTATAAAGAACAAAATGTTTGTATTCCATTTTTGTAAATCAGTCAAGGGTGAAAACCAAAAGTACATACTTTGAGCACTTTGAATCGAATCACATAAGTCTCTACAAAGGTACTCTGCCCAAAAATATTCTTTGCAGTCATGTTTGTTTTTCTCCCTGCTCTTTTTTGATCAAAATAAAATGTTCTCTGATCAAAACTGGGTGTGCAAGTGCCAAAAAAATAGCTGAAGCTTAAAAAACAAGCAGTAAGCGCAGATGTTTACATTTATACTGAATGAAGAAATGGAAAATTGCAATTTTCCTGTTCTGAGAGAGCTCTAACAACAACGGCTGCTGTTTGAATGCGTCTTCATGAATATCCTGCTCTCCAAAAGGCTCGGAAGATCGTCAAGGGCACAATTAATTACATTCACAGTATTGTGAACAGATACTTTGATTAAACTGTTGCAATCACACATCTTGCCGTCAATGAAACATGCGAGTCCTCTCGCACCGAGAATGCACCATAGGCTAAACGAATCATTATTGAAGTGATACTGATCCCACTTAGCCCTCAGGTCTCTGTAAAGACGCACCGCCAACCTGCGTAGAACGTTTGCTCATCAGATAAGAGGCTCTGATTCATTTTTGCTGACCTTAGGGGGTCTATTAAATGATTTCACTGCATTTCAAATACGTTTTATCAGTCCTTTGTTGCTGATTAATCATTGTATTACAGAATTAATGTAAGCAGGCCATTAGTGTTGAAATTAAAAATGCAATAACACACCTGTCCTCAATAATCTGCATGATTTGAGGTTGGTAAGTTTGGTAACACTTTACAATAAGGCCCATTGGTTACCATTAGTTAATGCTTTAAGTAACAATGAGCAAACCATTTGTTACTCTTTGTTAAAGTCCCCCTGTAGTCAATCATTTTATCCCTTAAAACTCACCAAAATGACATATTTAAAAGTTTTTTTCCTGTGAAATTTTTTTTTCATGCCTTAAAATAGCTTGAATGTAACTCTACACCCTTGCTTCATTTAGTTTACATGGAACCATGAATATGCAAATTAGCCACGCCTCCACTCACTCACACCAGCTCAGAGATCCTCTCGTTCAACTTTACTGTAGTAAACGCTGCACAATGTCAAGTAAAAATACTGGTTTAATTCAGCCATATATGTTTGAACCAGAAACTAATTCAGAAGTTTTGAATTATACAGGCTCATCTACAAGTCGATGTATCAAATGGTATGTATCGCTCTCTACAACATCGAACACATAACGGTAACTTTCAGCTCAAAATACCCCACAGATCATTTATTATAGTTTGTCAAATTTGCCCCTATTTGGGTGTGAGTAAAAACACACCGTTTTTGTGTGTGTCCCTTTAAATGCAAATGAGCTGCTGCTCCCGCCCCCTTTCCAGAAGAGGGCGGAGCTTTAACAGCTCATGCATCAGTTGCTCAACAACAACAAAACTGGAGAATCTCAATTTCTATACTCTTAGGTATTACAGGGAAGCCCTGGAAGGAAATCCTGCATCAGTTCCACTCCGATTAGTCGTCAACCATGTAGAAGCACGGCCACTGTCACACAGAAGCCAGGGTAATTTGCTTTAATAGCGAGACAACCCTTGGTCTGTTTGGGGTAATGAATACACAGAGTTTGCCAGAGGCCAGCGAGCGTGAACAGCCTAGGAAACAGGCCAGAAGGACCCGTGAAGTCAAGCTTGTAAATACAGACAAGCATCTACTTCCTATTCTGGAGCATTCTTTGAGGGTTACAAAGAGGTTTTGTATTTAAAACTGAAATAAGATTATTCAGTAGGAAATTTGTTCAGCAAAAGTGACATAAGAGCATCAGTATATATAATAGAAACTCTCAGTTTGTTTGTTTGTTTGAGTTTCCTGAAGTTTAAGTTACTTTTTCCATAATCTAACCTCCTCGGTAACTTTATTATGTATGTTGTTTTGCCTTCTTTGTCTGAATATGACTGTAATAACTTCAGATTTGAGTCCAACAGAAATAAAGAATTCATGCAAACCTGAGCAAATTGGTTATGTAAATACTGTGGCCCCAAAACGAATTCTGACAGTGAAGCCACATTTAAACAAATTAATTTCTTTGCATTAGATAAGAAAATATCAAAGCACAGAGGAATCTGCAAACTGACAACTTCAATTTTCTGAGCGCCTTTATTTTTTTTCTTTTGTATGAACTGATGTTGCAGGCTTTATTTTTTACATTTTTAGTGAATGCATGAAGTCAAATCCCTCACAGTACGTTGGTTGTGTGCGCTGTAACAAACAGCTATCAGTGTGCATTAGACATAATGACGTACGTTATTCATTGGCAGACGCTTTAATCTAAAGCAACAGTGCATTCAAGCTATACGTTTTATCTGGCCTGCATGAGTTCAATTAGAATCAGAACCTGACCTTGGCATTGCTATAGTGACATGCAACAGTTAAACTGCAAAATGCAGTACAAAACAACATAGCATAAAAACATAATATATTTCAGTTTATGTGTTTGGGTCACTATCAGAGAGCCTCGACTCACAGGTTTGTCGGTACTGAATGATGATTATGTTAATGCAGTCTCAGCAAGCCGTTCACAGCCTCCAGCAAGGAAATTACACCACAATGAAATAATTAAAAGGAGTCTTTCTTCGACGCCAATATTGGTCTCAAATTATACATGAAACATCAAGCTTGAAAAATGCTGCTTCAATGGATTTTAAGGCCCAAGCCTCTGTGCGTCATCTAGCAACGGTACGACCTCAGTGTGAGTTTTTTAGAAGATTATTAAAATGGTGCAAACCTCTGTGAAATTGTAAGGAAATCTGTTTCTTGAGTGATTTAGTGAATGCATTGTTTTTAGCTTTTTGCATGCATTTATTTATATGAAAAAAAGAATAAATTAATTTTATGCTTTTAATAGCCCAAAAATCATTGTATAAAATACATGTAAATTGAGTGAGTTATTATTAATGAAATTAATAATGAAAAATACAGAAAAGTAAAAAAAAAAAAAAAATACTGTTTGTTTTTACTGTAATTACTCTTTTAAATGCATTATTTATTTATTTATTATTTCATCAGACATCATGACTACTTTAGAATGTAAATCAATAGATAAAGATGCCCTTTTTTTGTTGTTGTTGTGCAGAATGGTCATGGCATCTACCAGCTAGGGGTGTATATTTTCTGGGATTTAATACTTCGATAATGGTGATAGACAATATTTTGCTGAGTGTGTTTATTGGTACCTTGGCAGGTTTAGGATTTATGGACAGCTGACTCAATTTTTTGATATTCTTCAATTTTGGTGTGGTGGTCAGATCGCAGCAGTTATAGAAATTATCTTTTCCAATGATTTTAAATTGATTTTTAACTTTATAAAGACATTTCTTTTACCTAATTAAATGTATGGATCATCTTCTGTGATCAATAAATTCAATTAGAATAATAAGACACAACAGCGCTATTATCAATCAAATGAAATTAGTATCAACAAAATTCACCTTTGCAATGCAGAGGAAACACAGGCGTGGCATTTAGACGCATTTACACAGACTGTTTAATGCAGCTCAGAGGGGGCATGAATGAACATTTTAACCTGCAGTTGCAAATGCATAAATACTGATTTGATGTTTTAAACATAAAGCACCCTATTTTATCTATTTAAGTGGATGGTCTGAAGCTCATGGCACAGGTGCACTTAGGGCATGTCCAAATCCACTTTTGCTAGTTTAACAACGGAAAAAATGGTCGGCGTGCCAGGCGCATGGTCCGAAATGGTTGTACCTATTTTCTTCATGGGTGTGTTTTGGGTGTAACATGCAATGAACCAATCAGAGTGTCATCTCCCATTCCCTTTAAAAGCCATGTGAGCTTGCACCATGGCGGATGCACTATTTACTTGGCGGAATTTGCAAGCGGAAAGACTGAACGCTT
This sequence comes from Ancherythroculter nigrocauda, assembly GCA_036281575.1. Classification (NCBI taxonomy): domain Eukaryota; kingdom Metazoa; phylum Chordata; class Actinopteri; order Cypriniformes; family Xenocyprididae; genus Ancherythroculter; species Ancherythroculter nigrocauda. Next base: position 59,292,345 of record VTFQ01000003.1, read on the forward strand.
CTCCAGAGTGGAAACGAATCTGCTCGTGCGTGAGGTTAAAGCATTGTAATCCTTTTATTTGTAATATTTGGCATGTTTGTGTGCTTCTTCGTGTCCCTGTGTATGTAACCAGCAGAGTGTACGCACGTTGTGCACCCACCTATAGGCACATATTACTAACATGCCCTTTAAATAACAAAAAAAAAAAATACTGTGCCATTGACTTTAGACCAGGTTTTTGTTGGTCAATGGCACAGTCGTTTTCAGTTGCCTATCACTGTTAATGAGTTTCAACCTATTCATTCAAATGGCTGATTCATTCAGTAACGAAACACTACTAAATATGGCTCACGGCATAAATGTAAAAGACATACAGAGGTATGTTTGCCCCTTATCGTGAATACTGGGGGCATTCTAAATGCATTTTAATAGACTAAATCATGCAGTGAAAGTGTGCACAAGTGCACTAGTCTAACCTATTCAGACTACATCACATGTGTATGTGTGTAATCTCTATGTGTGTTTTTGTAAAGTAAGGGACACGCTCGATAATGTCAGATTGCACATCATTAAATCAACAATCACAATTTAATCCTGGACGATATATATCGCACACCCCTACTACCAGCAGGAGCTAACTGGACCAAGCTAGTCCTAACAGCCAAAATGTGGGCTGATATGGATGTTTAATGACTAATTTTGGACTGAAAACAGGCTTTTAGGACATCCTTTGTCATATTAATTACATTGTTAATCCATTAAAACGTTGCATTACACAGTGGGAGACCTGCCATCAGTACCCCGCCACTGCTGATCAATACCCCTCCGCTCAGCATTTTATGAGAGAGATATTGTGGTAGATGAGCCATTCCCAAGAGCTAGATCACTGGAGATGCAAGGCAGCGTTCCTATTACAAACCACTGAAGCAACTCAGCCTCTATCCTGAGCCAGCTGACAACCACCTTATATATGGCAGTCACCCCAAACCGCACAGGCAAGCATTCAATTACAGTCTTAGTCAGGTCAGCAGAGTTGAACGCCGCTGGTAAAGGCATGTCATGTAGACATACGGTGGTGGCATCCTACCATGTCCGGCCATAAGACAAGTAGTGTTGCGTTCGTGATTGTGGATGAGGATAGATACGGTACTCCAGAAGATGTGCTGGCTGTGAAATAAACACGTATGGCCAAAGTCCCTTTCAAAAAAAGTCTGTTCACTTGGCGGCCATATTTGCAACGCTTCCGGGAAGCTATTTCAGGCATCCAAGACCAAGTGCTATCTATTTGAATGGGGGAATCCTGAAATCTCAAAAACTGCTTTCTGAACTCACAATTAAATAGCATATTTCAAATCAGCAACAAAATCTTACATGAACTGCCCCATAAATGTTGTTTATGAAATAGCACTAAAAAGCTTATTTTTCAGGCTAAACCAGCCAAGGCACATGTTTAGTCCTAGAGCTGTGCGATAATAATCTCTATTTGTTTCAAATAGAGATTACAATTCTACCACAATTCTGATCAGACGACTAAATAAAATAACATGTAAATTACTAGAAGTTCTGACAAAATATTATTTGCTGCAATCTACTTAATTTAATTAAATGTTTATTTAATTAGAATGAAAATTTAAAAAAAACAAAATTGGTTTGAGTGAATGATTCAATGACTCAATCATAAATACTTCACTTCTTTCATTACTGAATGAATCAGCATTTTTGAACAACATTTTAACAGTCACTTGCTGCCATTAGAATGAATAAATGTAACAATGTAATCGATACAATCGAAGTGCCATTTTACTTTCAAAAGGGGATTTGCTGTATTTTGATTGCTTCCATAGTCATCAGTGTTTATATCTGTGTTTATAAACTTTTATCCAGTACTTCTGTGTTCATTTGAATTATCGTAAGACAGTAAGTCTTCATGTCTCTATGTGAATGAGTGGCTCGACAACCCGTCAAAATAAAAGTTTGGTTTTACTTGAAACAAATATATAATTATCGTAAAAGTAGAATGTACTTTTCAACATAATAATGATAATAATAATAACAACTAATTATTAAAACTTTAATTTTTAGAGCATATCACACAAATTTTCTTCCAATTTTTTTTTTTTTTGTGCAATACTTTGTTTTCAAAAATATATATAAAATAAAAGGAATTGTTAAACTTTCATTTGATTACGTTGTAAAATATTAATTAAATTGTTAATGTTTTGATGCCTTCATTTGATTACCACTGTTTTTAATAATACATCATAAATCCAGAAAATATAAAAGACATAAGCCATATTATTGTAAACATGAATAAATCATTAAAAGGGTGATGATTAAAACGGGTGGTTGGGGGGTTGGGGTATTTGGGGAAAAAATTAAAAACGATTTCACTGGGCTCTAAAAATGTAATATTTGCTGTAAATTTCTATAAGTTTCATGTTTTCTATAACTAAAATTTTATTGAACCATAATCAAGTCCAAGAAAATGAAAATAAATAAAAAAAGGAATTGGGGAAAAAATAGAAATAGAATTTGGAAAATAATAAAACAGATTTCATAGGACCCTACACACATGCATTGTGACGGCATGCTAAGTCTCAGGCATTGT